>JANHMN010000004.1:172356727-172431148 GCA_030674055.1 Rhabdomys pumilio | reverse complement strand
GTAAAAAAGAAAAACAAAACAAAACCTCACACAAAAGCTGTATTTTTGTTTTAAGCCAACATAGAAGAAAAAAAAAATTGAAGAACAATGAGCTACGGTTGCTTATCTCCTACAGTGTGTGTAACATCTCATTCTGCGATTTTGAGTGCCTTCCTTCCACATCACCTTGAAAATTCAGAGGCTGTAGAGTATTTTGCATACCTCCTTCCACTCAGCAGAGTGTGTGCTCTCTAGTAAGGCCACATGCCAAACAACAGTGTTTTAATTTTTTTATTTACTGAGAATGTAAGATACTTAAAAGTGTGATAGTATTTTCCTAGCTATTGTTCCCCTTTCCCCTTCCATATTATGAAACAAACAAACAAAAAAGCATGTAATGTCTAAACCATCTCCGCTGTCCTATGTCTATGTTTGGATTTTCCAGAAGACCCTGAGATAAGAGTTCTACAGCAAATAGTTCAATTGTGAAACAAAGGGGACGTAGATGAACAGTGGAAAGGAAGGCAGCGCGGATATAACTATTGTCTGGGCAACCGGACTGTTGTCTCTGTGGAAACATAAAAAAACAATGCAGACATGTATACAGGAATTGTTCTGTCCCAGGGAGGAGGATTCTCCTCTCCTCTTCAAGGATGCTATGTAGAGCTGCCTTTGAGAAACATTAATCCCCCAGTATTTTTGTCTTTCACGTGGACAGGTCTGAGTACCGTCAGAGACAAATAGAACTGTGGTCACGGGAATACGAGGCACATGTGTCAAAATAAAAAGGGTAAAGGGATGTAGTTTGGGCCCTGGTGATATCTGCTATATTTTGTTTCTTGTGTTACATAAAATTCCCTACCATGAAGACTCTTACTTTTGTAGGAGGAAATTACTGTAATTTGATTTGTCAGCTCATCATCGGTTCTTAGCTCTCTGGAAGCTATAATTCTTATGTTGAGCTGAATTAGTTCCTCTGCCTGTTGCTGGGACAGAATACCCCAACAAATCAACTTAAGGAAAGGAAGGTTTATTTTGGCGCAGGGTCAAATCTATCATGGAAAGGAGGTCATGGTGGGCAGGAGGTCACAGTGAGGAGGCAGTTAGTCACATTGCATCCGCAGGAAGCAGAGGGAGATAAATGCTTGTGCTCAGCCTACTTGCTCCTTTCTGTGAATTCTGGGACCCAAGCCTAGGGAATGGTGCCACCCATCTTAGGGTGTGCCTTCCTACCTCAATTAACTTAATTAAGATAGTCCCTTACAACCATGCCCAAAGGCTTGTTTGCTAGGTAACTTCAGATCCTGTTAAGTTGATAAATGGGAGGGGTGGGGGGGTTTAATTCTTAGTAGATAGTAGACTATTCTGGGATATATTTTAAATGAGGGGAAGAACTGGGAAAGGAATCTTGCATTTCCAAATTTATCTTAAAATAATAAACAACCACTAAACTGCTTGTTTTAAAAAGAAGCATGAGAGGCTCTAGAACTAATAAACAACAGACAACTCATTTCTCCTGTTCAGAAGTGAGATTCTAGGAGGGAAAGAGAAAGGGAGGAGAAGATGCTGATACTTATCTTGAGGAAGAAGTAAGCGGGGAGTGGGGGTGCAAATAACAACAGAGCAAGCCCAGTAGATTGGATGATTCATACCACACCTGCGTTGCTACATACCAGCCTTTGTGGTCAGAAACAATTCAACATAAATGTCCATCTTTGTGGATTTTCTGAACTGTCAGTCTCAGCTCAGATGGTACCCCAAAACACCCAGCTTCTTCCCATGCAAAATGTCATTCCTGAGAACGGGATTCTCAGGTTCATCTAGCTACCGTTTTCTTGCAGTCTGCATTCCAGTGGTTTGAGGACACATTTTATTCTTCTGTAGTTTATTCTATCTGTAGTTGGAGTCCAGGAAGACAGCAAGGAAAGGATTTGTCTGCTCCCTGGGGGATGTTTGGCACCACCCAAGTTGCTGCTGAGTTTGGTTTTTTTTTACTAGGTTCTGCACAAGCACCTTAATCTCTCAGGTCACTTTAAATAAGAGCCTCCCTTCTTCTGACCTTGATGTTGAACCCAGGCGACTCCTTGGGTGTACTTTGATGGCTCATTCATTGCTAGGAGGTTTGGTTATGACTTTCTCATGCCAGAGGGAAAAATATTTTCTTTCCATTTCCAATACTTGGTTGCCATTTCTCAGACGGTCAGCTGGAGCACACCATTGTCCAGAGCCATGCCCAAGACAAAGTTCAGGCACTTCAAGCAGATTTCACGTCATTATGTCAAAAAAAAAAAAAAGATACAGATAAAAACAAAACGAAGTAAAAACTTCAAAGAATGTTGCCAATGACTTAGGATGTAAAAAAAAAAAAATCAAGGATTTTGGGGGTGGGGAGGCTAGGGTCTGGGGAGATGGCTCAGCAGGCAAATCTCTTGCCACACAAGTATGAGAATCTGACTTTGAATTCCCAAATGCCACATAATGCCAGATGTGGTAGAACACATCTGTAATTTTACTATCCTTATGCTGAAACAAGGGACAGAGATATGCTCCTGGGCAAGGAACCTTGACTACATAATAATAAGTGGCAAAAGGCTCACTAAGACCGACACTGGAGAGAGAGACTACAAAGTTTCCTATTTTAGACCATGGTATATTTGTTCCAACTGTGCCTTGACTGAAAAGTAGTTGACCTAACCTTGAGTTTTGGTTAATAATGATCAGCATCTAGAATGATAGCACACACACTCAGTTGGGCATCACTAATTCAGGAGAGCTCTGTTTGTATGCAATTATTTGCACTTACATGTTATTTCCTGAAATAAAAAAAAGAATACCCCTGAGGTCCTGCTTAGAGAGTGGGGAATTGAACACACAGCTCTCATTAACAATCCCGTGAATTGTACAGTCTGCTTGATTCCCTCAACGCTTTGCAGGGAATGTTCTCTCTGCCGGTGTGGTGTGCTGCAGAAATCTACCCCTTCCAGACTGGAAAGCGTCATGGGGTAACAAAACATTGAGAAGCAAACTACCATATGGAGGGTCTGTCACCCAAAAGATTCCTTTAGAGCCAGACTTTTTCTTGGGACAAAGCCAAGGAGGAAATTGGAGCAGGTGAGAGATGATCAGTGGCTTGAGTTTTCCTTAAGGGACACTTTGACCACAGAGAGGGGCTCAGAACTGTGTGAAATAGGAGAAACTGTCCTGTGTCATGCAAGGAGCCTTCTTTACTGTAGCGGCAATACCATGGTGAAAAGGACACTAAGGTGCACTTAGAAGATGTTTGACTCCTTATTGGCCTCACAGAGTTACAACAAGCAGGGTGGAAGCTCCGCCTCTATTGTGTACCCACCTCCCTTCTTTGCTCACCTCTATGGTAAGTTTACCATACGGTATAGCAGACAGTATATTTACCATTCAAGGAGTATTCACCAGGAACCAGTGATACCTAACCCACCTCATTCCCCTTTATGGCTATGACGGCATAGAATCACTTTGGATTCCATGAATAGGAAAGGCTCTTGGGCAGGTAGACCCTCTCTGAAATGTGAACAGTTGTCTATGATAGAGAGACTACACTGGGAAACAAGTCATCTTGTGGAAACCAGTACTGTCCCTTTCGGCAGTGTCAGAAGTTGACAGATAACAACTTATTGGGTCACGGTGTCAGGACTAGAGCTGAAATAATGACAGGTGTGGGCACACCTTGATCCTAGTTGTTTAATTATGTACCTAAAATTTGTACCTAAGCTCACAGTGTTCCAAAGAGGACCTCGAGAGTCACTAAACCTTATCCCTCTCTCTAATATATTAAGTTTCCTGTCTTTCCTCAGGAGTCAGTATTATTTTCTTCCCACTTCAAAAAAGGAAGATTCTCCAAGAAAGGCCAAGAGTGGGGTCGGAGAGATGGCTCAGTGGTTAAGAACCCTGACTGCTCTTCTTAAGGCCCTGAGTTCCATTCCCACATTCTCAGCAACTACTTGGTGGCTCACAACCATCTGTAACGGGATCGATACCCTCAGTGTAAAGACAGATCATTCATATATCATCTCTATATCTGTCTCTGTCTCTATCTCTATCTCTATCTCTATCTCTATCTCTATCTCTATCTCTATCTCTATCTCTATCTCTATCTCTATCTCTGACAGAGAGTAGTCCAGAAGTTCTTCCTGCTATATCTTCTGGTTGTTCCCTGGTCCTTCAAGTGGTCATACGAATGCCCTATTGAGGGGCTGGATGTAATATTATTTATTCACAGTATCTTGAGCAGCTATATACCTCTGCACTTGAAGACTTTCCTTGTGAATAGCTTTTCTAACTAAGACTAGGGCTTATCTATGTGTGTTATGGGTAAGTATTGAGAAAGTACCTTGGCATGGCGTCAGATTAGCTAGTCACCACTTGTAAGTTCCCCCTGGGACCCAAGACCGCCTCAGCCATGGATTCTTAGCCATGTTTATAGTATGAGGCATGGATTCCTACTTGTGAAGTGGTCCTCAAAAGTAATCAGGGCACGTGGTCAGCCCCATAACAGTTTGCCAATATTGTACCTGTGTGTATATCTTACCCAGAGGCTGGCATTTAAGTCCATAGTGTTCTCAATTGAATAAGGCCATTGATATCTTCTGGCACCATGGAATCCGGCCAGCAGGGATCAGGCCCAGTTTGATTTCTCTGTATCTTGGACTGAAGCTATGTGTTGTCTTCAGCAATAGGATCCTACTAACTAATTCTGGTGGGCAGCCAAGGAGAATGGCAAGAGCTCCTTTTTTGGGGTGGGGGAGAGGATGTTGATAACTTTTCAAACCACCTATTCATAGGGAGATATTCCCCCATATCTGGCACTGGGATTTTGGTTTAATATTCCAAGGCTACTAATTTCACCATTATTCAGCCATGCAGGCTGGCCTTCTAACATTCATATTTTTTAGTTGGCTTACAAAGCAATAGGTTTCCAATAAGCTTTGGTTTTGTACCCCTGCAAATGAATATGAAAAACACTGCTACCTTCATGGGTTATAATCTAAGAACTACATAGTCACCAGTTGAGAAAAAAAAATTTGTTTTTGGCTCTTTGAAAAAAAAAAAAAAAAGCTCCCAGACCCCTCCCCCCAGGAATTAATCCATTTTAGAAGCAATTTCATCAGAATTTGCAGTTGCTGTAAACCGACGGGCAGATTGCCTGGATTTGGGGGTTGAAGGCAATTTAATTCCAGTGTCTCCGCTGTCTGCTTTGTCTAGCTCTGAAGTCAGGTCATAAAAGGTAAGTTGGCATCAGCAGCCAGCTGTTACTACCTGTATCTGAATGCCAATGTCCCCTCGTGTATTGACATAGGAAGAAAGTAAATAAGGGAGCATCTTCAGAGTTTTCTTTACGCTAAACATGTAATTAGCCACTTACCCATGATGAGCCCCATTTAATTTTAGCTAAGTGAAAAGGAATGCTGACCGGATTTATTTTATTATCTGTTTACTTTCTGGGAAAAGGGCAGCTGGATCGAGTCTCCTGGCACTGTTTGCCCCCTGCAGTGCTCACCAAGGAAATATGTTAAAACTTGCAGGAATTGTGCGCACAAGCGCAAAGACTATCTTTATTGGCTGTACTGTCCTTTTGCTTGATAGAAGAAAGAAGGGTTGCATGGCTTCAGCCTCTGTGCAGATGGGACAGAGCCTGGGAGGTAGCAGATGACAGAAGTGGGCCTGGCCAGGCCTGGACAAGGTCACCGAGGACCTTCTACTTAGTGGGTCCTTTCCCCTTGGTATGTGTCAGCCCAATGACTTTGTTCCCCTTTGGCAGCTCATTACCCTACTTTGGGCCAAGACTTCTGGCTGTTCCTAGCCATTGCTCACACAGCTCTGATTTCATCACCAACCCTATTTCCAAAGGGCCTTGCTCCCAAGATCAGTCACAGGGAAAGAGGTTGGACGCATTCCGGAGAAGCTTTTAGGCAATGAGGGAAGCTTCATGCATTCCCCCGCTAGTGTGGTATTTTTTATAGAGTAGATGCTTTGAAGTGTCAGTATTTGAACCAGAAGAAATAAATCACAAAGGGTGAAATTTCAGCCACAACTTCCAGGCAGACCGTAAACCCAGCCCCGACCTTGCCTCCTTTGTACAGGGGGCACGCACACCTGTGGACTCTGGTGCTGAAGATGTGCTTGGACTAATTCCAGGGCTCTGCTGAGAGTGTAAAGTACTCAGGACGCACACCATGGCGAGCATATGGAAGAATTCTCAAACTGTTCTCTTTGCACAAGAATCTTCGGGAGGTCATGGATTTCCCTGCCTCTGGAAACTTGCAAGGCAGGCTTCTGAAATATCTAAGAAGCATTGTGGAGAAGATTCAGGCAGTAAAGTGTATCAGCAATCGCTGAGCCAGGGGGTGAGCATACTCCCTGTGGACTAGGCCAGGAAAATGATTAATTTTTACAGAGAATTGATGACATGGATCAAGAGGCAGCCTTGAACATCTTTGACTCATAGGACTACTGGGACAGGATTTCCAGAGACTAGAAAATAAGAGCCCTTCTGGTCCATGGATTGAGGTACAGCTGACTAGAAGGAGCTAAGGATGTTGTGAGAGACATAGTTAGGCCTAGGGCAGTGGTCCTCAACTTTCCAAATACTGCGATCCTTTAACACAGCTCCTCATGTCATGGTGACTCTCAACCATAAAATTATTTCTGTTGTTGCTTCATAACTATAATTTTGCTGCTGTTATGAACCGTAATATAAATATTTTAAGAGATAAGAGTTGCCAAAGGGGTTGTATCCCACAGATTGAAAACTACTGGTCTAGAGGTTCTTAGTCCCTGGCTGCCCTGCCAGGGACTTTGTACTGACCCTCAGACAGGAAGAGCCATACTCTGAGCTTCATTTCCCCTGGCCTTGCCAAGTTCAGCCAATGCTTTCCATTGGCCATGTCCAGCTTCCAGGCTATTGGCTGGACTACCAGGGCAGAGGACATAGGTTAGAGGGGTGCTCTGAGACATACTTCTTGGCTCATTCATACTATGGGAACTTGTACCTGACAAACTCTAAATGTCTTACTAAGTCTGACAAATTAAAACAATTTTATTGGCTTTTTTTTTTAAAAAATTGAGATTCTTTTTTTTTTAAAAAATTGAGATTCTTTTTTGATACAATATATTTTGGTCATGCCTTTTCTATTCTTTCTCTTTTCTCCCAGATCTTTCCCATATCCATACCCAACCAACCTTATGCTCTTTCTCCCTCTCCCTCTTAAAAACAAACCAAACCCAAATGAACAAACACAAAACAAGAGACAAAAGCCAAGAAACAGGACCCCCACAAAAGAAACCCCACAAAACATCAAAACAAAGACTAGCAAGACAAAACCAAAGTGGCCAAACAAAGCAAAAATGAAACAGAAATTTCACAAAAAAAAAAAATCCACTGAGTTTGTTTTGTGTTGGCCAACTACTTCTGGGCACAGGGTTTTCCCTGGTTAGTATACCCAGTGCAATTCCACTGTAGAAAATGACCTTTCCTTGCAAGTGGAAATCAGCTACAGATAGCTTCTTGGTTTGGGGTGGGACCCTGGATCCATCTCTCCCTTCTAAGTGCTGGGCCTGAACCTGTGTAGGTCTTGTGTGTGCTACTACAGTCTCTGAGTTCATATTACGTCAGTACTGTTGAGTCTGGAACACAATGTTTCTTGGAGTCATCCACCACTTCTGGCTTTTAAAATCTTTCTACCTCCTTTTCCGTGTATATCTCTGAGCCTGGAAGGGAGGGATTTGATGAAGACACTACTACATTCAGGATTGAGTGCTACAAAGTCTCTCACTCTCTGCATGTTGTCCAGATATATGACTCTGTGTTAACTTCTGTCTACCACAAGAAGTCTATCTCTGTTGTGGGTTGATCAAAACACTGATCTAAAAGATATAGCAATATGTCATTAGGGTTATTGCTATGTCCCTTTAGCAGAATAATAGTAGTGTGGTGGGTTTCTCATAGGACCATGATTTATTTAGTCTATGGTTCTTGGCCACTTTAGCAGCATTAGTTATGGGTTTCATCTCATGGAGTAAGCCTTAAATACAATTTTAAAAGTTGTTAGTTACTCACACAGTGCTTGCATTACTCTTACACCAGAATATCTTGCAGATGGACCATTATTGTAGCTCACAGGGTTTGCAGCTAGGTGATATTGATCTTTCAGTACGTGAATGCTAGTCAGGAGAGATGACACATTTAACCAGGCACCAGCCTGACTTCTCTGTTTGGTGATGTATGTGAGCGGTGTCTTCAGCAGTAGGATTGTAGAACATTAGGTTGTAGAGAAAAACCAATAAGTCTTGTAATAGTGTGAGATGCTTGGGGAGTTCATGGGATCCCTTTGTTTGGACTCAACAAGATACAACCTATTTCTGATACTGGAGGTTTCAATTGATGGCGTAAGATGTTTAATTGGGACATTTGCTCCCCTATTACTTGATGCCTCTAGTGAGATGTATATTTTAGAAAGCTTCTACAATAGTAGATTTCCACTTTTTTCAAATGGCCTTTATTGCTAATTGTCCTTCTCCATATTTCCTTTCCCACCCCTATTTAGTCCTCCTAGTCTTGTTCCCTCTTTACTTCTTTTTAACACTATGTTCTACTTTCCCTTCCGTGGGAGATTGTCCCCTTCCCTCCTGATTCCTGTGTACCTAACACATACTAAAAGCTTGAAAGCTGACATCTGTGTATTAGAGAATGTTTGCCTTTGGGGCCTATGTTACCTCGCTTTGGATATTGTTTTAAAATACTCCAATAGCACATAAGAGCCTACTCCCAGGAAAAGAGACCATCAGACATCTCAAAAATAAGTATATGTGTGAATTCCACCCCATTGTCTCAGGGGCAATTATATCTCATTCTATCTGGTCTAGAATGAACCATACTTGATGGAATTGTCTTCCACCTGTTTTAAGAACTATACATGTGAAGGCAGGAACTGTGGGAGGGTCTTCTCTTTTCTTCTTGTAATTCTGGTCATAGAATTTAAATAAAAAAGTCTGATGGTTGTATGCTTCTGTTCTTAACTAAAATGTCCTCCTTATATTTAGAGGTCAGGAAGAGAGGTCACAATGTCACACTTTGTGTGTGAGTGGGTGCACATGTGTATGCCTACGTATATCCATGTGTACTTGTCTATGGACAATCTTGGATATCATTTTTCAGGTTCTGTCATATATATATATATATATATATATATATATGCATATGCATATGTATTTATATATATATGCACATATATGATACATCACATATGTATATGCATACATATATACACATATATACATATATATGTATACACACATATGTATACACATATATATTACATATGCATATGCATACATATATACATATATACATACATATGTATACACATATATGTATATATATATTACATATATATGTATGTATATATATGTACATATGCATGCATATAGACACACATAAACATGTATATGTATACACATATGTTTATTTATTTATTTTGAACTTTTCAAGACAGGGTCTCTCTGGCCTAGAACTCACCAAGCAGATTGGGTTTACCAATGACCTACCTGTTTCTGTTCCCAGGTCTTTTATGTAGGCTCTGGGGGTTCAACTTGAGTTCTTGCAGTTTTCCAGCTGAGCTATTTCCCCAAATTACAATGGCACACTGGGTTTTAGTACTGCATGGTCAGTAGAATTGCCCCTGTTACCTAAGTGCAAAGCCCTTTGTCTGACCTCTTTGAAGAGATACTTGGCATACAGGCAGAGCATTTGTGGGGCAGCTGCCTTGTTTAAGATGTTCTTTCTCCTGCTTTCATTTTCCCAAGTTCAGCTGTTTGCTGAGGCTGGGAGTCAGGGTGCTGTTCTCTCATGGATAACAGCCAGCCAGGTTGGCTCTGCTGCAGCAGCCCGGCAGGCCTTTCCTTAGGTCTGACAATCAGCTGGAGATGAAAGCGGCTCTTCCTTTGAAGGTGGTGGCGGTGGGCAGGCTTTCTGAGCCTAAGTTTGCTTTGCAGAGGTGCCCTGCATCTGCCCATGGCTGTGACTTTGAAATGAGACGTGCTTTAACCTTGAAAGTTGTTGAAGATGGGGGGAGCAGGACGCTGAAGAAGCTGCCAGATGATCCAATGCCATGGCCCTGCAGGGCCTTGTGGGGTCGTTTCCTGGCTATGTTCTCTATTTATCTCACTTGCTTGTGGGCCCTAGAAAACTGGAGGTGGCTGAGTTTAAATAATGTGGTCAACAAAAAGCTAATTTCTCTCTCCATATTCAATTTGAATTGGCATATGGGCATCAGGTACAGTATTTGCTTTCTTCTCTGTCTCTTGCCTTCTTCCTTCCCTTCCCTCTTCCTCCTTTCTTCCTTTCCTCTCTTCTTCTTTCTCCCTCCCTTCTTCCCCCTCTTTCCCTCCCTCCATCTTTTTCCCCACTCCCCCACTCCAGACTTTCTCCTTAACCCCCACCCTTCCCTCTTTCAGGATCTCACAGCTCTGGCTGGCCTGGAACTTGCTGTGCAGACTTGTCTGGCTTTGAACTCTTGACCTTCCTGCCTCTGCCTCCCAAGTGCTGAGATCACATGCACTAGCCACCATGCCTGGTTTTGGAGCTCCCCTTTGAGAGCAGACTCCCTGCTAAATGAATGTGACCTCAGACTTGTGGTGCGACATTTCTGATCACAAGGAAGATAGGCAGAAAGCAAGTGCTAGGTTTGGGAGCCTTTCCTGGAGATATTGGATTTATTATTTTATAAAGAGCTTTCCCTTAATGGTCTGGTTCCTGTTTAGTCTTTCATGTTTCCTTCCATGTTGAAATGCAAAGGATGGAGTGACAGGCCTGTGTTATTCCTTCTCCACCCTGTCTACCTTCTGGAACACAGAATGTAAATAGATTAGTTGTTTGGACAACTAGTAAGACTTAGTAAATATTTTATCAATATCATATAATTTCACAGGGTACAGATGGTAAACAGAACTGGGCCCATAGACAACAAGGTGCCAATTTATTCTGGAAACAGATGCTTCTGTCTGCCCAAGGTTGCCACCTGCCTTATTGGGGGCTTCTTTCTGGGAGTTACCCCTCTTCCACTATTGGAATAGGGGTTGTATCTGTGCTCTGCCTCAGATGAGGTGCAAAGCTCCCTAGGTGACTAGGCCTAGGTGACTTAAAGCTTGAGTTAAGTTCAGAGGTCCTATGTTAGAAAGAGCAGTTGCTTTTCATGCCACTGGATAAACGGTGGTGATAGTATCCCATCTACCAGATATCTTCTACCAGATAGTAACCTACAGGGGTGTGCCAACAAATGGCTTCTTTGCGGTTGTCATCAAACACATTCTAAACACAAGTTGCCAGAGTACTCACATTTCAAAACAAAGGTTACAAAAAATATCTTAAACTTTTCTAAATAATTTATTGTGGCCCTTCTGCTTGCCATTGTGCTTGTTGTTCAGTCTCCTGGCTGTGTTCCAGGGTGCTAACTTTAGGGCTTAGATCTTTATATTTTTAAATTACTTCAGTTACCTGCCATAGGCAAATCCCTATACCCTCCACCTTCTATCCTCTTGTTATCCCCCACTTTTGTCCTCTCTCCTCTGCTTCTTTCCTTCTTTCCCTTTTCAGGCAAAGTCTTGATTGGTAGTCCAGACTGGCCTTGAACTCACATCCTCTGGAGTACTGGAATTACAAGGTATATATGTCCATGCCCAGCTTAATTCTGTTTTTTTTTCCAGCAAATGTTTATTGAGTCTTTGGCATATGTGAGGCAGTGTGGTCATAAGGATGACCTCTAGATGACCTCTGCACACAGGCAGTAGTGTTTCTATGAGGAGACAACATATTAAGACACATGTTCACGTCAGTGTTAGAGGTGGGACACACACGTAATTGGAGGTGTGACATTGAGGACTTAGGTTCAATCTTAAAAGATTCCTGTGGTTTGACTATGATAATATCTCCAACAGTCCCCCATGGTAATCTCCGGAGGTGCCTTGGACCTGTAAGGTGATGCCTAAGAAGTGCTTGTGTCTTACAGGTATAACTTCAAAGGCTTGTTGTGTGTTTCCTGGCAGCCTATTAAAACAGGAGCCCTGCCATTGTGTCAGGTGATCTCACTGGAGGCTTGAGCAGTGTAGCGCTCTGCTTTCAATAGAACCTTCTGCATTAAAAGCTATGTATGTGTTTTCTCATTTTAAATTATCCTTGTTCTATGAAAGGAAAGCCGACTAATAAAAGAATGAACAAGTGGTTTGTTATAATCTTGATATTCTCTCACCTCTCAAAGACTCCTGTGTTCAAGGTTTAATCATCTGCCTGTGGCACTATGGGGGAGTTCCAGAAGCTGCAGGAAATGGGTCCTTAGGAAAGGAAGTTAGGTCACTGGGGGCACACCTTTAAAAGGAGGCCTTGAAATGCCATGCTTGCTTTGCTTCTCAGCCACCTGGAGGTGAGTTTTTCCCTTTGCTGATCCCCTTCTTTCACTATGATACATACAGTGCCTCCCTACAGGCTCCCAAACAACAGAGCCAGGCAACCTTGGACTAGATCCCTTGAAACCAGCTGGTCAAATAGATCGTTGATCCTTTTGAGTTATTCATCTCAGGAACTTCGTGACAACAAGGGAAAGTTGACTAGTAAGTGGTCTATGAGTTGCAACACTAGGGGGAGGGAATCCCAGGTTCTAGCTAGCATTCGCAAAGGAAAGTGGAAATCACACCATCTGAAAGTGGCAGGCCTGGAGTGTGGGTGGAGGTGGTAATCTGTTGATTCTGGGAGATGAGACTCGGAATTAGTCAGCTGTCCTCAAAATGTTAATGTGTTCTGTGCCCCTATGTCCAGCCACCTGCCTGTTTTCATCTCCTTCTTACTTTTACAGAAAGTCCTTCATCTTTGCTTGCTTGTGCATCTAGCTCAACAGATACATCAGATTAATATTCCAAAGAATTATATTCAGGTTCTCGAGAAGTTTCCTTCTAGTAACTAAGTTTGAAGGCTTTGGAGGGTCTATGTAGATCTTCTAACCTTTGCTCATACTTTGTGTGATCAAGTATGGCAGAAAGGTAATCTCAAAAAAAAAATAGAAAAGGAAAGAAAAGAAAAGAAAAGAAAAGAAAACAAGATATGCCTGTAATTATTCTTCTTATGATCAATTGGAGATACCGATAGTTAAGGCAGAGTGCACGCTTATATTGAAGGATGAATGAACCAGTGTTTGCAAAGCAGTTGGTAATCCTTCTCTGAAGAGAGCTGTAGGAAGCGAGAGCATCTTTGTTTTTCTGGCATTGTGGATAGTGGCAAACCCCTTTGAAATAAACCATGTCTACTCCCATCCACAGCCTTCCAACTGCATCATCTCTATGCTCTGACTCTTGGATAACCCCTGTTCACTGTAAGCTTAAGACTTTGATGGCTATCAAAGTATCAGAGAACTGTCATAAAGATACCCAACACCAACAGCGCAGGGGGTGAGCACTACCTCCATTCTGTAAGCTGGTGAGGCAACATGAAAGAAAGAAGAAAGATGATTGACACCAGCAAACAAACACACACCCTGATGAGACCTGGTCTTGGGGTCTTGGAGTTCAGTGGAAGAGTTATAGCCCATGACAGCAAGAACGGACTTGGGCTTTAAACGTGAAATGCTTTGTGGACACAACCCCCTCAGTGCATGGCAGCTGGCCTCTGAGGAACCTGACAATGTAACTGACCCCATGCCTGTGTGACACTCCTTCAGGGGGGTCAAGCTCAAAGAAGGTTGAACGTCTGGCTTCCCCACAGGAACTTTCCTTTCCACAGCCTCTCATAAATGCAACCCAGGTGCAGAGACACTTTGCAGCAAGCTCTCCTCTCATAGCTTTAGCCCTTCCTGGTGCTTCTCTAAAAAGCCTACCAAAGTCGTGTTCTTGTAAGTCAAGAATGAATATGTCACCAAGCTCCAACCAGCCACAGAAACCTTTCAGGGAGGGTGAGCTTCAAGTTCATTCTGACCATTTATTTAGACAGCAGTCATTTCATTGATACTTAACTTGTAGGAAGCATCGTGTGAGGCGCTGCTGAGAGATTAAACATTAAAACGCATGGTTATTTTTTAAAAAGTTAAAAGGGATTTGTTTTTTATTCCTTTTGGCAAGAGAATATGCAAATACAAAGATCAGTATTATGCATCCAGTCTGATTGAATGTGGATGGCTTTATCTGGCAAAGCTTACTGGAAACGGTTATTTTTACTTTTAAGAACAGAGGGGAGGCTCTATGGGTAAGCAGTTCATGTACCCTTTCCACCTGCCCTACCACGTGTATGTTGTGTACAGTGTGCATGTCTATGTAGCATGTATCTCTATGTGTTCATGTGTGCAATTTCTACTGTACTCATGTACTGGTGTGTTTGTGGAGGTCAGAGATAACCTCTACTGTCATCCTTTGCCTTCCAATTTTGTTTGAGACAAGGTCTCTTTGTTACCCTCACTGTGTATGCTAGACTTCTTGCCCATGAACTTCTGGTGAGTCTTCGGCCTCTTACTCTAGGAGAGTTAGGATTACAGATGTGTGTTGCTACCTCTGACTTCATATGAATGCTAGGATTTCAAACCCAGGTCCTCAGCTCACTATCTTGAATTTGTAATTATATGTGAACGAGAGGCTCCACATTTTTTAATTTGGAATAGGCCCATCATAAATTCCTCAGTTGTCTCTGGGACGGGGAGTGTTTGTAACATGACTTGCTTTGAATCAGAGTAGGGAACATTAAAGGACTGGGTTGGATGAACCAGGGTAACACAAATATAGGAAGTATGGGAATAAGAAAGAACCAGTTGAGGGAAGACAGGCCACTGCATGTTCTATAAGGCATTGTAAAGTGTGCCTGATACCTCTTTGTAATGTATTTGCACATAATTTGTGTTAGCCTAGGACAGTTCTTCTCAACCTTCCTAATTCTGTGAACTTTGAATACAGCTCCTCATCCTGTGGTGAGTCCCAGACATAAAAGTATTTTTGTTGCTACATCATAACTGTAATGTTGCTACTGCTGTGAATTGTAATGTAGATATCTGTGTTTTCCGATACCTTTAGACAACCCCCATGAAAGAATCATTTGACCCACAAAGGGGTCATGACCCACAAGTTGTCCCAAGAGACAAATGAGATGTGACTAGGCTAAGGGTCCCATCAATGGCAAACACAGACATTGAGAAGCATCTGTCACATACCGCTCATGCTTGTATGTCCGTTGTTGGACCCAGCTTTGGAACAGTCATTCTTAGAGAAACATTTATGTCAAATACGCCCTGAAGGATTCTCCCCACTACCAGCAGCTTTTTCACATCAAAATTCATCACATTACATTTATAAGGTGCGGGAATCCAATGACACCAAATTCGCATCTTTTCAAGATGTCTCACCGAGATTGCAATTTATGTGATTAAATTCCAAATAATCTTGAGGGGAGATTTTGGGGAAGTCTCCTCCAAGTTCACTCTTGGGTTAGTCTATGATCACAGTTAATGTTCTGAGGCAGGGTCAGTGGAGAAGGCAGAGAGGCATTCGGAGCTTCTGACTTGTATAATTGTTTTGAATTAAGCAAAGAAATAAGTGAATTCATTATCCTGAGTTACTATTTGGGGATGCCATGTTGAGAGGATTACTCCAGGCACTGAGACTACAAAGACCGCCATGTCACCTATGGATCCTTGAGTGAGTCCTTGGCTTCCAGCTCTTTTTTTTTTCCTTCCTGGATCCTACTACAGTGGTGTTAGGATCAGCTACGAACTGCATGGTGTTCTTAGAGATCAATTCATTGTTTAAGCCCCAGGCATTTTCATTAACTCTGCCAAATCTTTGAGAGGATTTCACGGAACCACGCTAGCTTTTCAAAAGATGTGTTAACTGAGTTCAATTTTCTAGCTTTGGCTAAAATAAAATAAAATAATAATAAAAATAAAATAATAATAAATAATAAAAAAATAATCACCTTGATTCTTTTTGTCTACTCTGTTCTTTTCCTCCTGTGCATCCATGATGATTCAGCTTACATCTTGGAGATCTCAGATTTATACCTGAACATGGGGCTCATTCATGGGTATCCTGGTCTTATTGTACAAGAGGCGAGCAAGGCTTACAGACAGGAGTGATTAAAACTGGTTGATTGTGAGGTTTTTTTTGTTTTTTTTTTGTTTTTTCATGGCACAAAGTCCTTCTGTGGTCAGTGTTAAATCTGTCCTCTGCCTGCGGGAAATTATCGGCAGTTTAAGTGGATTTCTGTAAGTAGCAAGAAAGCATAAACCAGTAGGGCTCTTAAATTAACCAGGCCGTTTTCTTATCACACTTTATAGTCAGCCATAATTAAACCCACAGCAAATGGCAGGAAGGGTTCACATGATAAAACCTTCCCAAGTCCTTAGGGGTCAGGTTATAGAAGGCCATCTTTATGGTCAGGTGGATCATTAACTCAGAAAGCATCCAAGCAGTGGCACGAATCGCCTCTCTGAGACCAACTTGGTGAACCAGACATCTCAAAGGAAGCTGCTGTGTGCTTGTTAGATGCTTAAAGAAGAAACTGGCTGTTTCCTTTTAGACTCATTACGCCCGCAACAGAGATTCCTGTTGAGGATTCGGGAGAATTGAGTGCATGTCAGAAGCAAGCTGGCATTAATTGCAAGTGTGCGTTGTATTGATGAAGTGAGGGGAATAGACCTCAAGGAAAAGATGTCAATTGTGACTCGCATGTAAGCATGAGGTCCACCCTCCTGTGTTGCTAAGGCATGGCAGACATCTTGGAGCTTTTCATGACCAAGCTGTTCTCCTGAAAAATAGTTCCAACCATCATCTCTTGTCACTTGGACTTACAAATTCTGCCTCTTCAGGTTACTCCGGGGTCACTAGTCTAGAAATGTAAAGGTCTCTGAACTTCTCTTCAAGATCAGCTGCCCAGACCCGATCTTCCCTCTCTCCTTTGATTTGTCAGAGGCCTGTGGTAGTGTTGCTCTTTATTTACTCAGTACTTCTGTCTCTGCTTCTGTTTGGTAACTATTTTATTCTTGGGATGCATGCTCTATGACTTTAGGGTCCATCATGTCACCTACGCATGTCCTACTCACCCTAACCCCTCTTGGCATGTACAACGTAAGTGCTAATCCACGTACTTAGAAACTCAGATTTGCAGATGCACTTCTCATTCTTGCTAAGTGTTTCCATGGAGGAATTCTTTCTGGCATCTCTTGGGACATCTTTATGCTTTTTCAAATCACTCCCCCCAACCAATAAGCAATCATAAACTTAGAGAAAAAAAAAACAAAATACTTCTGTTGAAATTCCATTTGACGCTTGTAGACTATTATTGGTTCTGAGTAGTCATCTGATGTCAAGCAGAAAATGTCAATTCACTGTCAAAGGGAAAGATCAATGTTTCTGTCCCTAGAAGGGAAGGACCTGAAGACATGGCTGCCACCCAAGTAGTCATCTTTGATGTGACCGATGCTGTGTGACTGGTGTGTTAATGACTGTATGTACCACTAGTGGTGAATCTTTTTGAATTTAAGTAAATACGGAGAAGCTAATGTATGTCTGTGGTGTGATTTGTACTCAAAGAAATAAGATGTTTTTAAAGCAAAATGAACCTTTAAACAGACTATTTAGACACATGATTCTGTTAGTGCTGGTTAAGGGAGCTAAATGTTTCATTATTGCTGCTCAGATTGTTTGGTACTCTTGTCTGATGCTGAGGAGTTTCTAGAGCATTGTGAGAATACTACTACATTCAGACAACCCTCCCTCCATCTGTCCATCCGTCTGTCTGCCCCTCCCTCCCTCTTTCCTTTCCTCCTTCCTTCTTTACCTTCCTCCTCCCTCTCTCCTTCCCTTGCTTGCTCCCTCCCTCTCTTCTGTCCTTCCCTTCCTCTCCCTCTCTCTCCTTCCCCCCCTCCTCCATCCCCTGCATGAGAGTGGTTCTTAGTCTTCCTAATGCTTCCATCCTATAATACAGTTCATGTTTTGGTGATTCTCCAACCATAAAATTATTTTGTTGGTACTCCATAACTATAATTTTGCTACTGTTATGAATCATAATGTAAATATCTGATATCTAAGATATCTGATATGTAACCACAAAGGGGTCAAGACCTATAGATTGAGAACCACTGTCCCAAGCCTTTAACATCCGAGCTACCACCCCAGGGGAAGAGAAATCTTTTGGTGAAGAAAGAAGGAAACTCTGTATGTTCCTTTAAGAGCTGGACATAGCTGCCTGAGAGATACCAGATACCTCTCACAAAGGTATTCTACATTCAAGGGAAGGGAAAACAATTCCCATGTCCCACTGGTATAGCATGTCTGCACAGAGAAGGGAGGAGATTATATAATTTGAACTGTTTTTATGTCACTTTACCCTTTTGAAAATCCCGAAATCTTGTCTCTACTCTTTCTGAGTCTGTAGAGGGAGTAATGTTCATGATGTCATCTTAACCACTATGTGTCTACACTATATGTCTACACCATCTGTTGGGCCTTCTCCTTCTGTTGAGCCTCTCATTTTTTTTATGAACATCTCCCCCAGGGAAGTGAGCTTCACCCAGAGAGTACTTTACGACAACAAGCCTCAGTGGAACTAGGCTTCTGTCATAAATGTCTGTGTCCTTTTGCACAATGTCATTTCTGTGACTGATGAATGGGAGAGGATTCTACAGAAGTAGGAAGAAGGATTCATCATGGAAAGTAAAGCCCTTCTGTGGCTATTCCAACCCAGTTTTGTGAATATGGATGACTGAATGGCAGGATTGTGACATTGGTTCATCTAGAAACCCAACTTTTGAAAAATAAGGGCTGTTTTTGTGAGGGTCTCTTCACATTAATTCTGGTCTGCACTACCTACTTCATAGTCTCTAGCTATCTGACCTGGCTCAGGATCTCAGGAGCTGGTCATGGGGAACTGGGGCTTTCTCTCACAGCTCTTACCATCAGCTCATTCCCTGAAATAAACCAAGTTTCCTTGTTCCATGGGTACATTCTTTCCATTTCTTTCTCTCCTTTTGAAATTCCTCTATTTTAGATTTTTCTAAGCAGCCTGGATGGCTGAAAGTCACTTAGCATTCGGTTTTAATCCTAACTTGCTTTGTTGTTACCCCCACCCCGTCCTTTGGTTGGCCATTGTGATAGTTCAGCTCTTATAAGCAGGTATTTAACTTTTACATGTGTGCCTCTTAAACCTTAGATAGCACGTATATGTAACATACATACTTCAGAGTTGACTTAAATATTTTTATCTTTTGAATAGATTCTATTTAATTGAGGTCTACTGATTCCTTGTAGAAAGTAGCCATGTTTAACTTCACATTAAATATATTAACCCAAATTAACTTTATATCAAATACATGCACAAACCTAAACCTAGAACTTTTCCCTTTTCCCTTGAGTTGCTTTCTGCGGAAAGACCAGCTTCATCTATGCATCTGAGCATTGTCTATATTGGAGCCTCTTTGTTGAATTGAACTTTTGTGTATAGAGTGGATCAAGAGCTAACTGACAGTATAGATTTGTTTACTGGGACATAGTATCACAAGGGTGGATTGGCATCACCCATCCCATCTTAGTTGTAATGAA
Organism: Rhabdomys pumilio; assembly: GCA_030674055.1. Lineage (NCBI taxonomy): Eukaryota > Metazoa > Chordata > Mammalia > Rodentia > Muridae > Rhabdomys > Rhabdomys pumilio. The sequence goes on along the minus strand of JANHMN010000004.1, from coordinate 172,411,576 downwards.
AATTGTACCCACTCTGGGGCATTTGGTTTCTGGACTCTCTTTGACTCTTAAAGATGTTTTCAAAAGCTTAAGTAATGGCAGCACATCACAAATGGAGGAAACTGTTTGTTCAAAGCTAAGAGCCCAGCAGTTCCAGTGACATTAGGCAGGAACATGCCGATGAACCTTTGTTTTCTTTTATCTTGGCCAGTAAAATCCTTTTAGGAGAAATTTTGAGTGTTGCTAGCCTGGAACACATGGCTGCTTGTAGGAAAAGATGAGATCATGTTTTTCTACCACTGAGGAAACTTAATTATTAGAAATTCCAGACTTTCTAGGGGACTCTGACTCATGTTTTCAGAGCACATTCTATCCAGCAAAGCATAACGGTCACAGGACCATCTCTCTTTCCCTCAGCCTAGGCCTTTGGCGCAAAAGTGCTTGCAAATGTGTGTTTTTCTTACCCTGAAGTCCTGTGTGAGCCCCTGACTTATTTCTTTTACCTCCCACCCACGTCTTCAATCACTAAACCTCACAGGTGAAGGCAGAACGTGCATCAGCACTCCGTACTCCCTCAAGCAGTGAGTGTGAGAATCAAGTCAAGCTCACCAGGCCCTGTCTGAAGTTTCCTGCCTTTTGACTGGAGTCTCACGATCCATAATACAAACAGACCCAATGTGCTTCGGGAGACTCTTGATACCAATGATCTGCTGCTGTTTGACTGTTCACAAGCCCTTGTTTATGCATTCATTGCTTTAATAAATAAGTGTCCAGTGTCTTTCAGTGCCTAAGACTGCTTAGGCAATATCCCAGTGAGAAAAAACTCAAAATTTAAATCCTCCTGAAGGTTTTTACTAGTCCAGGAATGGATTTTCAACAGGATAAGCAAGTATAATATCTCTTTTCCTTACATATGCTCTGTAACCTAATGTTAGGACCAATAGTGGGTTGGTGATAAACAGAAGTGGAATGGAAGCATGGGTTGGCACTTGACTGGGTGGCATGAGAAGGAGGGTTCACTACAAGGCTGAAAGGATGACTTAGGGCAAGTCATGTGGCACCCTAGAGGAAGCGTGTTTTTAGAAAAGAACTGCAAGGTGGATGTTCTTAGGTGGCAGTTGCCTAGGGTATTATTGTTGGCTGAAAGAGGAAAGCTGGAATGAGCAGAATGGGAATCACTGCAGATAAACTCCAAAGCTGTAGAGTGACATATTATTTGCAGCCTAGAAGGACATCAGTGCACTCTGGATTTTACACTGAGTGAGACAGGAAATTGCTGGAGGGTTTTGTATGGAGAGGTGATCTGATTTAGCTTTTTAAAGGTACCACCCTGGGTGCTGGGTAGAGATTGACTAGGGAGTTAAAGGTCAAAGAATGAAGACCTGATCAGAATCAACTACAGTACAAAGCAGTGATGGGCTGGAGAGATGCTCAGATATTAAAGGCTCAGGCTTACAACCGGGAGAAAGGATATTATTGTTTTATCGTAGGGATGGGGAAAGTAGAGGCCAGGAGGGAAGAAACATTCAAGGTGACCCCTTGGAAGCTGACTAAAGTAGCAGGAAGAAGGATAAAAGCGTCATTACCTTCTACAAAGGTCATGGGAAGAGTGGGCAGTGCGGGGCTTATCTGAACCAGTGTTTGGCTGTTGAAATCTGGTTCAGGTTTTGCGATGCCTCTGGATCAAAGAGAATGGAATGGAGGCTGCTCTTTCACAGTAGCAACGAGCACTCGCTTTCTCAGATCACACTCTGAACCTCAGCACTTCTATCTGAAGCTGGTATCTAGTCAAGGGCTCTGGCTTTTGAGTTCTTAGAGGCCTCATGCCTCTTCCAGTTTCCTGCATCCTCAGAAGCTCTGTTGACTCTGGGATACAGGCTGCATCCTCATGGTACCCTCTCATTTATTGTGGATCTCATTCCTCATGCAAAGTCTCCCTGTCCCAGCCTCTGGGACTGTTTTTAGCATCCTCCCCTTTAGGTAGATGGTCCACACCACATCCTTGCCTCTCAGTTCCTAGATCTGTTCATTTCCATCATCTTTCTTACTCAGAACCGTGCTGGTCAGCTACCCACTTACATGATCATATGCTTTCTGCACCCCAGCAATATTTGAAAAACCCAGTGATTAGAAATCATAACACTCAGGCCTTTTCAAAATACATTGATTCTTCCAGCTTAATCAGGGACTAGGATCTAGAATCCCTTACTGGCCCTACTGAGTCACCTGATTTCTCAGTATTTGGTAGGTGACCGGTCTTCATGCATTTTAATTTGTTTTTCCAATGGGTTCCTTGCTCAGTCTGGGGTGGTCATCTTATCATTTCTTCAAGCTTGTGACTCAAATGACATTAACACTGTACCATCATTACCCATGACTGGACTCTACTGCAGATCAGTATTTTTTCATGACACTCCCAGGTAGTTCTAGCCTCTAGACAGCACTGAGAACCTCTCTGCCCATGAGCTCAGCCGACCTTGGTCTGCTCGTAACTGAATTGTCTGAGTCTTGCAGATACCACAGTGGAGCAGAATGGGATTCCTCTTGATGCTTGCTTGCTCCCATGTGTTCTTAGAATTTTTACCACTTATCTCTGTAAGCTCCCCTCTCCCTCTGAGATAAACATGCTGTACTTCTTCTCCCTTCTCAAGTCTTCCCCCCTCCCCCCATGTACATTCAGCTGGTGGCTTTAATATTACTAAAGAAATAGAAAGCATCGCATGGGGGTTGCTGTCATTTAAATCTTCAGTGTCTACTAATACTCAAGTCTATGTGCAAAGATTTTTTTCTCCAGCAAGATGTTGTAGGAAGGTGGTAGAGTTTTTAAGAGGTGGGACCTAGTTAGATACTAGGTTGTTGAAGGTGTGGTATCTAGGGAGATTGTGAATCTTCAGTCTCTTCTCTTTCTTTTGCCTTTTGCTTGCTACCCATGAAGAAAGTGGTTTTGCTTAGCCATATAATCTTGCTGTGATGTGCTCCCTTGCCAAAGGCAAGAGATACACAGATCATGAATTTCTGCAAGACTATAAAACCATGAGCTAATTGTGTATACATACACACACACACACACACATACACACACACACACACACATATATATATATATATATATATATATATATACGCACACATATATATGCATATATACATATATGTATACACATACATATATATATATGATACATAATCATATGTATATATGATTATGGTAGAGGTTTGTTACAGTAATGAAAAGCTATTTAACATGTAGGGTCCCTGTCTTTTATTTGTTTCTCTTCCATGTTATTGGCTGTGACCCTTTTAGTTCATGCCTTTCTCAATCATAGTTACAAGCCTCAGGTATTCTTGTTCTGTATCTTTCTCCCAGGAGACTGTGAACTCTGTGAATAAGGATCAGGTTTGTTTACTGATATAACAACACTTAGCCCAGGCCCACCTAAATACTACTAAGCTGAGAGGAGGCACTCCAGTATTTGTTATGCGAAATATTTAAGCTATGTTTTGATTCTATGAGTCATCAGAAAAGATATAAATGACACCATCTATTAATTTATTAGTTCCAGAGAGGTGAGAGCATTCTGGTTCAGAAACCCTACTTTGCAAAGGGTTCAACCTGTAGCATATCCAATGATTTTATCCTGAACATTCAGTGGGCACATAAACAGGTAAAGCTAGAACTCTTACCTAAACTAGTCATATTGTATAACTAGTCATATTGTGTAATTAGTCATATTGTATAACTAGTCACATAGGGTAATTAGTCATATTGGGTAACTAGTCATATTGGATAACTAGTCATATAGGGTAATTAGTCATATTTGGTAACTACAACCTGCATGAAGAGCCAAACACTGTCTGCAGCTCTCTAGTGAACTTTGGTTCAGGGACTTGTTCTCAGGACAGGATTTCTTCTGGGCTGTGCAGGACTTAGAGTTGTATCTGTATTGGCTTGTATTTCTTCATCAGGTTCTGATAGAGATGGTGCTGGCCCCAGGAAGGAGCCACTGTGGAAGGAGGCCAGCCTCACAAAGCACAGAACTGGATTGTTCTCATCTGTGCATTTGATACTTTCATTTCAGAAACCTCTTATTAAGAGCACTTTGCTAAAAATAAAGTTTCTAAGATACTGGGAGACATTAAGGGGAAAGTGCCTATGAGGACTTACATTATGCTTGTCACTATATAATCACAGGCATTTTGACAAAGGTGCCATTGAAGCAAGAAACAGGAGAAAGAGAAGCAGAGATAACTTCTTCCATGTTAAATTCCCAGACGATTCATGCAAAGATTGGTTTCAAACAGAACATTTGTGAGTGTGTGTGTGTGTGTGTGTGTGTGTGTGTGTGTGTGTGTGTGTGAATTGGCCAACTGCTCTGGGACAGTCCGCAGATGTGGACTTGCTATGTGACATTTCTGGTTGTGAGTTGTACAACTTCACATGGGAGGTGTGATCAGTTTTCAATGGGTAGAATACGGAGAGGATTTTTGTGGGTACACCAAGCATCAGGAGGAAAGTTATTGATGCCATTTGGGAAAGCTTCTTCAAAGATCTGTATATGAAAGACTCGGTCACTAGCATCTAGCATGGTGGAATTTTTAAGAGGTGGGACCAATGGGAGGAAGTTATGTCATTGGGTATCACAATTAAAGAAGATACTGGGACCACAGCCCATTTTTGCCTCTTTTCTTTCTAGTTACCACAAAATAGTCTTCCTGGCCATATTCTTCCACCAAGAGGAACTGTTTCCCTATAAGCCCAAGGTGATGGGACTAAGCAACCATGGACTGACAACTCTGAGGTGGAGAGTCAACAATAACGCAACACTTTTGACTTTGATCACTTTGGGTTATTTTGGAACAAAGATGTGAAGGCAACAGCTGCAGTTAGAAAGTTAGCCGGGCTGTCCCTCCAGTTCTAAATGTAATCAGTGTGCACACAAGGGTGGCACTGTAGCATCCCTTGTGAGGACTGCAGTCATCTTGGTTTGCCTGGAAAGACCTTCAGAGAGAATTCTGGGAACTGTGCCTTGGTTGGTTATTCTGAGCGTGGATTCTCTGAGCACTGATTCTTATCTGAACGTGGCTTTTATTTCCATGCTAAAATATTTATTCTTTAGTTCTGTCTACAAAAAATAGAGAGTTATAGAGGTAGGTTCTATCTTCTCATCTAAATGAAGGACATGACTGCTCCTAGGTGTGGTGGAGGAGAAGGTTTATTGTAGATAAAAGTTAGAGCATAGCCAGAGGCATCTGGAAGGGTCCAGAGTGATCTTGGCCAGAATGATCCAAGTGAGGAGAGACAGAGAGATGTATAGTAGGAAAAAAGTTACCAAGCAAGAGTGGTAGCCTGGGCCAAGAGACTGGCATAGTCACATCGCGAGTTACACAGGGGCCAGAGGAACTGAGGGAAGGGCAGCCCAGCCCCTGGGCTAGAGAATTTATGGTACAGTGTCAGGGTTTGCCATCCAGGGGGATCCTGTAACAGACAGAGACTGAGGTATGCTAGGGGGCCAGAGCCTGCTTTGATATGTTAATAGGCATCTCAGCCATTTGTTTGAGACCTAGCAGCATCTGACTAACATTATTCTGTGCCCTCTGTCTCCAGAGCAGCAGTTAGATGTTTCACTGTGAAGAATGAAGAGCTAGTCTGCAGATCTGCTGGAACCGCTTAGGTCTTTTCTTATCAGGGAGATTACTGCAATTTTATTGGCTCCACATAATTGTCATCCAATACTTATCCTTTTCCAGTGCAGACTTAGTGTATCAACCCAGGCTAGTTTGCCATTGATCATGCAACTCACAAGGAAGGTGTGTTCTCTCTCTCTCTCTCTCTCTCTCTCTCTCTCTCTCTCTCTCTCTTTCTCTCTCTCTCTCTCTCTCTCTCTTCCTCCCTCTTTCTCTTCTTCCTTTGGTCCCTCCCTCCTGCCTGCCTCCATTTCTTTAGGTCATTTCTACCTTTGTAAACCATGGAGTTGAAATTTTCTACATTTAAAATATGTCAACCTATAATATCTGGAGCTCCCAGCTTCTCTGTAGGAATACATATGTACAGGGGTATGTTCTCACACAACTGTCTCTAAATTCTTATAAAATTAGGCTGTTATGTCTACCCTACTCACTCTTTTGATCTTGCTTGTTGCTTTTAATTCTGGGCACTGTTGAAAAACTACATAGGAGATGCACCATTTGAATCATGCAGTAATGACATTAAATGGGAATGATTTCTCCAGATAGTTTTGAACTCTTTCTAGAAACTTCTTCCCACTAGGTCCAACTCCTTAGGGGGCCCCCATAATCTTCTAGTAGCACCACGAGCCAGTGGCCAAGCCTTTTGGGGGACAAGTTTTACATTTAAGCTGCAGATTGTCCAAGCTCCAGCAATAGTGAAGATGAAATCTATCTCTTTCCATAAAATTGTGGGTCAAAATAATTCAGAGTAGCTTCCATTCAGATAGAGCCTACGACTGTCCTTCATGAAAGGAATATGATTGTTCCAACTATTTTAAGATTAATAGGTAATAATACTTATTCAAAATAATAACTAATAACTTCAATGTTTTATTAAAAATAAAAATGTCCTTCCACAGCATAAAATGTATAAATATTCTGTCTCCATGGTCATAATTAGAATTCTTTCCAGCTTAAAAAGGCATTGAGAAATATGGGGTAAGAAAGGATGCCACTTTTGATCAGAATCAATTGGCACAAGTTCTGTCTGTTTCATTTTGTATTTAAAAATGAGAAAATCGATGACTGTGCCTTTCTTCCCCAGTTCACCTTGTTGCCCCTAGGTAGGTGACAAGCCAAGCAGGGGGGAAAACATCCCAAGTATTAGATTCATCTCAAAGTGAGGCATGAATTATCCTGACAAAATATAGCTCAACATTGGTAGTTAATAGCTGGCCTATTCAAGTTTGTGTCAACATGAAAGGGCTTTTTATCTTGTCTCTGTTTTTATTCAATGTAACACCACAGTGGGACCCTGTAGGGTTAATTACAACCTAATGAATGGATGGATGTTCTTCACATAACCTAGAGCTATTTCCAAGCATAATTCACTCTCCAAGGCCACTCAGCTGACTGGCTGTCTACCAGGCAGTACAAATGCCAATACTTGGAGAAATCCAATGCCTTTGCTCAATGGCTGTGGACACAACATCCCCACTCAGTGTGTCCAGAGCTCTGTGTGAGGCACTGTGGACAGCTTGTGGGAACATGGTCCTTTTTTTATTGCTTTCTTTGATCTGGAAGTTTAATTGGAAAAGCAAAGTGCTCACTTTAAAAGAAAAAAATTCCATAGAGAGCCAAAGCATTCAAGGTAGTTTGTGGTCACTTGCCAAACTTTAGCCAACTCTCCAAATATTCCCTACCAGGCTGTACAACATTACCAGGTGCTCCCAAAACTACTCATAACCGGATTCAATCATGGGCTAAAATGAATCTTTTGTCATATATATATATATATATATATATATATATATATATACACATATATGTGTGTGTGTACGTATATACATATATATATATACATATATATATACACACACACAGATACACACACACACACACATATACATATATACAAACATAGTGATAGAAAGTTGAGTAACACAAATATCACCTCTGATATATTGGTAGTGAACGACACTGAGGCAAGGATTTTGATCCAATCTTCACAGGAACATTCAGTTGTGTGTGTGTGTGTGTGTGTGTGTGTGTGTGTGTGCATGCACAGCAATATAGTACAGAACACATACTTTAGCCTTCACATGTTCTATAATCTTGCCTCACTTTACTGTAGTGTCCTAGTAACATTAAGTAACTCAAAGGGTCTGGTTACGTTACAATTAAAGCTCATTTACAAAACATAGTCACAACTTGGTTTGGCCCCATGGCCCTTTGCTTCAGAAGAAGCCGGTAGTGGCTGAGCTTCTGCTGACATGAGTCTGGAAACAGGAAATGGTGCCATTGATATCAGATGTCATCCAGCAGAGAGCTGTCATGAGCTCTATCAGCTGTGGCCATGGAAGCAGGAAGTGGTGTCATGGATACTGAATGTCAACTAGTGAAGTTGGGATTGCAACTCTCTTTGGTTGGTAGCATGGCCTAGATATAAGAAAGTCTTAGTTAAGAATCAACCCATTGCTGTCTACATAAACAGTTGCAACCCACAATCCTTTGTACACAATTTGAAAATCCTAGATGCTCTGAAAATCCAGAAATTTTGTCACAGTACTTCTGTGGTCTCCTCGAGAGGCAAAAGTTGGCTTGAGGGTAGGTAAGGCTCCACGGAAACCTCACCTATTCCAATTAATCAGAGTTGTCATTTTGCTAGTTGATGGGACACTAGGTATTTTATGCTCCTTACTGAGAGGTTATGTGTACCAAGTTGGAACAAAATCTCCATACTTCTCATGTGTGTGTGTGTGTGTGTGTGTGTGCGTGTGTGTGTGTGTGTGTGTGTGTGCTGTGTGGATTGAAGACCATCTAGAGATGTGTGTCTGAATGACAGTGATAGATTAGTCTAATTAAACAATCTGACCAGTGACTAGTTATAATGGGGGGAATCAGCTTAATCAGCTGTGTTAATGAAGAGTTAAGACTCAGACATAAAATCTAGGTAAAGCCAGGAAAATCAACATTAATCTTTTTCTTTTTCTCTATCAGCTGTCTTGCTGTGTGGTTAGTGTGGGTGTATTTTGTCAGCAAACACTGTTGCTGAAATGTCCATCCGTATGAAGTGGTGCAGACCTCTTTCTGGTCAATAATTGGCTTCTTCAAACCTGGTTACCTCTGCAAGTGCATCCAGGTGTGGCAGATTGCAGTGAAAGTCAAGGGCATGCATGAGTCACTGGGTCTAATTAGCTCTCAGGGCTCATTAGAGCTAGAAGTCAGAAGAATTGGATTCTAGTCTCAGCTTTCCATTTTCCAGCCATGTCCAGAGCTTGGATACTGCTCATCTATAAGATGGGGCCACTGGCCAGCATATTTTCCTTATTTGCACACACCCCTCCTTCTACTATACCATACTGTCCTCATGAGAAAAGAGGAATATATTCAGTATATTGGTATATTCAATATACTGAATATATTCAGTATACATGGTATATTCAGTCTTTAGCTGAGGATCCAATATGTGTGTTGATAGGTAGAACTGAATAGATGCCAGTAGATTCAAGAACTCCCAAAGAAACTTAAAGGACTTAGAGATCATCTTAATGCATTGTTGGTGAGGAAACTGATGTGGGGTAGATTTCTTTAAATACCCAGATATAGCACACTGTTACTAACTGCCACGCTGACATTGTTTTATCAGTCTGACAGCATCTCTGTGAATATGGTATATTAACCTGGATTTCAAAAATAAGGTCATTGGTTTTCAGTTGGACAACAAACGAGTCTACAAATTGTCAAGTGCTGCTACCATTGGATGCCTCCCCCCATTCGGAATGCAGGTGTGGTCCACGTGATGGAATTCTGAGTTGGGGCCTTTGAGAGATGATTATGCTGGGAGAGCACTGCCCCCACCAATGAAATGAAAGCCCTCAGAAAACAGCTTCACACAGGACAAGGGCGCTCCCTAATACTGGGACCCTTTAATACAGTTCCTTATGTTGTGGTGACCGCCAAACAAAAAATTATTTTCTCACTACTTCATAACTGTAATTTGGCTGACACAGGTCTCAGCTCTTGGAACATTTTTTGCCTTCAGCCACATGAGGACACAAGCTTCCTGCCTTTCCTACCTCGCTGGAGGGTGCATCTTTCTCGGGACAGTGCAGTCTGCCAGCACTTGAACTTGCACATTCTTGCATCCAAACTGTGAGAAAGTGATGTTTGCTCTTTGTAAATTACCCAGCAGTACAAACAGGCTAGGATCAATGTATTTATCAAAAATGCTGAAACAAATGATCGATTTTATTATGTGTCCTTTTAGCCTACAGTGCTAAATGATAAGTAGAAAATGCTTAAACATAAGTGTATGAAAGTTAAATTGTGTTGTTGTTTTAATGTCAAAGCAGTATGAAGCCTGTATGGCTTGCGTCTTAGCTTGTGGGTGGTCTTAACCAAGCATCATGTATGCTGAAGAATATACTGTTCACCTGCATTTCTTTTTTATTCTTGGAAGTGGTCAAAACCAGAGTTCTCAGAGTCTTACTATTGCTATTGCATGGGATATATATATTTTTTATGAGATGACAGCAGGATCATTAAGCTGACTTCTCCATCTATTCTTCCTCTCCAGGTCTGAGTTTTGCTTAATGTTATATATGGATGAAGTCCGTTGCTTTTTCATTATGCCTAGTATTTTTCTGGATACTGTAGATCCTAAAATGTTTATAATAGGGATTATGGTGGGACCCTTGGCATTGTTTATGTTTTGTTTTGAGACAGGGTTTGGCTCTCTTCCTGCCTCAGTTCTCCAAGTAGGATTATAGGCAGGTGCCACTACCCCTGAAGGCTGGATTTCGGTCATTGACTTTTTTCTTTTAAGGAGGCATTTTTCAGCTAACTTATGAGACTCGTTGAAGTTCACAGTAGCTGTGCTGTTAAGGTGGAGCTAGGAGGACTTGTGCACAGCTCAGGGCACTCATGAGAGCTCTGCGATGCCCGGTGAATACTCTGTCCCTTTTCATGGTGAAACTTCACGTGGCTCTTTTATAGACTTTAGTTTTTGTTCCAAGACTGATGGTGACTTTATGCAGATTTTTTGAGTATCCTTCATTACTTAATTTGTCTTGGCCTAGAAATTCCCTTTTCATCAGTAACCTTGTATCCCTGATGTTTATTCTGCCCTGTGAGCACTGGTCCCTGGCTTGCCTTTCTTTTCACGTGCTACATGTTGGAAAGTGCTTCTAGGCAGGAAGCCAGGCTGGGTCTGGGGTTTACCTCCCACAGCACATGGACTTCAGCCTTGTGATCTGAGCTTCTCTGCTCATGGCTGAGAGTAGTTTCTACAGGTATTTTGTAAATTTAATGGTGTTTACTGTGGTAGGGTGAAGTACAATGTTCTGATATCAGGGTTCAAGCTGGATGTCTCTCCCACATTTTCTGAATTAAATCCTGGGCGTGGAAGCATGCTACTTCAGTTCTTGGTTTATTTTATATGTCAGTTTGTCTGGGACACAGAGTTCCAAAATTAGACATTATTTCCAGGAGTGTTTATAAGCGAGCTTCCAGAGGTTGGTCAACAGTTAAATTGTTGGGCGGAGTAAGTCAACTGGTCCTCTCTGACATGGCTGGGTATCCACCACTCTGAGGAATGACTAAGAAGAGCAGAGAAGCAGAGCTGGTAGGAATTCACTCTCTTTGTCCAACGGAGTGGACAGAAGATAGGATCTTCTGTCTTTGATTACTAGGTCTTACATTCCTGGCCTTCTGATTCTTAGTACTGTATCACTGGGTTTCCTGGGACTCCAGCTTATAGATAGCTGACAGGGACTCATCAGTCTCTGTAACTGAAAGAGCCAATTCCTTACAGTGAATCCTACCTATATATCATGTAGGGCTATAACTATGTGCATATCTGCTATGGGTTCTATTGCTCTGAATAACCTTACAAATATAGAAAACCACTCTCTGGGACAAATGAATGAATAGTGGGCCAGCTTTACGTGTATTATATATGATATATAACATACATATATATGGGCAGATGCTATTAATATATGTGGTTTGATAACAGGTCTATTAATGTAATTTCAAAATAATATTGGTAAATATAAATGATAGAAAGTTATCTGCAGTTTCTATACTATGGTATAAATATGTATTATTTAAGTCAGGCATGGTGTTACATGCCTACAATTCTGGCATTTGAGAGGCGGAGGCAGGAAAATCACAAGTTTGAAGGCTAGCCTGGTGTACACAGCAAATTCCAGCTAGAGCTAGACAGAGAGAACTTGTCTCAACCCCCTCACTTTTCTTCCCTCTGTATGATTTGTATTGATGACAAACATCACAGGTGTGCTGCTATTACTATGTTTTGTGATCTTCATTTGATAAGATTTTGAATCCATAGTTTTTTCTATAGCATTGAACCCGATATTGTATCTATTATAGTTTAGATGAAAAAAAGAAAGAATGAATTCCTTAGGCTCATGTATCTAAACAACTTAGTTCTCAGTTAATTGTCACTGTCCGGGAAGTTTTGCTGGAGGGGTCACGAGAGGCAGGCTTTGAGATGCTATAGCCTTATCCAACTGATAGTACTTCTGTGTGAGGTTATGCTGTGATTGCTTGGCCTTCTGCTCCTGTAGCCAAGGCTTCCCCACCATTATGGATTTCTAGTCCTCTAGGACTATATACTTAAACAAACTTTTCTTTAAGCTGTCTTTGGCTATTTCATCACAGTGACAGAAAAGTAATTCATAGGCCTGGCCAGTGACTATTTTTATTTCAAATACTGTGTTTTCAAACTTAGAAATTTCATCTCATTCATTCCTTTATGTCTTCATTTTATAGAAGTTTCTGGCTACTGATACTACATTAGTTGTTAAAGAACATATAAAACTTTAGTAAAAATATATTTTTCTATACAAATTTATGAATAACCTGAATGTTAATAGGAGTTATTTTGGGGTATAGATGATGCATGTAGAATTCTTTTTTTTCTCTTTTGTTTTTTTTTCCCCTCTGTCTTTTCTAGTATTTCTTCAATGAGTATGCAAGTTACAGAGGCTAGATTGAATTGAAAAACATATTAACATTTAAATGGCACACCAAGAAAATATAATATCTTTCCAATATTATGTAAGCTTAAAAAGTGTGTTGTGTAATCTTGTGTTCATTGTATCATAGTCAAGATAAAATGACTAAGCAGATGTGTTAAAACGGCAACATTCTTTAGCGATGGAAAACCAAGGAAAGCAGTGTGATTAAGCAGCATATCAATATCTAGCATAACCGTTTTTCTCAATTTTAAAACATTTGATATTCTCTAAATAAATCTATTTCAGATACAAGGAAGTCATTACTTTTTAAAATGACAATTCATACAAATAAACGTAACTCTAAATACCGTATGTCTGTGTCTTATTAGTGTAATATAGTTTTGGTTAGTATTGGAATTCACAATAATTATGTTCTGTCATTGAAAAGAGATAGTTCTTTGATTATTTCTTATAGTTGACTGTAAGCATCTAATCAAATTATTTAAATGCAGGCATTATGTCATGGGAACAGGTTAAGTTCTTGTGAAGAATGCTTTTCTCCCTTCAGGGCATTTGTTAATCACCATTAAGTGGTCTTAGGTCATAAACCAGTAATGCTTAACTTTGAAGTTAGGAAATATCATTTTTTCATTCAACCATTATTTGAAATAATAGAACCCGCTCATTGGAGACAGTGGCACGAACAGAATAGTCCCCTAAGAAGGAGGCAGAACTTTGGGCTGAATAGCAAACGGTTTCAAGCAGAGCCATTGACACATTCAGCAACCATGGGGCAGATGAATAACAAATGAGCCTCTGACAGAATTCCAGCCACAATACCTTTTATTGTCAAAATGGAGCCGTGACAACTTGAGTTCTGCAGAAGCTTGTGCAAGTCCCAAGCTGGTGAGTCCTTAGATGCCTCTATTGGCTTAGAAAAGGGTAAGCTCACCCTCTGTCTTATGTGAACAACTATGTATGACGGCCCTACCTCTGGCCACCAACCTGAGTCTGCTCAGGGATGCCCCCCTGAGTGACATAGCCCCCTCTTCCATACAGCTCAGTATGTGAAAGATTTCCACCATCACTGCAGACCCTCTCCTAGACGGTTTTTATCTCAACTGCCTCGCTACCTGAGCCACCTCCTCTTGGGCTCACTGCCAAACATAAGTTCTCTTCATAAGCCAGACTACCTGCTTTTAAGGACTTCCACGTTGTCTGGCTAATAACCATAGAGAGACACATTGCTGTGAGAGGGTAGTCCAAATTTAACAAAATAATTTAAAAACTGGAGTAATTGGCACCCCTTGTCCTCTGGCCTACACAGAAAGAAAAGGAGAATGAAGGAGAAGGTTCTTAGCTCTTTAGGCCTGTCTCATCCAGATGCTTCTTTTCCACATCATCTGGAATAATAATTTTTTTTTTTTTAACTGTGTGAACATCCCACTATTCTGGGAATATCAAGTCTCAGGTTGATGGTGCCAGTGATTGTTAGCATTCACTATGAATGCACCTGAGACATTTCCTCATAACAACAAATCCCAATAGTTACTCCTTCTTCAATATAAAATGTATCATGCTCTAGTCTCTCAGGTTTGAAATGGGGTATGTGGAATCATGCACATTTATAGCCAGGAACATCCATAAATGTAGGTATAAAATCTACCTATGATGGCTGTGATTATACGGACTAGGGATTCTTGGTGTCTTCTTCAGACCCTACATTCATCAGAAGCACCGTTATGTTGCGGTTGGTTTATTGAAAGACGTACAGGCAATTGAGGATGCTGAGGAATTCCAGGGGGCTTCAAATAATTTCCCCATCACAATAAACAGCAAAGTAAATCCTGATGTCCATTCCAGTCACAGGAAACTTCTAGAACCTCGGTGAATATCAGGACTACATCTGGGCCCTTTGCCTACACACTCTTTCTTCTTTGCTGACCCCTTTACCTGAATTACCCGGGTTTGCTGCCAAAGAGAAAACACTCTTCATTATTCAGATTACCTTATTCCAAGGACTCAAATGTTTGGCTACTAACTGTGGAGAGCCACAGGGCCATAAAAGGACAATGAGAACTTTAAAAAAACAAACTTTAAAAATTGGAGTGGCTGTCATCCTTTGTCCAGTGGCCTAAATACAAAAAGACAGCGAGGCAGAATGTTCCTTACCTCTTGTCTACTTTATGACGTGTCCCTCCTGGCCCTGATTCACACTGTCTATACCCTACTCACATTATTTTTCCCATTCAGGACAACAGAATCCCAAATTCACCTTATTGCATCGAACCATCTGATTAAAGGAACCCCCAAAGCACTTGGTCAAAAGACAAGTCCCATCCAAATGTAGAAAGTCAAAAGTTTTTAAGGAGAGCCTCTGGTTTTCAGTTTTTAACTATTGCTTGGTAAATTTAAATTGTCAGGCAAAGCACAGGGCCACTTTACAGAGCCCCCTGTGGGATCATGGGACCCTGTGTAAGTCCCTCCGACCCCAGTTGTTCATCGGGCGGGCTCTGTAGTGAGAGACGTGAGAATGCTCTTGCACAAGAATGTAGAAAAGCTTATTTGTAATTTCAAGGGGAGCTGATCTCCCTCGCCTCTCACTTTTGCACTCCTAGACGGTGAGCATTCTCAAGAGTTTCCGGAGGACAGAAACATGCTGAGCAACAGAAGGCCTAAAGGTGTACCCCACAGCAGAGTGGGTTCCTGTAAGCCTCCCTTGAATGTGTGGTATTTCACAAGGATCCCTGTGAGAATTTAACCAGATCTGAAGGGGGCACAGGATAAACTTGGGTCTCAGCCTTCATTACTTTGTCTTAATCATGTACAAGAAAAACCTTTCATTTCTTTCCTCAGTATTTGTGGGCTAAAATCTCTGAACCTTGAAGATTCTGATACAGTCCTTTGCAATCCATAACTGACTGCAACCAAGACTGGGCCATGATTAGATTTTTCAAGTCTCTTCTTCTTTCCAAGGTGCTTGTCAAAGTCCCTGCCTTTCTGGAGAGGCATTTGGTAGCACTGCTCTGAAGTCACCAGCCACATAGCACACACAACACCACGGCCCTGCCTTTGAAAACCATTTTCCTGCACAAACAGTAGTGTGCTCTTAAAACTGTGGCTGTTGCATTAGTTTAAACACAAAAGAATTCACAGCCTTTTTTTTTTTCAAACTGCCTTAATCACAGCCATGTTCATTTTGCCTTAATGTAGCAAATACATCCAACTACTTAATTTTGTTCATATATATATATATGCACTTTATATTTAAGAATCCTGGGTTGCTCTTGTATATTTCCAAAGTTGAAATTGATTTGACTAACCTCCCCAAGTTAATGCTGTGACTTAAAAAAAAATTAAACTGTACTTTCAAATGACTTACTTCATTCAATTCCAAATCTAATAATGGATTTCCATGTCTCCCGTATTTTAAATTTAGATGGAAATTAAATTCAACATGAACCACGTTGAGTATATAATAGTCAAATATCATTTTAAGAGATTATTGTTTGAATGGATCATTTTCTCAGGGGCTACTATTTGCCGCTATGTGAGTCACAGTGGGTTCTGCTTATCCTAATTCACGGACGAATACATCTTGTTTTCTTTTCTTTTTTTTAAAAATATTTGTTTTTATTTATTTGCTATTTATTTACTTTTATTTTATGTCTATGGGTGTCTGGCTTGTATGTGTGTTTGTATACCACGTGTGCAGCACCTGTGGCAGCTACAAGATGGAATTACCGAAGGTTGTGAGCTGCCATGCAGGTTCTGAGAATTGAACCTGGATCCTTTGGCGGGGCAGACAGCATTCTTAGATGCTGAGCCATTTTTTCAGTCCAATCCTTGTTTTTAAATCTCCCTCCCCACGCCCCAAGAGTAAAAACAGCTGCAGTGCAGAGAAATGTCTGGTGGAACACTGTAATTCATCACCCTTCCTAACACTGGCACCCTTTAACACTGTTCCTCGTGTCGCGGTGACCCGCACCCATGACATTAGTTTGGTTACTACTTCTGTAACCCAAACTGTAATCTCGCTACTGTTATAAATTGTAATGTAAATATCGGTTATGCAGGGCGGTCTTAGGCATTCCCCGGGCAAGGGTCGGTGGACTGCAAAGGGGTCGTGACCCACAGGTTGAGAGCTACTGCCTTAAACTAAGGTGGGTGATTGTATGTGCATTTTGAGGTTCTGTGATGTTTTTGTAAACTTTTTGTCCCGATCTTGGCAGGGCTGTTGCTGAGTCCTCAAATGATCGCAAACCTTGTCCTCAGGAAGCATTGGCAAGAAATAGCAAGGGCAAGGAGCCCGCCCTACTGGAGGTGCACGACTGGGACAGGAAGTGCTCCGGCTCTGTCTGTAGTCCTTCTCAGATTATCCTCACACACTCCCCAGGCAGACTCCCAGCCAGTTAGGCAACAGGTGTACGGAGAAAGCTGCTGAGTGGCAGAGGGCCCTTCGTTGCTTCAGTTTGTGTCAACCTTAAGATACTCAGCTGTTTCCATTTTAATTAAAAATTTATTTGATGCATACAGAGTCTAATTAAAAGAAACACATACTGCTGGACACAGATGTCGGCTAATGCTGACAAAAGGCATCGACTTCCCCAGGAAGCTCGCCTTTGCTCATTTTTCTGTGCTCATTGTCCGTTTGGAAAAGTGATTTGACGGGCAGAGGGCCGTGCTGTCTTTATCTGAACCCCGGGGAAGTTGGTATTCACCTTATCCACACAGGCTTGGGCTTCTCACCTATATGTCAAGCCAGGTCACTGTTGTGCCGTGTTGTATTTTATATTATAGAATTACTTCAAAGAAAAAAACGCCAAATGTTTGTGTCTTTAAGATAGCTATGGGATGCACACAAGACTCGAATGTATTTGGTGCCTGCTGTGGTCTTTTGCAGGGTAGGAGTCTGACACACAGGGCCGGGCATCAGCTATGTCTGTGAGTGTTAAAAATTAAGTTTTAGCTCTCCTTAAAGTGGAGGGGGAGAACTTGCACCATAAAATCCGTTAAGATCTGAACACTAAAACGAACAAACAAAAATAAATTAAAAAGCAAAAACAATCCCCAAACCCCAAATCCTCATCATTTGACTCTCTACATGTATCCTGAAAAAACAGAGCCAGTGAGGGGCTGGTGACAAAGCTTTTAGTCTCTGTAGCTTGGCTTGGCATTTTCTGTATTGTATTTAAAAGATGTCACTAAGCAGGTGACACGTTCGTTCCTTTCACTGTTTGGATGCAGATTTCCCTGCATTCAGGCTGTAAGATGCCTATTTTTGTAAAGCAGGACATGAATGCGGGGTATAAATAAAATATCATTGCACCCAAGGTTGTTTTTCCCTTTCTCCTCTCCCACTCTTTCCAAGGGTGTTGAAGTCTGTGGAGATTTATTTTGACGAAGGTAAGTTGCTTCTAGTTATCAGGCAGTAAACATGTTCTGTCGTTTGTGTATTCTTTTAGCAGCTCTGAAAGGTGGCATCTGAATGCGTGTGTTTATAATAGGTAGGGATAATGAGAAACCCTTCTTTGCTCATGATGTCCAAAGCTGTGATTTACCTCTTGAGAAGGTGAAATATTTATGACTGGCACCTAAGGTGGTTTTGAAGATAACAGGCCATGGGACCATAGTGGTGAGACTTTCAGGTTTAATGCTGGGAAGGATGGGCTAGTAGTGTAAAGAGAATTTGCAGAAATGTATACTGTGGCCACTCTGGACCATGGATAAGGAAACAGTCACTGGGAATCAAGGATCTGGCCAACAAGAGGATATATGAATCAAAGTCATTACCTTACATTGTTCTTCCAGATGTGTTTGTGTACTAAGTATGGTCTGAGCATCACCACAGAGCAGTGCGTGGTTTGATTACATCCATGTACAACTGAAAAGTGACCACAAGGGCTTCTAAAGATCTGAGGCTGATACTGGCTACTTCTGTGACCTTGAAATACTCTGGTTTATGCCGAGGCCTACACCAATGACCACTGACTTGATAGTCCTAAGTGAATCTATTTTGTTTCAATATAAAGTCAGTGTCTAGACACTAGATGACTACATACAAACAATAAAGGTCTGTTCTTGTGGTGGTAGTGATCTGAAATGGGCATTTACAGCACTGAGCTGCGGAATGATGTAATAGAATCTGAGGGACACATGAGTCAAGAATAATTAGAGATAGAAGGATGTTCCAAAGGAAATTCAAAAGAATATATTTTAAACTTAATCTTGCTTGATGGGCCCAGGAGAAAAATAACTTCTCTTACAGACTTCTCTGTATGTGAATGGTTTTATTTTTACTATTTCTGTTGCTGCTGGGGATAGAACCCAGGCCGGTTGACACACATTTTTCCACTTATATACACCAGTCCTCTCTATACAGGGCTAGAAAGTAAATGCTTTAAGTTTTGTAGGCTATGTATGTGGTCTCTTGCAAATACTGCGCGGACAGCATAGCATACAAGAATCACAGTGAACAAGTGGGTGTGGTTATGTCCCCACAAAATTTTACTTAGGGGCTGGAAAGATGGCTCGGTGGTTAAGAGTGCTCACTTCCCCGAGGACCCAGGTTCAGTTTTCAGCATTAACAGGATAGCTCACAACTGCCAGTGTAACTCAAATTCTAGGGGATCAGGTGCCCTCTTCTGGTGTCCATGGGCACTGCATGCACGTGGTACATATACAAACTCACACATACACATAAATGATTTTTTAAAGTCTAAACCACCATCACCACCATTCCAACAGCAGCAGCAGCAGCAGCAGCAGCAGCAACAACAACAACAACAACAACAACAACCACCACCTCACTTTACTTAGTGAGACAAGCACAATGTCATATATAGCCTGTGGCCATTAGCTTACTTGATAGTACACGAAGATGAATTTCACCAACTGTTAAGGTCTTACTGCAGTATACTTTGTGTCCATTAAACGTGAATTTACAGATCTGTTCTACAAACTCTTCTATTCAAGGCCAACTTGGTAAGCTGATGAGTTTATCGTGTCACATACAGAAAGGTAAGAAGCTCATGCTATCCTGGGAAGAATTTCCCCCATTCCCAGCAATTGTCCCCAACTTCTATATTCTCAGGGAAGGCAGAGGCCTTTTTAATCTTCCCCCTCCCTCCACAAGAGAATGTTAACAGGCTCAATCTTGTGAAACCCTTCTGTTAGTGAACACAGCTGTTCCCATTCAAGAAGTCAAAAATCAAGTCCACTCCAGAGGAGCTGGTCACACAGTATCAACCAGTGATTGACTGGAGCTGGTAGCACTTGCCATAGCTATGGAGGGATCACTCAGTGTTAAGTCCCACAGATAGTATCTCAGATGCCTAGTGGCATTAAATACAAAAGCTCCCAATAGTAACAGTTTCCAGCCAAGGGTAGTTGGCTAGGGTTATATCTCCAGACAGATTATCTCCTATTGAGCAGTTAAACAGCTGTTGGTTACTCCCAAGATAAAAGTACCACTACTGCACTACTGGGAATAGCCTCTTAGGATGGTATAGTTGTGGTTCATAGTATTGATTACTGCATCGGACTATTGATCACTTTCCTTGCTTGGCAACTGTTGTGGCACGTTCTGATATTATTAGAACTAGTCCCAAGGGAGAAGGCTTGCATGTCAGTTCCAGCTCAATTCCTTCCCAAGTCTTGTGACTGAAGGGTGCCCTGTCTTCAGCACTCCAGGCTTATCTTCAAGTGGTTCAGCCGTGTTTCTTGCTTCTGTATTCACAGTAGTGTGAAGATGAAAACAACCTAAATGTCCTTCATAATGAAAATGTGGCACTGTCTTATTTAGGGTTGCATTGCTGTGAACAGACACCACGACCACAGCAACTCTTATAAAGGACATTTAATTGGAGCTGGCTTACAGGTTCAGAGGTTCAGTCCATTATCATTCTGGTGGGAAGCGTGGCAGTGTGCAGGCAGGCATGGCACTGGAGGAGCTAAGGCTTCTACATCTTGTTTCAAAGGCAGCTAGGAGGAGACTGGCTCCCAAGTGTTTAGGAGGAGGGTCTTAAAGCCCACGCCCACAGTGACACACTTCCTCAAACAAGGCCACACTTCCAAATAAATTTATGCCTCGGGCCAAGCATATTCAAACTACCACAGGTACATATATGCAATGGAACTTTCTTTAGTTGTAAAGAAAAAGGTAATTATGAAATGTGTAGCGAAATGGATGAAACAGAAAAACATTAAACTGAGTGAGGTAACCGAGACAGAGAGAAGCAAACAGCATGTTCTGAATCTTTAGATTTGAATATATAGCCCAAAGAAACCCCATAAGCCAGGAAAGTTTAAAAAAAAAACCAACAACAAACAAACAAACAAAAATGTGAGGGGGATGATGGGAGTTACTGTGAGGGGATACAGGAGTCTATATATACAGCCTATATCTCTAACATCTATCTATCTATCTATCTATCTATCTATCTATCTATCTATCTATCTATTATCTATCTATCTATCTATCTATCTATCTATCTATCTATCTATCTATCTTAGTTTAATTGAAGTCATACAACAAGGGGTGACAATGCTTCCTTCAAGAATCATAAATTATTAAAAACACCAGAGCCAGACATGAAGAACTTTCCTTAAATTTGTTGGTCAGGGGAGTACAGAAACTTCCAAAACAGAATTTTATTTCCTGTATAGTCTCTGTCTCTGTCTCTGTCTCTGTCTCTGTCTCTGTCTCTGTCTCTGTCTCTGTCTTTGTCTCTCTCTCTCTGTCTCTCTGTCTCTCTCTCTCTCCTTCCTTCCTCCCTCCCCTTTCCCTCCCCCCTCCTCTCTCTCCTTTCCCTCTCTCCCTCTCTTCTTGTCTCTTTTTCTCCCTCTTCCCCTCTTCTTCTTCTCTCTGTCTTTCCTTTTGTTTAGAAAACAACCTTTAGGGGTAATTTCTCACCCACTTTTGTTGTTGTTTTGTTTTGACATTGTCTCTCACCGGTTTGGTCCTTACCAAGTAGGCTAAGCCACCATGAAACCCCAGGGATGTGCTTGACTCTCTGTATTTTTGTCTGTGTTTGAGTTACAAGCATGAGTCACCACAGCCCGTTTGTTTTTAGTTAGTTTGTTTTTTTAACATGGGTTGTCAAGATTGAACTCAGGTCCTCATGCTTGCAAGACACACAGGTTTGTGACTGGGTTGTCTCACCAGTCCATGGAATTGTTCTTCCCTGATCTTCTAGAGGAAGAAGGGCCCCACTTTCTCTCTATCCATTATCCTTTCTAGTCTACTATTTTCAGAATATAAGGAACTGTGCTTCCTCCCTGACTGTACCCAGTCTGTCCATAGTATCACCTCTATCTATGTCATGCCTTGTGCTATGGTTAACTCTAATGAACGGTCTCCATTTTTACCTGCAAGTGACATTAGGTCAGTTATGACACAGGGCCCAGTCTACTGCAGGAAGAAGTCACCATCAGCCTGCATGTATCCCAAGAGAGCTGACCTTCTTAAACCAAAAAGCAGAAAGCACCTTTGCCTGAGAGTCTGGAGCTGTTTCTTTCCTTATATATTTTTTCCCTTCTGATAACAAGCACTCACCTTTCTACCTGCCTTAGTGGTTCCCAACCTTTTATGGCTACGAAGAAGCCTGTTAAATATTTCATTGTGAGAATTCTCAAAACACACAAGAAATACTGAGAGTGAAAACAGTAACCACGGATCCCCCCATAACACTTGCACCGACTGAACAATTTAGCTTTCTTCTCTAGCATATTCATGTTCCCCTGCACTACTTAAAATCTCAACTGTCATCATCTTTTCCTTCCAATGGTAGAAAATTAGGTTAACAGGATGCACTTTGGTGGGGACAATGGATTTGATTCTGTTGTTTTGTTCTTCGAGTCCTGGGTTTTTAGTCTTTGAAGATTTGGTCAGAAGGTTAAGACATCATGAGAGAGAAAAGCACAGGAGTGAACCTGCAGTATTTTTTTTTAACCTCCTACAGCTTTGGCCTTATCACCTCAGCAATATGAGGAAGCCCTGTCCCCTCGGTGGGGTGCAAGTAAAGAGAAAGTGGCTGATTCCCACTGTTCTTTCCATACGTTTAGTGGGTGGGGCTGCACCGATTCCTTGCCTGTTTCAAGTGTAGCATCTCTTAAGAGTAAGATGCTGGCTCATGTGTACTTGAGGATACATGAGGGAGGATGTACACAGGATAGCAGAGTGGGCTGGATTTCGTGGACTTTCCTGAAGCCTTCTGCTTTTCACTACAAACATTGGTTCTTTCCTGAGAAGTTGACCGCATGATTATTGAGAGAGACTTCTTTTCAGTCCCTTTGAAACATCTACTAAATATATTTTGGAGAATAGCAAAAAAAAAAAAAAAAAAATACAAAAACAAGCAAGTCCCATATTTCAAAATTGATTTTGTGGTATTTACTCGATTTGCTGTGTTTTCTTTCCTTTTATCTGGGCACCTTTTCATCTTTATTAGACTTGATTACCTAATTCTGCAGAAGGGCTGGCCAGGAATGTGGCTACCTTATTTACCTGTGTGTCATGTTGATATGTATCCTTTCATTATTAGAGGTAATGAAGCTGGCAGAAGTGTGAGCTCACTTCAATTTGAATTTTGAAAATTAAAGAAGCCAGGAAGAGGAAAAGAATCAATTCCTTTTGAAAGCTTGGCCCCACCCCAAGATGTATAGGATTTTCTCTGTTTGTCCTCAGAGTTCTTAAAGCTATGAAAGGATTCACTTCTAAAGTTACTGAGAGAGGGGGAAAGAAAAATAAGGAACAGGAGAAAAAACTCAAATAGAAACTTGAGTAGGATTCCATCTTAGAATAGCAAGGAGGATGTACAGCGCAGAGTGAAGAGAAGGGCCATTCCTGCAAGTTCCTGGTAATGGCTTCCAGGAACATTCAAGCCAGGTGAGCGCACATTCTTCAGGATGAGCTGCAGCATGCAGCTTAGCACAAGATGAAGGAAGGAAGGAAGGAAGGAAGGAAGGAAGGAAAGAAGGAAGGAAGGGAGGGAGGGAGGGAGGAAGGAAGGAAGGAAGAGAGGGAGGAAAGAAGGAGGGAAGAAAGGAAAGGAGGGAGGGAAGAAGGGAGGGAGGAAAAAGGAAGGGAGGAAGGGAGGAAAAAAGGAAGGAAGGGAAGAAAGGAGGGAAGGAGGAAAGAAGGAAGGAAGGAAGGAAGGAAAGAAGGGAGGGAGGGAGGGAGGGAGGACGCACACTACAAAAATCTTTGAATTTGGCTTTGGAGCGATGCTGTTGACGTTGGGTCACTCCCTAGGTCCCTTCCCCTCACCCACGTGTCAGCTCCCAACCATCTCTAACTCCAGTTGCAGAGGATTCCATTTCCTCTTCTGGTCTCCACAGGCAACAGGCATGTATATGGTACACATAAATACATTAGAGCAAACACTCATACACATAGATAAAATCTAAAATTGTGTCTCCTGGGGCTGAAGAGATGGCTCAGTGGGTAAAGTGTTTTCTGTGTTAGCACAAGGACCTGACTTCAGATCTGCACCACATTTGTAAAAAGCTGGGTGAAGCCCTCCAGGCCTGTTAACGGAGGACAGTCTAGGCAAATGGGAGAGCTCCAGACTCAGAGAGACTGTCTCAAAAAAATAAGGTGGCGAGTAATAGAGGACACTTAGCATCAATCACTGCCTTCCACATGCACACATCCATGTATACATGCATCTGCACACCTGCATGTACATACACACACTATGTGCACGCACACACTCATACACAATACACACATACTCACATTCAAACATTCACACATATACACACATACTCACATAAACATGCTCATACACATACTCACACATGCATATATACACACATATACATATACACATATTCACATATGCTTTCACACACATACACACACATATATACATTCGTATATACACTCACACACATACACAAACATATACACATTTGTACATACACATACACACATACTCACACACATATATACACACACATACATATACACACTCTCACACACACTTTCATACACATACCCACACACACATATACACATACACATACACATACTTACACAAACATATATACATTCCACACACATACACACTCACACACATACACATACACTCATGCAAATTCTCACATATACATACATTCACACACACTCACATGCATACACGCACACTCACATACATATACACATTCTCACACATTTTCACACACATACACATACATATACATACACTTACTACACTCACACAAATTCTCACCTACATACATACATACACACACACACACACACACACACACACACACACACACACACATCTGGGTCACTTGGTCTTTGTCATTGTGACCCAAGACCTGGTGAAATGAACACTATTGTCCCTCTGAGGACAGATGAGGTTGAGCATGTGCTAAGAATCTACCTTTTTCAAGAGCCAGTGGGCAGGGCTGGAGCACATTGCTCACGTGGCTTACGCACCACAGCATTCTGACCCTTCCTCATCCCCTCAGCCTCATCTCCCACCACTGCTGTCCCTACTGCCACCTTCATGAGCATTTTCTTACAGCTCTTTTCCTCCATTTTGTTCCTATGCAGTCGATATGATCATCTCCACGTCACTGACGAGGACTCTGAGGCTCAAAGTAGGACAGCCAGCCAACTTCCAGCACTTAATAACTGAAGTAACTGTCACTGTTATTGACCAGGTGCTGGGCCCTGCGCCAGGCACCACGCTCTGTGGAGATTGTCTGATGTGATACTTCTCTTTTCATGCTTGAGGAGACAGACAGGAAGGCAGATCCTTTGCCCAAGGTCATGCATCTGTAACGAGGGACAGTCAGCCCTGGAAATCAGGCCACTGTGTCAGAAAGTGTGGCTAGACCTTTAAATGTGTTTGACACAGTCATGTTTGCACTCCTCTGTCAGGCTGGAGGGATGAGGCTACTGTAGAAGTTAGATCTGATTCTTCCTAAGAGCTTCATGCTCCCAGAGTCTAAAAAGATTTAGACTCAAGATATATTTACACAAATACCTTGGCCATATAGCTAGGCCCTTCTCTGACTAGATCATAACTTAAAAGAACCCATTTAGTCTAATCTACATTTTGCCACATGACTGATTGTTTACCTCAGGTACCAGGTGTCTGTCTAGTTACATCTTCCCAAGCAAATCCCCCCATGCCTGGCACTATCCCAGAATTCTTTCTGCCTACAGACTTGTCCTGCCTTCTATTCTACCCTTTCCTATAGGCTGAGGGTTTTTTAATTGACAGGTTATGCATCCATACAATACACAAGATATTCTTTCTAGAGGCTACCAAGCTGGTCAGTGGCTGGAGCACTTTATTTCTTCATTGTGACTTTGTTGGGTGCAACAAAACAAAACAATAGGTACATTATGCTCTTGGTAATTGATTACGGTTGACCCTCAGTGAAAATGAGCCTGCCGAATATGGACGTGCATGACTATGAGGGTCTGCCTCTGTCTGCATTGTGCTCATGGCATCTAGCTGTGCAGTCTCACACATTCTTGAACATTCCTTATGGGTCCTCTTAACATACTGTTAACATCCTACCTCAGTCAACTACCTGGATGGGATGTCGAAGAAAGACTCCCATGCCACCTAGGAACAGATCAGAGGCTTCTCTTTCCAGAATGGCCCACTAACATGATTTAGGTGCACATTTATTGTTGTTGTTGTTGTTTGGTTTTTTTTTAATTGCCTTAAATAAAGTAAGTACACATAGAATTTCAGCACTCCTGATGGATGGAGACATGGATACCTTCAAGTGTGCTGTACATACCTGTTGGGAGAGGTGTGGCTCAGAAACGATATTTTGGGGGAAGAAAGACACCTTTCTCCAAAATCCATCAGCAGGCTCATGTTTCATATGCCATCAGTGTAATGGTCCCAAGGCTTCATCTCTCCTTCCCCTTGGCTAACTGAAAGATTATCATGGTTGGAACATTGGTCTAGGAGAGATGTAGCCCAAGGAAAGTGGGACAGTAGGCTGCCAGACAGGGGACAAATTTCTACTCAGTTTCCAGGAATGTGCTCTTTGTTGGTGTTGCCTACAGACTACAGACACAGTGTTACAATTTTGTAGAATTACTGACCCTACTTAGAACCCAATCCCCAAGGCCAGGGTCTGCACAGTCCTTCTATATCAGCATCTACTGTCTGTCTTTGACCTCTCTGTTAGCTGCTCTTCTTCCCAGGGCTCTGCTGTGATTTGGGGCATCTGAGGAATTAACTGTCTTATAAGTGAGGTCTTATCTGTGCAAAAGCAAAGGGGGATGCCTTCACCCTGTTCTAAGCTGGTATACCCCCTGCATAGAACTGACTCCTCCTCTCTCTAAGGGAAATGTTTCTTGGCAGGAGTCTTTTCTCTTCTAGCTTCCCTGCCAGTGGGAGTGCTGTGAGGAGAATGAGGTCAGTCAACACCAGGGGTGTGCAGCCTCTGCAAGGGGACCAGCCCTAGACCTACCCCAAGTAGCTACTGGTCCTTTGGAACAGCGATGCTCCACCGAGCTCTGTGTAGTTCACACCCCAGGCTGTGAAAACAAGGTCTTAAAGCTTAACTAACTGCTGCACAGGGGGGAATGAATTACCCAATAATGGTGGCACTGGGTGTGCAGAGAAACACAACAGAATCTGGGGCAGTGGAGGTGGGTGGGGGAGGGTAGGCATCCTCTCTGGAGGAACTCTCCTGGGATATGGGAAGTGGCCCACTCCCTGCAGCCATTCTGCATCCCAGGGTAGGAGAATTCACTCCCCCTGCTGCTGCTGCTGCTGCTGCTGCTGCTGCTGCTGCTACTGCTGTATTGTAGCCTGGAGTCCAAGGATCAGGAGATTATAGCCACCATCTTCCTTTCCCAGCCTTGCAATCAAAAGGTTGCTAAGCTTGAAGTCTCATGTCAAAAAAATCTTGACTCTTCCATTTTTTTTTTTTTTTTTTTTTTTTCTAATCTTGGGAGAGGGGTGTGCATTCTCTACTGATCTCAGTATTTAAAGAAAAAAAATGTCCTTGGATTTCCTAGCTTGAAACAGTAAGGGAGAGCCAGCGATGTGGCTTTTGCTTTTATTTTGAATGCATCAGAAAACTTTTGTGTGGGGGTGGAAGCATTATAAGAATGTACCCTAGAACATTCTCTCTGTCTCCTAACTCAGAGATAACACGACTTACCTTTGCAGTTAAAAAAAAAAAAATCCCCTACCCACATCCCATTTTGAGAAAGTACTTGACGGAGAACAACATTCTATATTAATAGACCCATAATTGCTACATTTCATCCCATGTAGGTCTGCCTCTGAAACCTCAATCACATTCGGATACTGCGATGGGGGCTCGAATGTAGCAACTAATGGGTGATTCCAACAAATGATTCTTCACCTCCACTCTTTTTATTGAACCTATAAGTGGAACTCATACTCCTCTGGGTAGGAGGAGGGGTTTGAGATCCACTTCTATGGTTTCCTCTGGTTCCTTAGAGAAGAGTCTAAGATTCAGAAGTGTATCGAGAGAGAGAGAGAGAGAGAGAGAGAGAGAGAGAGAGAGACAGAGAGAGACAGAGAGAGAGAGAGAGAGGCATTTATTTGTTGTTTCAGGTTTTAATGCAAGCTCTAGATCTGAGTGGCTCCCTGAGCTCTGTGGTTTTGAACCAGGGCTTTGGGGAGAAAGCTTGGAAGTTCTCTCCAACCCAAACCCTTCACAGAAGGCTGCAGCTAGCATTTTGGTTTTGCAGTGATCTTACAACTTGAACTGCAACCCTGTTTTTTTTTTTTTGGGGGGGTGGCCTATGATGTTTTACTTATATTTAACCAAAAGGCCCCTTGTGGTTTTCAAAAATCAGTTGCTTCAGACAGCTTGAGCCACCTGGGCTGTTGTTTGTATAGAATTATTAGCTCATGTCCTTCCAAACTGTCCTGTCCCCAGATGAAAGGAGTCTAGTGTCTCCCTCTATTAAGTTGAAAAATAGTGCTTAGTTGGCCAAAACACAAAACAAGGAAAGCAAACACAACTTGGGTTTTTTTTTTCTTCTTTTACTTTTCATTCTCTCTTTCACCTCTCACAAAGGTCACCACATATCCCAGTAGTCAGCTAGGGGAGGTCACAGTATTTCATTCATGGTGGCCTTAGTTGACATCTTAAACTTGAGTGTATCACTATTTTCTGTAGATTTGGCCAACCATGACCAGGCCAGACCAAAGGAAGCCCTTATGCCAATCACCACATCTGTTACTTCTTGTCTCCCCACCCATCACTCTTCTTTTAGAGTGGACAAAACATTGCCTCTCACAGCAGCTGGTGGAAAACATGTTTTTGTTTTCCTTAAGTGACAAGAATAAAATTCGTTGGCCACAGATGCTGATTCCATTTCATCTAGAGAGGTGACAGGTTACCTGAGTATGTGCCCATCATACCCAAATGATAGCCACTGCCAACCCTGAGCAAGGCCATATAGTTGCAACACTGGAAAGTGTCTGATGGTTGAGTGACCACCCAGGTTCATGGCAGATGCCTTCATTCTGGAGACCTTTCTACTAGTGACAGATAAAGGGAAAAAAAAAGAATAGACATCTGGAGTGTTATCTTGGGCTTGGGGCCTGGAGGATTGTTCTCATGGCTGACCAGGCAAAGAGCCATCAAGGGGATAATAAGCCAAAAGAAAACTGGTGCCTTGGATACTTTTAAATAAGACACTCAGAGCAATGTTGTTTCATGTGGCTCCTGTAGAAATTGAAATGCACTGGGTAAGTGGGCCTTGCTTTAATTACTTATAGAGCAGAAGTTGCTTCTGCTGCTGGTGGAGAGTTATAAACATCGGACATCCTGCATGCTTTTGATCCTGAATAGCTCTGTAGTTGAGTATCTCACGTGGTATGTTCAGGTGAGGGGTCATTCTTCGAGTAACAGGTTCCACAGTCTCTGAGCCTTTATCTGCTTGTCATTAGAGTTGTGAGAGTTGAGAGGGAAGTTCTGAGCTTTGCAACCTTGGAGTCTGTCACGAATCTTGAAAGCATGACTTTCTTATACCACTTTTATCAAGTCAGATTTCCTTTGGAGCGACAATCCCCCACCCTCTATTTTTTGATATCTTGGGGCACCTCTAATTCTTGCATTTGGAACTGAAAATATTGTAGTTTGTAAAATCTTCCACAGATTTTCTACTACAAAACATTATTAAAAAAAGATTCATCACCCCTGGCTCAAAACTTTTGCTCTCCCTGAGTCTTGCTATGGGAAACAGATAATCCATTCTCCTGCTGGATTTAGAAAGAGTTTGCCTCCAAATCTCGTTGGTCTATTTATCACCCCTAAACAAAGGGGATTCCAGTTCCTTGTGAAGTAATTGGTTGTATCATTGGCCAATCCAAGGTATTGTCATATTTGCTTTTGTACTGAGACAAAAAATTTCCATTCCTTAATACTTGTCCAAAATGTCAGCAAATACACACATGCTTTGTTAAGGTGGGTCTTTTACCTTAGGAGATGCCTTTCTTCTTTGAAACTCTTCCAGTCTCCTTTCCTGTTTTTACCCGAATTCTTCTCCCCACACCCCATCACAATCCTTCCATGTTTTAACCTGAACCACAGGCTGAACCAAAGCTCAGTGACAAGGATTTGTTTGTTTATTTATTTTATTTTGGTGAACCAATGAGTTTTAGTAGGATTATTTACAGGAATATGGTTGCGGGACTACTTATAGGAGCAGAAATTACTCAAAGACAGCCATATCATCAAAGCACACCCCAGTATAAGTGGCAGCTCATAAAAGCTTAGAAGCTGGAGCTCTCTGCACAGCCTGCAGGCAGCTCAGTAGGTTGGAGACCAAAGCTCAGTAGTAATGAGTCTTTCTCAGTCGGCTCAGCTGGACCTTGTTTCTTTCAGTCAGTCACGAGGATTCTTAAATTGCCATGTTCACCTGATGGTCGAGCTCTGTGGTTGGGCTTCACTATAACCACAGTGCCACAGAAGGGGAAGAATCATATTCTGGTTGCTGACTCTGCAAGTGAAAACAGCTAACCTGTTCTGAGCAGTGGTAGGTGACCCGGAAGCTGGCAGAAGCAGGAGAGGGATTATCGATTGAAAACAGTCAAGTCTTTGAAAAATTGTATCTAGTTCTCTGCATGGATTTCATAAGGAAGCTGCTTCTCTCTAGGGACTTACCATTAGAAAATGAACTTTCCCTTCATACACAGAATTGGATTTCTGGGGGTGAGGACATTAACTGCAATGTTTTCTCTGACATGGTGCAGGGATCAATCGGTCACCATGAAGTCAGCTGACAGAAGTGTGAAATTCAGGGTGCATGTGCCCTCCACTTCTGTGTTTATGGCTTTGTTTGGATTGTTAGTTGCCTATAGTTTGTGGTTACTCAGTAGGCTGTGAGCATCAAAATTCCTGATTTTCACTGATGCGAGGAAGGAAAGAATCTGGCGCTGCCATGACCCTGACCCAGCAGGCCATAATTGTATTATATTCATAATTGTTTGGAGCTGGAAGGATGGTTTGTCCAATTCCATCACACATGATTATTTCCTTCTCTTGCCTTGTAAATTGGATAAAGCTCTTATCAGCCCTCGCACAGCCCTAGGAAGAGGCCTGAGTTTTTCAGCCCCTTATACTGTGCTTAGAGAGAATTTTCACGTATCTAAAAATACCAGGCTTGGTGCTATTTGTTTAACACTGTTGCTGTAGAGACTTCTTTTCGACTCAACCAGTCCCTGCTGTAAGAAGCACAGGTTGCAATGAATGGAAATCCACAAACAGGAGCATGACATTTGGCCAATATAAGGACCCACCCAGCACTTGCTGCCTGGAGACTTTGACGGTATTATTCCCCCCCCCCACCTTCTCTTGGTAGGTGGCCAGGAAAGTAGTACTTTTGAGATTTCTCTGAGGGATCTCGGGCCTGCTGTGCTATACAGTGTGTGGATGGTTCTGCTTGCACAAGGTAGACAAGTGAAGAGAGATTCGGGGGTTGGGGGGAGGGAGTGGCTACAGTGCAGAGCTCAGATATGTATTTCTTTATCTATCCATGTCCATCCAGCACCTGTGTGCATAAACCCTGCACAGCACACCAAGTGTGTGGACCCATGTATTAGTCAGGGTTCTCTAGAGTCACAGAACTTATGGGCAGTATCTATACAGTAAGGGAATTTGTTATGATGATTACAGTCTGTAGTCCAACTCCCCAACAATGGTTGGCTGTGAATGGAAGTCCAAGGATCTAGTAAGTTGCTCAGTCCCACAAGGCAAGCAGGCAGAAAAGAACAAACCTTGCTTCTTCTGATGTCCTTATGTTAGTCTCCAGTAGAAGATGCAGCCCAGATTAAAGGTGTGTACTACCACGCCTGGATCTGGGACTTGCTTTGCCTCAGATAACCTTGAACTCAGAGATCTTCTTGCCTTAGTCTCCCGGGATTCATAGCCACTATGCCTCAAGATCTCCATGCTAAGATCCAGGTCAGAAACTTGTATCTCCCAGCCTCAAGATCTGGCTCACAAGTGAGCCTTCCAATTCTAGATTGTAGTTCATTCCAGATACAGTCAAGCTGACAACCAGGAAGAGCCATTACAACTCAGATATGCTTCATATTCTCTCTGGGAAGGGTGCAGAGCTGGCCTTGCCTCTGTCCACAGAAGAGCAACTGAGACTCACAGACATCTCATGTCATTCAAGCAAAAAATTTCACTGTGACCCTCTAACCTTTGCCTCTGACTCTGTGGCTAGTGTTCTTCCCACCATAATCTACAGGACAGACTTTCTAGCTTTGAAATACAAGCCTTGGGTCAGAGAAATGATGGACAACATTTGGCTTTGAACTTCCTTGGGTATCAGAGAGATTTTTGTCAGAGGCAGAAGTTGAAAGATAAAGCTTAAGTCTCTCTGCCCGAGGGACTTGACCGAGGGCTTTTATGGAAGGGTGTGTGTCTCAAAGTGTATGGGGTGACAGAGCCCTGGAAATGCACAGGTACCTGAGACCCACTCAGGGATTGAGGTTGCAGGTTGCATCCATTGAACTACATTCAGTTGTTGCCTCTACACCTGGCAGAGGCAGAGCTGGGAACTATGACATCACTAAAGACATAAAAACACTCCAAATTATGTATGCTCACTAGCAAGCCCAGCACATTCCAAGTTAGGGATAACTGGCACTTCCTGGGGTAAATAGATTGTATGTCATTCTCTGTATATCACTAATAGATGACATCACCGGGGTTCTTAGATCTAATTTTAAACAAAACACTATTTTAATTTTCACTTTGGGCTCTAAGGTTATTTTATAATCATGGTGTGACTCTCAGTCTCCCGGAGTTCAATTACCTACTTTAAAATAAGAATATCAGTGTATAAAAATGTTTCCTATTATTTAAAAGATATACACATGTATTAATAGATACATATGACAAGTAAAAACAATGTCAAAAAAGCAAGAAGGCAATCAGATATTTAAAAACTCTCTGTTATTATCCAATGAGGAAAAACAATGTGTTCTACTGTACTTAATGAAAAGCATTCTGGCAGAAGCATCTCCTGACGTCATTGGTCACGTGGCACAATAGCTTTCACAGAGTATAGAGCATCTTAATTTTTATGTACTGTTTCCGTCACTGCATTTCATTTCATTGTATGAGTTTTCTGTTTTCTTCTGGATAGGACCATCATTCTGGGTTTTACTCTATGAGAGGGACATTGGCTTGCCTGTGACAACTCATCCCTCTTGGCAACCATGGCTGGTGGAACCTTCTAGGCTGTCCTTTGTGTCTCTTCTCTCTTGTCTATTTTATCCGAAATGGAGATATTACATTGCCATTCATCCCATGTAAGAGAGGAAGTAGAAAGAAAAGAATAGCCAGCCATGATGTCCTAGCCCCTCATTCCAGTTTAATTTGTGGAGGCAGAGCCAAAGAGGACCTGTCAGACTCTTGTTTCCAAGGAGAAGGTCTTCAGAGGCACTTCATACCTCTATGTGGGGATACTAAGAACAAGACACATTTCATGACTTTTCTGCATCCCTGACAATTGTGCTCTCCTGAGACTTCTTAGGGACCAGAGTGTCCTTCACAGGCAATGCCCAGTTCCTGGCCCTGAATCTACAGCAGGTCACAGACTTTCTTCTGTTCTTGTTTCCTTCCTGATCAACCTTGGGCTCTGAGTGCCCTGCATGAGGGATGCCAGACCTGTCTGAGCACGGTGGAGCATGCTAGTATCCTCCTCTTCCTGTTCATCTCTGTGGGATCAGAAGTGGCAGCTGAGGATGAACATGGGTCACTTCAAGGCTTCTGGCAGAGAGCGTGATGCCTGTTCCTCCTACCAGCAGACAGGATGAAAGCAATTGTACGAAGGTTCTAGGTAAAACACGGATGCCCACAGACGTAGGTAGACTAGTGTTCTTTACTAGGGAGGATCTGGTAGTGTCACAGATGCTCTCTCTGAGGGAGTCAGCATCTCCTCAGGGCACAGTTGGAAGGTGTTGGTGGGAGCTGAAGCATACTTCTGTTTAGACCACTGGCTTGTAGAAAAGCATCCAGAGCTGTCTGGAGACCAAGTAATGAGCCAGGCTGGGTATCTTTTCTTTTCTCCAGGCCTTTTATCTCCCTGGCACCAAGGGAGGGCTTGAAATGTTTGGAGCACAGAGCTGGATGGTGGGTGGATTGGCCTTCTGTTGCTGATTGGCCAAGTGACTACAACATGCCTACCTGATTTTTCTGGGTTTGCCTTCTTGCCTATAAGCAGAAGATGAGATCAGGCAGTATGTAACAGCATCTGAACTCCAAGGCTAGCCCATGTTCAAGTTTAAAAGTGTTTCTGGAAAAACACGACTGCTCAGGTGACCTAGTCTCATTTTAGGCCACATAGCAGGGAGGTGAGGACAGAGATACCTCCAACATCCATGACCCAGTCACCCTGAGGCAGTTTGGCATATGAATTACTCTGGCCTTAGTGCAAATGGGAATGTGCGGTCATGCATGTATACACAGAAAGATAAAAACCTCAACTGTGTCACGTGGTATACACATCACAGAAATGTGTCTGTGTCAAATGTCATCTTGCTACCTATCTCTTCAGTGAACTTGTGAGGATCCCGGGGGGATTTTGCATGTTTCAGAGTCCACATCCAACACCTTGGAAATGAACGCAGATAGCCGCCAGTCTCAAGCAAGGCCTTGCTGACCACCTCTGGGGCTTCCCTTCACGAACTGTGGGAGCCTGAACAAACAACTTCGTCTCTCCAGGTTACCATTTCATCCCATGGGAAATAACCATAACAATAACATCTCCTTCATAAGTGTTTTCAAAGCTAAATTGAACAGCACATGATAAATCTTTAGTGCAATGTCTGGCCCATGAAAAGGTCCAGTAAAAGTGTTTACTAGACATTCTGGATGTAATTTCATTAAATTCTGGCTGTAATTTCATTTTCCCCATGTCTGTCATTTATCTGATCATTGTGGTCTTTGTTATTATGTACATTGCCACACTGACCACTTTCCAGGTGAGTAGATAGCCGTCTGTGCACTTAAGACATGTTTCTAAAAGCACAGCCATGGAGCTGACAAGCATGCGTGCTTCAGCACTGTCAATACACGGAGCCAAACTGCCTTATGGGAAGGCAGAAGTTGCCCATGAGAGTAGCTATTCCTCACACCCATATCTAGTAGATACAGATACTAAACATACTCACTGTCTTTATTTTTCTAATTCTACTTAAAGGGGTACTTCCTTATTATTTTTTGAGGGAGGGGGGGCTGGTCTGGAACTTATTTGTAGCCTATGCTAGCCTCAGACTTGTGGCTATCTGGCTACTTAGCCTCTTGAGTAGCAGGATTATAGCTGGGAGTCAACAGAGCTCAGCTTAGCTGCTTCCTTGGTTTGTGAGTATAGCAACTCTTTGCTTTCATATGCTAACACCTGAGAGACAATGGCCAGTGTGATATATCTCAAATTCAAGTCATATCAGTCTATCTTTGATCCCCAAAGCCTCATATTGTGAACCTTCGTCTCCTGGCTGGTGGCACTATATTGAGAGGCTGTGAAAGCTTAAGGTGGTAAAGAGGCTTTTCTGGTGGCAGTAGGTCACTGGGGGCTGGCCTTGAAGGTTACATCAGGCTCTTGGTTCCTATTGCACTTGCTGGGTTTCTTGGTCCACTAGAATGTGATTAACCTCTCTGGTATGCTGCTATTACCATGGTGACTAAAACCCTTTGAATCCATGAATAACAACAACAACAACAACAACAGCAACAACAACAACAATAGCAACCACCACCACCACATCAACAACAACAACCAACCTGTGCTTCTCTTTTCATAACGTGTTTCTGTCAGATGCAATGATCACAATGAATAACTCAGGGATTCTGGATAACTTTCCTTGCCAGTCTGTCCTTTAGATCACTACCTTGCAGTGCTAGTGAAGGGACTGAGTAGTTTATTGAGTACAGGGTGCCCAGAACACCATCTGGATGTAACAAGTGCTCAGGTGACAACAGAAATTGCTTCTGCATCTTGACTCCTCTCTTTCCTCGCCCACCCTTACCGACCCTCTTTCCTTTTTACTCAACTAGACAATCATTTCTTGATCTCATTACTTATGCTGGACTTGCTTTCTCTCTTTGTGCTTATTCAAAGTGAATTTGGGAGGCCTGTCTGATATTTATCTGGGTTTGTCTACTCTACCCCCACACAGACCGTCTGTACTCTAGAGATTCAATCAGAGGCCTGGTTGACTTGACCTGTAGCGGACTCCTTGGAGTCATGCTACAAAAGGACTCCTAGTGGTTTTCATGGGACATTGGGCTCACCTAGGCGATGGCAGTATTGTGCAACTGCATGCACGGTAGAGCTGTGGGTGGGTGAAGTGAAAATATGTGAATACAGGTTACCTAATTTCAAGGGACGCTGCTTGAAACAAGAATGGCTTCACCCTGCGCGGCTTGGGAACCCAAAGATGCCAGTGCCGTAGCAAATCTGTAGTAGATGATGTTCTCTGTTGACTCTGACCACGTGACTACTCTTTCACAATCGGGTTTCACACACTGGGGTACCAGGCTTCCCTCAGAGGCCATCGGCTCTGTTAGATGTGGCAGAAGCTCTTCCAAAGATAGGGCAATCTGCACTGTGAACTTTGCCTCATCTACACAGAACCATCTCTGGAAAGTCTGCTCTGCCGTATCCCTCAGCTGTGTTCATACACTAACACGAGATATAATGGCCATGGAGGCTTGCATCACATTCCAGGTACCATCTTTTACGTGAAACTGTTGAAGGTGTGCTCCACAGGTGATAGCTCTGTGGGGAGCTGGCGGCACCTTTAGGAGGAGTGGCCTGATAGAGGGAGGTTAGTCCTTTGGGGTGTATTATAGGAGGTGATAATGGGGACCCTGGGGCCACATAGCATCTTTTCTATTTTTTAAGATTTATTTAAATCTTACAAGTGACTATGCGATTGAATGTCAAGTGTGAGTGCCCTCAGAGGCCAGAAAATCTCTGATGCCACCAAAATTTGAACTCCAGGCAGTTATGAGTTATGCAATTAATCCTGGGAACCAACCCCAGCTCTGTTGTGAGAATATCCAGCGCTCCTAACTGCTGAGTCACCTCTCCAGCCCCCACCTGGCACCTTTTCCAGTGAAATTGTTGTTAAGTCCAAGATTACCACCAGACAGTGAGTGTTTATGAAAATCCACATTCCAGGGTCTTCTTTACCCAGATTTGATCTGGGAGTTTCAGGGTGAGACCTAGAATGTGTATTTCTAGTGGCTTCTCAGAAGATTCTGACACAGTACATCCTCACACTTGGGAATGACCTGCCCTGAGGCTACATTTCCAGGCAGCAGCTGGACTGGCTTACCTACTTGCTGGGTCAGGTCTGCCAGGAAGCCAGTGCAGTCTGAACTGACCATGGTATTAAGATAACACTGTGAGGAGAGTGATAAGGCATATGTCCAGTGTTTTTAATAAGCGATGTATCCTTTCTAAAATTAGGTTGTAATAAGCATTTGTAGGAAGTGTTTCAGTTTTATTGTTGAAATAATAGCAAATGTGGATTTGGTGATCTTGCCACTCACCCAATAGGCTCTGTAATGGCAAAGACACGAGACGAGATTTCATGTATGGTCAGATAACTGACTGCACAGGATTTCTCAGCATGGCCTTTGTGTGCTCCATGTTTATATCTTTTACTATTCACAGTGCTGCATGCCAGCTGCATGCTAAAAGCCCCCATGTACCTTGGTGACTCCAGGATGCTTACTTTCTATCTCATGGTGTTCAGAAAATTTTCCTCAGGAATAGAACACCATCATCAGAAAATTAATTCTTCCAGTATCATCCTCTCAGAATGGGATGGGGGAGTCTCAATTGCCCGTGAATTACGGATTCATCACCCTGTGGGGACATTTATGTAAATTGTAGCCTCGTGCATAACTTAATCCTAAAATGCATTAGATTTTATGAGAAACTAGTTTAGGGAGCTGGGGACATGGGTCAGTGGGTGAAGTGCCTGCTAGGAAAATAGGAGAGCCATGAGTTTGGATCCTCAGAGCTGAACTGAACTCTGTGGGACATGGTAGCAAGTGTCAAGGAGGGAGAGCAGGAGGGACCTGGAGCCCTGGCTGTATCAATGAATTTCAGGTTCAGAAACACATAGGCACACACATTCTTGTACAGACAAACACATTTATAACACACACACACACACACACACACACACACACACACACACACACACACATATGTATTAAATGGGACACTGCTGTATTCTTTTGGGCCACTGATAAAGCAATTGAAAACAACACAGCAGGGTTGGAAAGATGCCTTAGTAAGTAAGAGCACTGGCTGCTCTTTCAGAGAATTCCCAGCATTCTCGGGGTAACTCAGAACCATCTGTAACTCCAAGTACAGGAGATTTGATATCCTCTTCTGGCCTGTGTAAACACCCAAGCACACATGTAGTGGACAGAAATGCATGCAGACAAAACTCCTATGCACAAAACCAAAACAAAAGCAAAACCAGTGCTTTTCTCAAGAGACATTTCTGT
This sequence comes from Rhabdomys pumilio, assembly GCA_030674055.1. Classification (NCBI taxonomy): domain Eukaryota; kingdom Metazoa; phylum Chordata; class Mammalia; order Rodentia; family Muridae; genus Rhabdomys; species Rhabdomys pumilio. The sequence continues at coordinate 172,372,919 of JANHMN010000004.1, read as the reverse complement.
GTCCCCTTGGTCTCTAATACACGGAGAGGAATTATTTTACGGGCTAATCCACTAATAAATAAATGAGCAATGTGCGAATGTACTTGTGTGTGTGTGTGTGTGTGTGTGTGTGTGTGTGTGTGTGTTTATAAAATCCATCATATACCCCAGGTGATTCAGGTTTCTCAAAATTTGACCTATAATGCTCATATCTAAACTTAAGTGAGAAAGAAATCAGTAAAAAGGAAATTCAGTATATATGATATCAAATAATGTAGAATGACGATAAGTCTTGTGTATCATATATATTTGAGCAACAGTGCAAGAATTCCATAATGCATATGTTTCTTAGATTGTCTTAGGAGCCAGGAGGGTGCACACCTACTGCAGCATGAAAGATATGATTTTAATATCTCCTTTTGGGATGGCCATTGCACTCTGATGAGCCCGTGGCCTGACAATCATAAGAAAGCAGCTGTATCAATGACACACAAACTGAGATTATTATGATAGGCTAAGATTTCTTAATGATGAGCATTTTTTGTTTCTGAGAGTTGTGTACTTCTAAATGAACAGCCCTTTCAGATTTAAATAAAATGGCAAAGGTGAGAATTCTGGGTAAAGTATGAGGCTCCAGTAATTTAAAAGTATGTTTCTCTGATTCTTCACAGTTGCCTATGGTAACTTCCATCTTGGTAACCTCATTAGAGTTATGAAAAATCAGAAAGTCTCCTGAGGTCATATTAGGCTTTTGTAAATTATAGGGGCATCCAACCAGTAAGACTCAACCTTAAAAAGTTTTCAGTGCAAAATATTTTCTTTCATTTTTTTTTTTTTTTTTTTTTGGGGCTCAGATAGCTGAGAGTTACAACGTTACAACCCCAGCTCTGCCTGAGTGCTGGGGTATTTCTTAGGAAGACCTCATTCCCCCATCAAGGACACCAAGCCTTAGCTGGAGTTACTCTTTCTACCTTCAGGGGCACTTTCCATTTCTTTTCAAGAGGGCAAGGTGAACAGAGCAGGCATCCAGTTGCGTGCTAAGCGTTGTGTATCTTATGGTGCACAAAATAGATGTTCCACCCAAGCTCACCAAAGAATGATCTGTGCCCGACTGTTGACAGCGTTCATTCTGAGAACCTGCTCTTATCCCAGGCTGTCTGCGATGCCTTTTGCATAGTTCTGGGCTGGTATTCCATATGGTGGGAGTGAACTAGGCTTCTCTTTGCCCCCAAAAGAACTTCATTTCTGTATCTGGCAATATAGTGTCAGAGACTTCCTAACCCCTCTTCTTCCTCCCTCCCTCCCTCCCTTCTCTCTTTCCCTCCCCCGTTGCTCTCTTTCTGTTTGTACATGCAGGTGCATGTAGAAGTGAGAAGCCAGGGGACAGACAGCCTTGGATGTTCTTTCTCAGAACCATTCATTATTCTGTTTGTTTGTTTATTTGTTTGTCTGGTTGTTTGGCATGAGGCCTCCCACTGGCCTAGAATTCATTAACTAGAAACAGTTGGCTGACCAGACAGCCTTAGAGAGCCACCTAACCTCTGCCTGCCCTGAACTTCAAACATTTGCTGCCACGCCCAGCTTTTCCGATATGTTGGTTCTGAGGATTGAATTCTGTGTCTCACTGAGATATTTCCTCAGCCTCCAAGACTCTGACATTTTAATACTGCGTCTCTCATCAGGAACATAAGCTCTGCAACTCTACAGCCAACTAGGGATTTGTCAAAGGTTAACTGGGTTTTCCTTTGAAGGGGGACAGTCCAGAGGAAATTTTGCCTGTTTGATCTTCTAGCATCTCAAGGTGTTTTATTTTAAATGCATTGAGTAGGTGCTAGAAGAAAGACCTGTAACCACTCAGCATATATATTATAAATTTTCTAAATTGGCTTGGTGTGGTAAACTCCTGAAGCAGGTGAGTTTATAAAAGTTATGTGGTGCTGTGGGTATGGAGAATGGTGACTCATTAGGTCCTATTCTTACTTGTGATGTAAACACACACCTGACCCAGACACCTTATACAAGGAGAAGGTTGTTTTCACTTGTGGCTTCAGAGGGACAGTTCACTATGACAGGGGAGACAAGAAGAGTGGCTTGGTCCATGGTGGGAGGAGCTTGTACCTGGTCACATGATGTTAACTGACCAGGAATCACAGAACAGAACTTTCCAGAGCTTAGACTATCACTCTCAGGTCTGGCCCTGAAGGAACCTGGCTCTAACATCCAGACCCCATAAGATTCCATCCAGTTAAGGATCAGATGTTCAAACACACAAATCCATGGAGGATGTTTCAGGTTCAGACAGTCATGTTATGAATCAAGCTTTGTTTTCTGAAGTTTTATCAATTAGTCTCTTTCTAGGGACTGTTCATAGGAAGAGTATGTTTTACTTCGATAACTTTGGCAAGAAAAGCCTGTGCCCCACAACCCGATGGCAGGAAGTTCCCTGAGAGATTCAAAACAAGGAAGACACCAGGTCTCAATCTACACTTTGGAGCTTTCTTAGTCAGTCTCCCAGGATGGCCTGGAAGCTTGGCTTTCTTCTTAAAGGAGACCAGAGCCAGCTGGGAGCTGTAGCTCCTGTTCTCTCACACCTCTGTAGGTGCTGTGGGTGCTGATAGGTCTCAGAATAAAAGCCCACAGCACTACTGCTTAGAAAGGTCCTTCAAAAGTTTTACTGCAAGCCTATTGTACTACAGGAAATTGGTGAAACCCTTAATATATATTGCCTTTCATATGCAAGGGTGTTTCCACTGTCACTCTGGTGTCTCATCTCACCACAGCCCCCAAAGTGATAGAGCCATCCACACATAGACTAAGGCATCTGATACCACCACAAGCTGGAAAGAAACCCTTTCTCTTATTGAGTTGATTGCCTCAGGTATTTTCTTACAGCAACGTATAGTTGATGAGCACACTGCAAGGTAGCTCCTTGCAAAGAAAAGGGACCTCCATGGTCCCAGTTTCACCTTTCAGAGAGGTAGCAAGGGTGGATGGATATTTTCTTAACCTGTGACTCTTCTCTAAAAAGTTTGCAGACTGGAATGGATGACCACTGTCCATGGCCACCCCCACAAAGGCTCCATGCAGAACTTGGGCTGAAGGGGAGATGGGAGATATGTGCTAGAGGCAGCAGTAGAGGTGAAATCTTCCTTTGCTGGTCACTTTTTACACCAACAGGATGGAAATATAGTCTTCTTGGAATATAGTACCTGGAAAAGAAATTAACCTCTTTTCAGTGAACTTGATTGCTTCCTTTTTCTTAGAAGCCGGCATGAACTAATAGAAAGCTTGTTGGAGCACTCAGTGGTGGTGACTAATTAAACCCAGATGCCTGCTTCTTAATTAGTTTTGATCTGATCTGTCTTTTACCTTAGATTTTTTTCTATATGATTTAATAATGTAAGACAACTCACCTCCGCGAGGATGTGAGCTGCGTAGAAATGATAAATAAATGACAGGCAGAGAGAGAGAGAGAGAAAGAGACAGAGAGAGAGAGAGAGAGAGAGAGAGAGAGAGAGAGAGAAGAGAGAAAGAGAGAGAGGGGGGAGAATTTGTTAATGTGGAGTGTATCAGTTGTACTAGGAAAGGTACTGGGTATCTTTCTATTCTCTATGTGGAATATATTTCAAAATTTTGTTTCATGAAGTGGCAAACAACACATGTGCCCCAAAGCACTGTAGCAGTACGTATTTATTTACTTTAATAATGGTAAGATCTTGTCAGATTTGTATGCTCTGTGTTGAATTTGTCATTTTAAGTTGTAGAGGGGGCTGAGATTTATTGTCTCAGTCATATATAAAGCACACTGGAGCAATGACTCTGTTTTTAAACCTTTGTATTCTTTTTCCTAAAAAAATGCTAAGATGCAAAGTCCACTGACCACTGAGACTAGAGCCTTCTCTGCCCTTTGGCTTATTTATCTTATGACCTGGTGACTTTTTGTGGCATTTAATCAGTTCTTTTTGTCACATTCAGGCCACTTTTAAAATATAACAATAAATTTAACATTATTTTAAAAGGTTCCTGGCTCACAGGGAAATTACTGGCACTATTGAATAAAACAAAATGCGTGTCCCTCTGTCTCTCCCTACCTGCACGTATCTTTCTTGTCTACATGAACATCTTGGTATGAATGGAGGAATTTGTTATTTATTAGTGGCTTGAGTTGTTGTTAAACTGAGGAAACAATTAAATAGTGCTTTCTTAATTCTGCAAAGCTCCTATGTTTTATTCATGTTCAGATAAATTATTGACCTTTTATTCTAATGTGAAGTGCATCCTGGTCCCATTATAACCAAGAAGCTTTTGACTATTGTTGGCTATAGTTTTATTTATTTAATACCTCTTTTCTATATCTGTTTCTTAACTTATTCATAGAATGTCGGAGGGTGTCATAAATAATGACATTGTCTGTGGAATGTGCTATTAGGGTTGGACCTGCGTCGTAGATATAGAGAATTGATATAATTTCCAAGTAGCACTGTTCCCCAGACCTCACTTTTGTTATTTTTCTGTTATTTAAGATTATGTTTAGGTACCTTGCTGGATATAATCGCATTTCAAGCTCATTTTGTGTAGACAATGCTGGCTTCAGCAGACAAAGATTTATGCCATTTTAAAGAGAATCAGAAAAAGGCTCTTAGGTCTTTGAGTAGCTGATTTAAATAGTATACAAGCAGTAAGGATGGACCAGCCTTTAGTTCTGCAAATCTCCTGACCAACACTCACCAGTCCTTGCTGATGGTAAAGAGGGAAGCAGGCAGTTCATTGTCACGGCTCTAAGTGGTAAAACATTTGCTGTCCCAGGGTGGATGGCACACTTAGCCTGTGTCTCACTCAGCTCCTGTCACCTGATCCCTCATTGTGCTTTAGACCAGCCATGCCTTCATCAGGAGACACGGCAAAATGACACGAGCTGGTGGCGATTACAAATCATGAGCCTCTTGAAATGACATTTTCTGACAGTGCCTCCGATTGTGCACGTCTTGCAGAGCCCTCCGTGAATTATGCAAATTGTGTTAGAAAAAGGAGACAAGAGAACGAGACCAGTCTCAGTGTCACCTCAAGATGACTGCGGGGACACACACAGAGAGAAAACAACATGAAAATTTGAGTCATGATTGGCAACGTGCTTTTAGACACAGGGAGCTTTTGCAGTTATGGGAGCCAACTTGAGTTCTGGAACACAAGACCTAGTCTGTCCTAGACATTCTTTGAAAGTCTGAAATAGAACTGTTTTTAGTCTCCAACTGTTCTGTGCTGTGCTGTGCTGTGCATAGCAGAGAGACAGTACACAATGGGTACTGGGTCTCCCCTCCCAGAAACCAGTTCCTCCTCTTTCTCTTCTTCCTCCTCTTCTTCCTCTTTTTCCTCTTCCTCCTTCTCTTCCTCCACCTTCTCTTTTTCCTCCTCCTCCTCTTCCTCCTCTTTTTCCTCTTCCTCCTTCTCTTCCTCCACCTTCTCTTTTTCCTCCTCTTCCCCTCTTCCTCCTCCTCTTCCTCTTCCTTGTCTTCCTCTTCCTTGTCTTCCTCCTCTTATCCCTCCCTTTCCCTCATATTCATCACCTTCTTTCTCCTCCTCTTCCTCTTTCTTTTCTGGAGATCAACACTTCTTACATAATATGCAAGCTTTCTATCACTTTCCCAGCCCAGAAATCTGCTTTTTAATGATTATAAGAAAGCAAATGATGAGTAGATATCCCTGAGATAGGCCTATCATACACATAAGGAAAAATGCTTTTCAACCAGTTTAAGTAAATTATATGAATTGAGGTGGTAATTGTCTATGTTGAGAGACCATCTACAGATGATTTAAAATTTCAGCTGTATTTGTCTTTGGCCAAGAACTGAACTGGAGGTGACAGGCAGTGTCTGCTATGGTCAGACATTTTGGTTCACAAGGCCAAAGAATGACAGGAATGTGGTATGCCTGAAGAAGGCTGTGAAGAGTGGCTGCCAGCTGAGGTGTCTCTAAAACATGGTGGGCTTCAGTGAGGCAATGGTGTTCCTGAGGTGGGAAAGCACGTGGTGTATGGTGGCAATAGGTAGGCGAGTATTCTGACCTGAGTTGTTGCCACTGTGGGGAGTAACAGTGTGAGGTGAGCGAACAGCTAGGCTCTGGAAGGACTGGATGGCCAAAGGACCTCAGATCTGAGGCAGAGGACATATTCATAGCAGCAAGGTGAGAGATGACAGCTACTCAGCTGCTCTGCTGTGTGCTGGATGACCTGACTGCATGGGGCTAGGGTATCCATGCCCTGTGGTGTTGAAATGGGCTGCCCTGGACATTAACTGAGGATCCAAAGGTGTCAGAGCTGATGACCCTTTAAGGTGAGGCAAAACTACTTACTGAAAGACTATTGGGGAGATGTTTGCGAAGGGTGGGTTGATGACAGCATTGCTCCAAATGCGTGTCCTGTTCTGAGATGAATGATACTCTGTGGAGCTCCACACACTCTGAAAACCTACAAAAGCTCTGGGCATTTTAAGGAGGAAGGGCTCTGACACACGGCATGTTCCACTCATTGAGAGGCAGGTGCTGTGTGGTCTCACTCTACATGTGATGGGGTCACTGACTGCCCCTCTCTGCTAAGAGATTCTTTGGAGCACTGGCTTGATGTCCATGGTTGCTTATCTTCCTGTTTGACCAAGAATCATGAATGGAATCCTCCTGGGCCAGATCTCAGGAGATGGAGACTTAGAGCAGGAGCTTGGTTCGGTAGTAAAGATTAGAACGGGAGGATCCATTGTTGAGCGTCAATAACAGTTCCCACTTCCATCTCCTCTCTCCTGCCTCCCTTCTCCCCAAGCCTCCCTCCATTCCCTCACAGTCCCTTCCTCCTCTTTCCCTTCCTTTCCTCTTCTCTTATCCCCCTTTCTTTGGTCCTTTCCTCTTCCTAGACTTCCCTCCTTTCTCCTTTCTCTGTCCCTCCCTGCTTCCCCCACTCCTTGCCTTCCTGATCTCCATATTTCCCTCCTAACCTCTATCTCCCTTGGCTCCCTTGCTTCCATGTTTTCAACTTTACTTTCTCCTCTCTTTTTGTCCCTCCCCCCTTCCAATTCCAATTCCTTCAGAGATCTTAGTCCCATCATACAGAATTCCTTTTAGAAAATTTGATCAAAATTTATCACAATGCTTCTACAACAGTTGCAAGGAATAACATAAAAGATACCCGTGTTTACAAGAATTTGTAAATGTATGATGAAGTAAGTTACTGGATTGTTGGTAGATTTTGATATAATGCCTTATACATTTTTAGTAACTACATATGCATATGTGTTTATACATACATATGCATATATGCATGTATATGTATATATAAAACACATAACATATGTTATATGTAAAATAACACATATATGTGTTATATATATATATATATATATATATATATATATATATATATATACCATTTATATATATACATATGCATATATATGTATGTTCATTGTACAACTATCTCTTCTGGAGTGTGTGCGTGCATGCATGTGTGCATGCCTCTGTGTATGTGTGCATACATGTGTGTGTGCACACGTGTGTACATTTCCACTTCTTAGAATCTATGTTGCTCCCCTGCCTGCCTCAGCATCCCCTCACCTGCACAGCAACATTAAAACATGGCTAGAGGTGAGAGGACTGCTGCTTACAAGTATTTCAAAGAGCTCATTAGGCCAACTCCTCTGTTTTCCTTTCTTTTTAATGCTTTGGTGAAGCAATACAGCAAAAAGAAGTCAAGGAGAACGGTCACTAAGAGAAATTAAAACCAAAGCTCATTTGAAGCCAGATCCTGGCTGTCTAGGGTGGGCTTCTGAGCCTGCTATGCTGTCAGGGATGACAAGAAATGGTCCACAGTGATCCTCCTGGTACCACAGCAGGTCTTCTATTCCCTGACTCTACAAATATTTACCAGGGGGCTTCTTGTGTGCCAGAGATCACGCTGAAATTGGAAGATGAAAGAACTGGTCCCCCCCCACTCCCAAATCCTCAGTCAGATATGGGAAATAGATATGTCTACACACAATTGCAATAGAGGGGGGGATCACACAGCAGAATAACACATGTGGAGCGGAAGCTTCGGCTGCTGTATCATGTGAGTCTTTCCCACAGTTCTGCATTGCATATCTGTGCATATCTGCATATCTTGCTCCATATTGCATATTTGTACTTATTTGCATATATTACTCTTCATTGCATATCTGCTGGGATTAACCTAGTCGGTTACCTCAGTCTTGCTAGAAATTACTTACTTACTTACTTGACTGAATGTAAATAATATTAGGTAGCCTTTTTAAACCATCTCAATCTCTTCCGGGAAATTCCTTACATGTGTGCTGAATCGTTTCTTCTCCCCACCCCTACCCTCGCCCTTCATTGGGACCTATCCCAACATGGCCTGTGTATGAGGTGGTGAGACCGACTTGCTCATGGCTGGTGTAATATGGAGGGAGCATGTTTGCTGGTCTGTTTATTGTCATGTATGTCTCCCAGAGTCTCCTGCTGTGTCTTCTGCCTACACTTACTTAGGATGAGACTGGGCCAATGGACAGGAGGCCTCAGCTCTCATGATCTGTGTTTCTCTTCCGCTGGCTGAAACTCCCCAGAACTACTGGGTACTGAAGGTGTCCATAAAGCTTAGAGGCCATCTCTACCCACCAACCTTGGCTTTGTCAACTTTGTCCACTCCCTTCTTACTCTTGGTACCAGCAGATGCTACCTGTAACTTTTATTTCTCATTGAGATTGGGGGAGGGGCTGCTTCTGCCACACACAGGCAGAGAGTGCCTGAAGGTGCCTACCTAAGCTCGGTCTCCTTCAGGACAATGTACCACTATTCATACATAGTGTAGGCTCCCAATGGTGCTGATGGATGGCCCTTGGAGTTCAACTGTCTCTTCTGAATTCTTCCTAATAGACCTTGGAACACAAACAAACCCTAAGCTCTTCTTTCCAATCTAAGTTTTCAACTTCACATCACGAGCCATGGCAGACTTCTTTCACCCATTGTTGCCCGCCTGAACACTCTCTTCTGGGCCAGAAGGGGCCAGATTTTAGTTTTTTCATCTCCCTAGGAAGTGTATGTCCTTTCATACATTTTCTTTCTTGCTTGGAAAGCTAAACTTTATTGGCTAGGCATTGTGTGAGCATATGTGTATCTGAACCTGTCCATGTGGGTATGTGTACATATAGGTATAACTATTCATTCATGAGGAGGCCAGAGGTCAACTTTGAGTGTTTTCCTCAGTCATTCTTCAAATTTACATTTTGCACAGGCTTTTCTCTGCTCTGCTTTCTGATACCTCAAAATGTCCTCATTTAAAGAGAGATCGTTTATTTCTCCCATTTTTCTGCATTTGGATCCACAGTAACCCCTAACTCCCATCTTCTAACTTGTGATCTTCTTGAATGAATGTGGCCTATTCCTCCTGCTTCTTGCCCTAACTGTCTGCTGCTTCCAATGTTTTGTTGTAACCACTTTCATGAAGGCCATCAGTGACCTCTAATACCAAAGTCTACAAGTACTTTCTCAGGTCCAATTTCCCTTGGCCTTGTTCTACCATTTAATACTGTTAGTCAGCCTCTCCAGTATTAGACCTCGTTGACTTTTTGTTTCCATAGCAACATGTTCTACAGTATCTTATCCTTTGTTTCTGTTTCTTTTAGGTTTCCTTTTATTCTTCTTTTACTCAAGCCCATTTCTTTCCTCCTTGTCTCCAAGTGTGAATATCCTGTGGTTCTGATTATTGTCATTAGTAGACTCATAGGTATGTCACCTTTGATGTGATATATCCCACTAGGGATGACCCACAGCTTTCTACCTGTTAAACTAGCCATGGAGGTGAGACCACTGAAAACCAGGAAGGCTAACCATTGGCCAAGTATATACAGCTCATTCGTGGCATATCTGGGATTCAGGCTCAGACATTCTGATTCTAGAGTCCATGTCTGTAACCATCGTCTGTTCTCCTTATGCTGCTCTTTCCCAGGTTTTGAAAGTCAGCCACCATGTGACTAGCACCCATATTCACAACAGTACAATTCAAATATCTGTTAGTATATTTAACTATTTAACAGGCCCCACTGAGACTATGTCATGCTTCTTTCTCCTGCTTTTAAGCCCTCAGTCTCACCAACCCAATGCCTGTCTTTGCTAATGAGCTCACTTGATTTTTAACTTGCATTATCATCCAACCACCCTGTAAATACTATGACCTCAATATGCCATTTTTTGTAGCTATCACGGCCTCATGTTCAATGTATCCCCTCCTGTACAGCCTCTGTGCCAGTTTTCCATTCATAAAAAGATGACACGTGATGCAATGATAAAATAAAGATTTCTCATGGGGTGGGATTTCTATGGCAAATCCTATGGGTTTGGTATTGTCCTTAAGCAACTTCATGGGTCTGAGAACAACAGTCTTAGATGCCTCAAGAACACAGATGTCTACAACTTTGAAAAATGGTCTCCCACCCACCTTCATAGAAGGATGCCCAACAACTTTGTGAGTTAGCTAGAAACACAATTATATTTGGAGAACTGGAGATTAAGTAAACCATCTTTACAAGACATAGGTTGATGGCTCACTGTGTGCCAGACAGGAAGACTAGACCCTGCCAACTGTCTTCAGAGGGTGAGTCCTCTGGCTGGACACTGGTTGGCATGGTGGTTTTGACACAATGGTTTATGCTTCTTCTCAGCTCTGGCTTCAGCTTAGGCCCCTTGCTCCTAGATTTTACCCATTGGCCTTAATCACCATTTCTGCACACGAGCTTCCTCTCTGTGTCCTTCAGTTGTATCTGCTTTGAGGTATATGCTTTCATACTTAAAACTATTTTTTAAATTAAAAATATCTCCAGTGTATGATCTATAAGAGACATCCTTAAATGGTGGGGATCTATTGGGTCCTATTAAGTCTCTGAATCCTCTCCATTCTGGGCAGACCCTGAAGAGGTACTTGGAGGTCAGAAGGACTACAGGATACAGAAAAGCCATTTGCTGGAGCTCTTCTGTGGAGGGTCTTGTTTGGTTTTTGTTTTTTGGTTTTTTGAGTAAAAATATAATCTCTGAAAACATTTTTTTCTGTATGTCACAATTTAGCCACCAGATAGTGCTTTTTTTGCAAGACATGATGGCACTTGCTTGTAATCCCAGTACTCATGAGGCTGAGGTAGGAGGATTACCATAAGATTGAGGCTGGCCTGGGCTACACAGGAAGTATCAGGTTGGATAATGATATAGAGAAAGACCTTGTCTGAAAAAATAGCAACAATGGCAGGGAAACATAACTAACTAAAGAGACAGACAGACAGACACATAAGCAAAACAAAAACCAAAACAATAACAAAACTCTCCCAAACTTTGGAAATCATATCTTATTGTATATGATAATGTGAGCCAGTGAAAAGTTAATGCTAAAGGTTTACAAACATCAATGACTACATTCAGATTTAAAGACTCTCCAAATTTAGTTGTTACTAGTTGATTTTTTATAATAGTCAATGCATGGATATCTGAAAATATTTTTAGCTACTTTGAACATTTTTTTCCACTGTGGTATCTTCAGCAAACAATTCCCAAGGCTACTGTATCAAGTAGACATAGGTTAAGCACCAATGGCAACTCTCCTTTGCTTCAATGAAAAGTTGGTTCACTCTAATGTATTCTTTGCTACGTCTTTGGATGCTTTAAAACATATTTCTGACTGAAAAAAATAATAAGGGCATCACATTTGTTATTTTTTACAGTCTACATCTGAGTGTTCTCAGGAAAAATGCCCTCGAAACAGGATAATGGAAGTTTGTTTATGTATGCGACCCTCCATGCCCTGTGATGTAATTCAATTGGTGAAATGTATTCAGCATGATTTTCCCACAGAGCACGCTGTATTTAATAGCATCTGGCACATCTTGGAGAGCCCCCATTGCATATCATGAGATGTTTAACTTGCACTGAATGGTCCATAAAAGCAATTTCCGTGCTGTTGTATTCTTCTGCAGATGGTGACCGCAAACAGTTAACAGAGATAACTCTTCACTTCAGTCATTTGTGACTTCTCACTGGTGCAGATGGAGAAGGAGCATTTATAGATTACTGTATCTATTCCTTGATTGTGAGGCCAACTTTGCGTTAGACAATACCTTGCCTTTCACATTTAAGTCTCTAGTGCCAGATGGAAGCAAGCATTCATGTGTGCGTACTTGATTTGTGACTGTAATAGTCAAATTCAGAGCTCAATTTAATAATGGCTGGTACCTACAGAGACCAACGAACTTGATTTTTAAGGCAGTAGAACCAGCCCTAATACTGTTTGGAAAGTAGATTTGTTTTGCCCAGTGTCAAATGCCCATGAGCACACATGCATTCAAGTAAGATAGCATGAAGTGATTGAATCCATCTGATTCACTGTTAGTAAGACTCGGGACCTGTTCTCAGGGATTTGACAATGACAAATATTTATCAAGTGTGTCTTCTGTGCTCAGCATTGGATTAGTTGACTGGCATTTATATTTTATTTAGAATAGCTCAAGATAACTCACAAAACTTTTCCAATGTGAAGCTTTGAGAGGGGAGAGAGAAAAGAACTTTTTAAAGCGTTGTCACAGACTTAGGAGTCAGGATGTTCAACAGCTCAGTAAACACAGACTCAATCTTGGTAAACTGTGTATTATAATAGATAATTTCTATAGATGGATGCTAAACAGTGCATTCCTTTGCTCCCAAGGCTCATATTTTAGAGACCTGGTTTCTGGAATAGTGCTATTTAAAGGTAATGGGACCTTTGAGATGTAGAGCCTAGTGGGAGACTTGGTCATTGAGTATATGATGGTAGTATTTCAAATATTGAACTTTAGTCCATTCACCAATGAAAGCTCTAACTTTTTACTTAACATGGAGAGGATAAAGGTTTGATATAGTAAAGTGAAATAGAAACAAAAAAGAAATTGTTTTCTAACTCACTTAGATGAATGAGGAGATTTATATCTTGATCATAGAATCTTAAAATTACATACTTTTATTGGTGTAGATCGGTAATACCTCAAGTGTCTGGTTAGATTCTGCGGGTAGGGTTCATTCTGGTGAGGATGGGGTTGTAAGTCTGCCAACATCTATCCAATTTTTAATTAAACCTTTTGCTTTCTAAGTTGGACCAATATTTGCAGAGAACTTATTTGTGCAGTAGGTGCTGGTTGCTGAAGAGAGGACTGAATTAGAGAACATCCTTTTCCTCTAGTTGTATGAGCCAAGTTGTCTTTAATGGAAAGTGACAAGGGCTCTTTCAGAAGTAAAAAAAAAAAATAAAAATTAAAATTAAAAATGAGCAGAGTGGTCTCACAAAGAGAGAGATGGGACTGTGATGGGACTGTTTTGCTGGGACCTGGTGAATGGTGGTAACTGTGTAATTAACATTTGCTTAAAAGAAGAGATGATTGACAGGGATAAAGCTGACATCCAGGTGGATAATGGGTGGGGTTAGAAGCTAGGCATAGAATTTGGTGAGATCTGTAGGTTTGTGCAGCCATGCCTAGGTGGGCCAACTGACTGAAGTCTTCATTTCTGGTCAAGACTGACTGGAAGGAGGAGCTGGTTCACAGAGGGCTTTGCAGGCATCTGATGACAAAGGTGTGGATCATGAGGAGGTAATTTAGGAAGTGGGATGCCAACGAAGGATTCGAACCAGAGCAGAAGCACAGCCATATCTTTATGTTATAATGTCACTGACCATAATGTTGAGGACAAATTCAAAGGAGGTAGGTTTGCAGACAAGAGTTCATGCTGGAGCTTCTGTTCAAACCACAATATGAAGAAGAGAGATGTGAGAGATGATAATGGAGGGGTGTCATAGACAGGTGCTGGATGAAGGAGTTACAGAAGAGGGAAGCTCCCAGGATGTGCAGTGGGCTGGCCCAATGCCACTGCTTGTATTCCAATGCTAAGTTCTGGCTCCAAGATTTGGAATTAGAACATAGCCTTTGGGTCAGGGCCCCCAAGTCAACTCTGATTGATGAATAAAGATGCCAGCAACCAATAGATGGGAGAAGAGAGACAGGCAGGGTTTAGGTGCTTAGGGCTAGGGAAGAAGCAGGAGGGGAGAGCTGCCATGCCTTAGAAGAGTATGCAGGAGAGGAGAAGAGAGCTTCCATGCTGAGCCATCAAATGTGGCTGTATGGGCCGGTCAATTGGAGCTAGTAGCAGCCCAGATGAATCTTAGTAAGTAGTAATGGGGTAATGGATAGAAAGTAGATTCTAACAGCATGGAGGGTAGGCAGTTGCCTAGCTATTGTGCTGCATAGTCATATTAAAATATAAAGGCCGTGTGTGTGTGTGTGTGTGTTGTGTGTGTCTGTGTGTCTGTCTGTCTGTCTGTGTGTCTGTGTGTCTGTCTGTCTGTCTTCCATCCAGGAGCATTAACGGTCAAAGGTGGGAAGGAACCCTGAGACAGAATTTTTTTTAATTAATATTTTACTGCAGGATACTTGCCAGATTTGGGGTGTGGTGCTATATATAGCAGGAGAGAGATGGTGAGAGGAGAAGGAATATTTGCACATACAGCCATAGTTTCAGTCTTCCTTTCTGCTGTGCTCATGACGGAAGTCCTGTAAGCAGTTTCAGGACTGTAAGCCATTCTCAGTCTTCTACCACTGCCCTTTTGTAGTATTCTTGCTTCTGCAAAGTCAGCTGTCAATCCTGGCCACCTGCATCTCTTTGGACACACATCAAATTGTATTATTCCCAAGTTCAATTGATAGCTGTACTTGTTATGTTTCTGTTGCTTTGATAAAGCACCATGATCAAAAGCAATGAGAAGAAGAAAGAGTCTATTTCTTATAGGCTTGTGGTCCTAGAGAGCTAGAATCTGTTATCACAAGGAAGGCATGGCATGGTGATGGGGCAGAAAACTGACTGATAACATTTTCATTTATACAGAAAGCAGAGAGAGGGGGATGGGTGGTTAGGTGGGTGGGACAAGGCTAAAAATTCTCAAAGCCTGTCCTCTGGGATAATGTACTTCCTCTAGCAAGACCCCATCCCCTAACAATTCCATAACCTATACAAACAGTGATATGTGAGTTCCTGCTCCTGAAATTTTTTAGTGTGTGTGTGTGTGTGTGTGTGTGTGTGTGTGTGCGCTAAATAATCTTGGACAGACATTTTCCAATGCCATATGGGTAGAGAGCTACCCTTCCTCATAATTACCCGTAGATTTTACTGCCCCTGGAGTAGCGCCTCTATAACAAGAACACATGAGTTGATGACTGAACTGTGAGAATTAGCTGGGAGCTGGGAGGCTGGGGCTCATATCTTAGCCCTTCTGCCTTTCAAATCATGTGGCTGTCAATCATTTAGTTCAGTTAGGTTCCATTTCTTCAACCGTTGAATAAAGTTACAGGTGCTTCTGCAGTTTTCTCAGGTGATGGAGAAGTTTAAAGCACCAAATAGACACAAAGTAACTTGTAAATTCAAGGATTTATAAGTGTGTTCCTATGAGCACTTCATGTTATATATTGAAATGGCTATTTGTAAATAAGGAGATGAAACAGTCCATGAATGACATTTTACAATTGCCAAGCCTTTTGCTTTTAGAGACGTTCCTACTGAGTACAGGCACATTACAAATGGAGACTTGATTTTCCTACATCAATCTAAACAGAGCACTTGGTCCATGGTGTCCCCTGACCCAGATAGTAATAATTTATCATTTGTTTTTTACTTTTTGAAGGCTGAGCTATTTTTTGCTGTGTCCAGATGCCCAACAGGAACAATGTAAAGAGGGGACAGCCTGCTTGGGCTCACGGTCCCATAAGTTTCAGTTCTCCACAGCAGAGGATGCTGTGAAAGCAGAGACGCTCACACTGAGGCCAGGAAGCAGGACGAGAGGCTGGAGGATGAGAAGATGCCTGTGTTCATGGATATTTCCTTTTTCTGCTCCCTCTTAATTTATCCAGATCCAGGTCTTCCCTTAGTGAAATCTCCATGCCAGTCCCTGCACTTTACCTATTTTCTGGGTGTTCTTTGACTGATCACAAATGAGTCAATTTGACAATCAAGATTAATCATCACATGCACCAACAGAACAAAGCAAAAGGGGCTGGTCTCGCAAATTGACTCTGGGGTAAAGGTGCCTGCTATCAAGTCTAAAGACTTGAGTTCAATCCCTGTGAGTCATATAGGAGAGAGAGAGAGAGAGAGAGAGAGAGAGAGAGAGAGAGAGAGAGAG
>JANHMN010000004.1:172332576-172356717 GCA_030674055.1 Rhabdomys pumilio | reverse complement strand
AGAGAGAGAGAGAGAGAGAGAGAGAGAGAGAGAGAGAGAGAGAGAGAACCCAACTGTCACCAGTTAGAGATTCATGGCCATGCAAAGTATGAAGGATAAATGGTAGATGAGGGCTCATCCCTAAACAAGACACTTAAACCATCCCTTTAGTGTAGATTGCAGAAGGCAAGGCAAAAAGAACACAAGCACCAGAAGATAGGGAGGAGAGCTGAGATGTGCTGGACCAGACACAGCCGTTGTAATCACAAACTCACAGTAGCTACAATGTCTGTATCGTCTGTGTAAGAATGGGATCCTTAACAGCCAGGTATGGGTGGGGGAGGGGCCTTGGGGCAATCCCTCACTCCTGAACTATTTGCTACTGGTAGATTCAGGGAAAGGCAATCGTAACTCTCAGTCGTGCATCCACTAGTAACCCTATCTGGCTATAATGAATAATATCAATCCAGTGCTCATATTGATGGCCTTGTTTAAACTGAACGGGTCACAAAACAGAATCAAAAGTCACAAATCAGCAAAAGGGACGGTGTGATGGTCTGGATGAGAATGACAACCATGGGCTCATAGAGTTGAATCCTTAGTGAGAAGGATTAGACTGGGAAGTGTGGCCTGTTGGAGGAAGGGTGGGCTTATTAGAGGAAATGCGTCACTGGGATGGATTCTGGGGTCTTAAAGGACTATGCAGGCCCCCTCTCTGTTTTTCTCTTCTTCTCTGCCACTATCTACGGTCACTGTCTCTGTCTGTCTGCCCTCTGCTTATGGATCAGAATGTAAACTCCCAGCTACTGCTCCAGTGCCGTGTCTGTCTGCTTCTCCCCATGATGATCCCAGATTGACCCTCTAAAGCAATGATTCTCAACCTTCCTAATGCTGAGACCCTTTAATACAACAGTTCTGCATGCTGTAGTGACCCCCCCAACTACAAAATTACTTTCTATTTTCTTAAATTTATTTTTTTATTTATATGCGTACACTGCCATATTGTCTTCAGACACACCAGAAGAGGGCATCGGATCCCATTACAGATGGTTGTGAGCCACCATGTGGTTGCTGGGAATTGAACTCAGGACCTCTGACAGAGCAGACAGTGCTCTTAATCTCTGAGCCATATCTCCAGCCCCTACAAAATTATTTTCATTGCTACTTTGTAAATACAATTTTCTTACTGTTGTGAATTGTGATGTAAGTATCTGTATTTTCTGATGGTCTTAGGCAAACCCTATAAAAGGATTGTTTGATTGCCAAAGGGGTCTTGACTCACAGGTTGAGAGTCACTGCTCTAAAACTATTAGCAAGCCATGCATATATAACTAATGCACACACACACACACACACACAAACACACAACACACACACACACACACACACACACACACACACACACACACACAATCTATAGTAACTCCATGGCTTCTGTATCATATCCTGCCTCTAGGTTCACATTCCACTTTTATTTCTGCCTTGGATTTTTCTTTTAATGAATTGGGAAAATAACCTTTTCCTCCAAAAGTTGCTTTTGATCATAGTATTTCATCATAGCAATAGCAACCCAAACTAAGACAGACTGACAAGGGTGGGGGGTGATAGGGATGGGGGGGCGGGCAAAAGATGGTGGGGTGAGAACAATCAGAATCTTTTATATGCAGGTATAAAATTATCAAAGAGAAAACTTAAGATTCACCTTTACTGAGATTATGTGTGTTTATATGCCATAGCTGATAAAATTATACTTGCGTTCTGTTATGTTTCAGGGAATTTTAAAGCTAATTTCTTCCCAGGCTTGGCTATATAGAGGTTAATAGATTCTCACCTTGTGTCCTATCTTGCTGCCTTGCCTTCAAGTACTGACGGTGTATGGTACCCTTCCCTTGACAACAAGGTGGTGTTTGGAAGGTTACTCAGTGTAGACAGTGGAACCAGGGCAACCTTGATGAGCAGTCCCTGTGGAGTTGAATGTTTTATCTGCCTGTTCCTACATCTGTAAAAGTGGGTGTATGCCCATGCAATACGGGAGGCTTATATTATAAGTGGGGCTTTCAGGTTCACATTGAAGCATGCTATCTGACACAGGGGGGTCCTGCTGACCTTAGACTGTTGTCAAAACTATCCCACTTTCCCTCTGATTTGACCAAAGATTCTTTTACCTTTCAAATGACTACTCCCTCACTCTGAATGAAAAAAAAAATATATGTATGTATGTATGTATATAAAAAATATATGTATGTATATATATGTAAACTTTGTATGTTATTATTTTCTTTAAAAATGCATTTTCCTTCCTCATTTCTACCTCCTGGGCTCTACAGGCTTTTAGCTTTAGACATCTCTTAGTGACATTAATAAATATTCTTCTGTCACTATTTGCTTTTCTGGCATTTGATGATCACTGTATGTGCTGGGCTCTGTGAAAACACTTTTTTTTCTTATGATTTAGTTCTCACAACGTAGATTGATAAGAACAACCATGAAAATAGTTAGGAAACAAGATATCCCCAGTTTCCTCAGAGGAACCTGAGGCCTGGAAAAGTTTGACGATTTTCCCAAGGGTGTGCTTACGGGGCAGAGTCTGCCACAGGGAATTCTCCGTGAGGAGGCCGGAGCACCTGGCCATTGCGCCACCTGTTTTCACAGGCATTGTTTCTTGGTTACAGTTCCCTTGACAAGGCCACAATTGCTATTCAAAGAATTATGCCTCAACATACAGGCTGTGTTTCTTCTCTTGTCTCCTACCCTTCCCTCTGCTTACTTCAGTTCCAGCCTGTGCTGTTTGAAGATAACATTTCACATGAAGGTTTGTGAATGGGTTACCAGGGTGGACAAGACAGCAATTGAGGCTGTCAGGCATGAACTCAGGTGACTCAGGTGACTCTCAGGCCACATCTGTCCTGGTACAGCCACATTTATTTGCCCCAAGATGTGTGTTACATATGTCACTCTGTATGTGTGACACTCTTAACATTCAAGAGGGCCGTGTCAGTCCCCAGCAAGTCTCTCTCTCTCTTTGTTCTCACTCTCCATTCCCATTTCGGTACCTTCTCATTGCATCTTG
This sequence comes from Rhabdomys pumilio, assembly GCA_030674055.1. Classification (NCBI taxonomy): domain Eukaryota; kingdom Metazoa; phylum Chordata; class Mammalia; order Rodentia; family Muridae; genus Rhabdomys; species Rhabdomys pumilio. Next base: position 172,353,668 of record JANHMN010000004.1, on the reverse strand, counting down.
TCCCTCAGGTGTCCCGATCCTTCTAGATACTTAGTTTCAGATTCGAATGAACCTACTTGAGGCCAGTGCAGGTATGTGGGGATTGCTTGCTGATGGACAAGCAACATTATAACCAAATAAGCAATCAGCTTCTGCCCCATGTGACTGTGCCCATCCCTTGACAAGGTTGCTAAGTCAAAGGGAAATAGAAGAAGGAAGTGATTATCTGGACAATTTAGCAGGAAAATAGCATCAGACTGGATTTTCTGGGTAACGTGTGCTTGCTATCTTACAACACTTAAATTAGGGGATCGGAATTGGATTGCAACACTTGGTGCTGTGTATGGGTTCTTGCTCGCCCTGTGCAGCCAGTTAGCAGGCTGGGGGGATTCTGTCTGTTTACTCAGAAGGGTTGTCTGGGTTTCCATCTACAGTGTGGCCTCTCCCTGCATCAGACTGTATATGGCTCATCATTGTACTTCTATCCTTGCAAAGTTCTCCTGAATGGGGCATGTTACAGAATGCCATGAGTGAGAGCATGGGGATCTCTTTACAGATGTATCTGGTGCTGTAATATTGCCAGCAATTAAGGCGCCAAAGTCCATCTTATTGATAGCAGCAGCACACACGATAGCACTATAGCATCTCTTCCTCCCCAAAGGTATGCTGTTTTGTGCTGGAGACTTGGTGTGTGGAAGAGCACAAAGACACAGCATAGCATTTGGATTCTTCCATTAGAGTTGGGTGCTGTGGGTACAGGAGGAAGAACAGAAGCCAGGGAAGGGCTTACTTCAAGTTTTAAGGAACACACCAAATCAGCCTCCGTCCTCAGAGAAGCCATGATCCCCACAGGCATTTCATGTCCTTGAGTGACTCTGTCTTGATCCCTCCTTGATTCCTCAGATCAGCGAGTGGAAGTTGGTATAAGCCATGCAGATCTTTTGAGCACTTAACTCCAGAAGGGGGCATATAGGGGAATCCTTATAAATATATAATAGCCACTTCTAGATAACACTTAGCCATTTTAATTGCTTGAAAGTCGCGTTATTTTGAAGGTCTCCAATCGTAATGCCACACAGGAGGAGCTGCGTGGGTGATGTGGGGATGGGAAGAGGATAATGCATTTAATGTGGCTCTTTTGGACCTCTCTTTTATCAGCTATTGATTTAATGGCAAAAGCCTTTACTTAGTGCAGGGAATCCACTGGCAATAATTAAAATTTCAAGAGATACACTCGTAGGAGAAATGGGGTTGGGGTAGGAAGAGGTGTGTGATGTAGGTTCCACACATGCTAATGACTCTGTTAGAGTTAGATAAAATTAACAGAAATTAGATCTACGGGTATTGAAGAGCGTCCTTTATATTGAGAGGAGCCATTTAAGTATAACGATTGGGGATTATGGCTCAGTGGAGTCTTTTAACTGTTCATTTGCCTGCCTAACTGACCTCCAGCAAGGTTGCAATCAATTCAGAAAGCCGTGAAACAACTCCCGGTTCACTTTAATTTGGGGTTTTCATGGACATTTCTTTCTGACATCACAGAATGGGCCAGGGTTGGGCTTTGTCTCTCATAGTAATGATTTTTCTTTGTCTAGACTTCAGTTCAAAAGCGTTCTCCTCATTACTTCTGAGAAGTGGCACTGGGGTGTCATGTTGGCATGTCTTTCCTTCCCAGCACCCACAGCAAACGGTTACCACATTATGAACATTGATGGTATCAGAGTAGAAGTGGGGGTGAATATCCCCACCCACCACAACAACAATACAGCAATGGACTGCACCACCCTAGCAGTCCGAGGATTTGTTTCTCTTGCTATAGACGAATTTTGTATGTGACTGCATTTCTGAGACTATTACAGTTATTACCACTAGTAATAGTTTATTAATTTTTATACATTCACTTCAGCACCGGTGGTTGATCTGTTAGCTCAAGTTTCATGGAGAAAGCTCTTCTGTGTGAGGGAAGAGCAGAGAAGCAAAGAAAGAATGAAATGTGGCTGCTTCCAGTGAAGACACTCCTGGAGTCTGAGGAGGGCTTCGCATTAAGAAACTGGGGCATATAGATTAATCCACTAGGGACCAACGGTTTGATTTCTCTCTCTGCTGCTTGACACACAGAACGAAATTGTGGCTTTTCTCAAGCCACAGTTTGGATTATATTTTCTTTTGTAGGAATTAGACCCCAGAGGCTGATCTGTGCATAGGCATGTAAAGTTAAACCAAAACAAATAATGAGAAAGCACTGGAAGTGTCTCAGGGCAAATGGCAGTGGTTTCAGTGTCAAATAGTGTTTGTGTTCCATGCCATTGTGAGGCGCCCCTGGCTGTGGGAGAGAGATGAGTACAGAATATCCTGTTATCATGGGGCTTTGAGTATATGGTTCTACAGTTCTTTCTGATATAACCCCAGAGAGCTTGGTTTCTATAGAGAATGGATTTATTCACTGTGCTCTAAAGATATATCATAACTCGACAGACAAACTTGCATCATTGGGATATGAATTCATATATATGTGGCATCCAGTAGCCTATGACTTCATGGACATCAACTCAGGGTAAATCCTTAGGGAAGCATCGAGAAATGTAACTTTAAATACTACTGCTCCATCATCATCATCATCATCATCATCATCATCATCATCATCATCATCATCATCAGTAATAATATAATTATGTATATGTGTGTCACAGCTTATGTGGAGGTCACAGGACAACTTGGTAGAGTTGATTCTCTCCTTCAACCTTTATGTGGGTACTGGGGATCAAGCTCAGGTTGCCAGGGTTACACAGCAAATGTCTTTACCTGCTGAGCCCAAATTAATATTTTAAAGAAGTATTAGTGTATCTACTTTTGTTGTGTCAAATGTTGAATGCAAGATGGCCGGTGTCAAAACTGATTCATGAAGGAAAATGATGGTGTTTATTTAAAGTCGTGCTGTGGAAAGGGACATGTAGATGAATAAGGTGGATGGAAGGTATGTCTCGCACAGTGTCCATGTTCAGCCTCCCGTATGTCTTGCTGTTTAAATGGCTCTCCCTAAAGCAGTTGTGTGTGAGCGGTGTTCCTGGTCAAAGCTGCAAGGAAGCCTCTCTCTCCCCTTAGGGGGTGAAGGTCCCCAGGCTAGCTTCAAGTCATATGGCTTAAAATTTGCAACTGTGGGCAGAATACAAAATCTGCTTCCCAGAGTAGGACCTTTTGAGGAGTTAATGTTATTACTATTTTTATTTTAAAATAACAAATGAGTTTCTGGGTTTTTTTTTTCAGTGGTTGAGACAAATGTTCTGATCAGCTAAGCTTCATGGCAGATGAGGAAGATCATTGTTTTGCAAAAGATGAGAATATGGATATATAAATATATCTCCAGTATATATATATAAATTTCCACATATAGCTATATCTATATATCTATATATGCATATCTATATCTATGTATATATCTCTATATATTCATTTCTATATATGTATATATACACACACATATCAAGTCAGTTCTGCTATGACACTTTCAAACTGCTAATTGGTTCTAGGGTGATTGATACATTAAGGAACAATTTGGACACATTGTGAATTCTGTGTTGGCTAACATACAGCTTTCTCAGTGAGGAATAGGGACCGAATAAGGAAAACTGTATCCATCTGAATGAGCCTTGTAGAAATATAGGAATCACACAGTCTGATAGCTGCCAACTCCTTCAGATCGTCTTATAAGTGATGAGGCATCTCCATATACATCCAGGAACCTGGAAGATGATGTGACATCCCCATGTTAGAGAACCTCCCTCAACCACTACACAATAACCCACAAGCAGCCAAGCAGCATCCTTGAGATGTCTCCCCCATAAGCTAATTCCAGACCTCTCTTAAGGTAAAATGCCAACTCACATAGTCTGTATGAGTTCTCAACCATGAACATATATGGTCTGTAGGATTCTGTTTGTAATTTTTTTTTAAATCTTTCACTGAGAAAGGTTTTTTTCTTTTTCAAAAGATGTATTTATTTATTATATTTATATGAGTACACTGTTACTGTCTTCAGACACACCAGAAGAGAGCATCAGATCCCATTACAGATGGTTGAGAACCACCATGTGGTTGCTGGGAATTGAACTCAGGACCTCTGAAAGAGCAATTAGTGCTCTTATCTGCTGAGCCATCTCTCCAGCCCCAGGTTTTTTCAAGTTGTTCTCATAACTCTGTTTTCTCTGTAAACCCCGTGGTTTTCACTGTATGATTTTTTTGTGCAGCCATGTGTCAGAGACTGCATCTTGTAAAGTCACCTAACCAACTCTATTCAGTGTAACCACTAACCCATGTCTCTTTCCTCCTTTATAAGATGTATTTTCTGTGTTTAGAACCTTTTTTTAGTTTTTTAACTAGCTTAACAGAAAATAATATTCGCCGTCACTTGTATATTTAGCTTTGCAAAATCACAGATCTTTCCATATTGTGCCGTCTTGATAAATGTTTGTGGAAATAATTTGGTTTATTCACAGGTTAAATAATAGAACCTGTAATTATGGATGCTAAGATCCCTGTCTCAGATATCTATTCAACCTCACAATTCTCCTACCCATGAATTTGCTAGACCTTATTTGCCGAAACAAAATTCTGCACAGACGGCAGTGTTTTCAAGGATTTGATTTAATAATGATGCCTTGAAAGCAAAATCACAATAAAAACAGTGGGTAAAAACCGAGTCATAGTCTTTCTCCTTGATTTGTGTTATTAGTCACAACTTAATCTAGGAGTGGGGCCTTTCCCATCACCATCTGCTCTTCAGCGAATCGGCCACTGTGGGACATTGTGCTCTGAGTGTGGTGGTCTGACCATGGCTCACTGACAGGGTGTGTCCCCAACTCTGCCTTCCTTGCGTTATTCCTTGTTCAGAATCAACTCCTCCATGCCCTACTCACCAAACCTGAAAGGAGACATTGCCTAAGAGGAAGAGAAAGGGCGATGAGGAGGGGGAGGATTTGAGGGACACACCAAAAGTGTCCCTACTGCTGCCACAACTTGAACTAGCTACGTTCAAGTCCTGCATGTGACTATGCAACCTAAATCAATGCTCTGCATTCCTCTCAACAAAACCTACACCAGATTGGCTGCTTTATGGGAAATGGGCTGAATTTTCCTGACCTCCTTTTCTTCCTGAACACTTGACCCCTGCAAGAGGAGCCAAGTAATGTTCAAATGGAGCAGGTGCTGTAAGAGCTATACAGGTGAAGAAAACCCAGAGATGCAAAGAAAATCTATTAGGAGAGTCTCTGTGTTTTAATATACGGTGGAAGAGGAGGTGGGCAGGTGGCTCGGTGATAAAATGCTTGCTGCACAAGCGTGAGGGGCCTGTTTGATCCTTAGTTAAATTCAGTTCAGAAAGTATGGTCATTACAAAGGCAGCAGCCATTTCTTAACATACGGGTTTCAAATGTGCAGCAGTCCATCTAGGACTTCCTGGTGAGTCTGTTTGATTGGCAGGGTCTTGGCCCCACCCATTTCAGATCCTGACTTAGTAGATCTAAAGCGACATCAAGAGTGTGTATCATCTGCTAGGCATGCCTGGCAGTCCCTATGGCCTTTCCCAGACCTCAGACACTTGGGGATGTGATAACTTGTTGCTTGTGGACTGTTGGTTCTTAGAGACACATGGAAGATGACCCAAATGGAGATTTGCCACTCTTCTCTGACATTTCCACCTTCAAACCTGTTTTATAGAACTGTTTATTCATCGAGAATTGTATATCTGTTTTAAAAAAGCACTAACAAATCTATAAATTAAAAGAACTGTATTCCCTTTTCAATGATCTGGTCTTGCTTTTGTGAGGATGTGAATAGACACATCGCTATCTGATCTCTGTTTCTTAATGGCCATACATCATTTTAGTGTGATAGACACTTTCTCTTTGAAATATACACCAGTCACTTCTCAACCCTCGGTTCATGAGATAGAAGTAGTCAAAGACATTTCAGAAAATGGCTTCCTAAATATCCAATATAAAACACAGCCCAGAGACAGTAGAAAAAGTTGCCAGTGGCGATCCCAAGCATTAGGCAGAGACGAACGGTGGGCAATACACGTGCAGAGACGTCAAATATCCTCATGCAGTTCTGGTAACTTGATGGGCTGTCTGTTTTCTCTTCTCTCCTTCAGACTGATAGAGTGAAAACCCAGCAGATGAAATCATTTTGCAATATAGAAGCAATCACGCCAACTTTGGGCCAGATAATAGCCCTGTTTAAGTCTGCAGGTGGGATATTTTATTGTCAGTAAACTCCTAGGGTCATTGTACAAATATTACAAATATCGGCAGGCAGGTAACTAGCCAGCAGTTGGAAAAAGGTAGGCAAATAGATGAAGCTTGATCAAAGTCTGAATAAAACCTCCCGCCTTTTCCTGGCCTAGTAAGTGGAGGATATTTTTCTTATTCCTTTGCTTTCCCCACAGGACAGCACTCAGCCACGCTTTCCTTTTCAATTGCTCTGGGCCACACCTTTGATCCAGACCAGTGGTTTCCAATCTTGGCTACACATTAGAGCCACTTGGGAGGTTTTGAAACGCTCTGACAACGATTCTGATTCATTTAATCTAGAACAGGCCACAGGCTTTGGTAAAGCTTACAGCATCCTGGGCAGTTGTGTATGTAGGTAGTTAGCATTGAGAAGCATTGGCTCTCTCTGTTTCTCTGGGACTGGAGTAATTCTTAGGCTAAGGTGAGTGGCTTTTGAACTTGGCAACATGTCAGAATCCTCGGTGCAGCTTTGAAGTTTGCCAGTGTCTGGGGTGCATCTTGTCTTTGAACCTTTAGGGATTTGATCTCAGAATCTCAGAAAGCCTCTGAAGGTGAGTTTTGGTGTTAAGAATCTTAAGTGGCACACACTTGAGAGGCACAGCACTTGAGAAGCAGAGGCAGGCAACTGTTTGTGAGTTCTAGGCTAGCATGGTCTATATAGAGAGCTCCAGGCTAGCCAGTGCTACACAAAATAAAGAACTGAAACAAAATGCAAGCTATGGTGGTAGAAGGATGCAGAGTCCACACAGGAGAATGAAGAGCTCTGAACCGTGCTATTTATTATTATCTTTATTTTAAGAGGTTTGACGTTCTCATAGAGGAAAGATATCTAAATTGATTTTCTAGTCTACATGCTATAGGCTTGGGGGTTCTTTTTTTTTTATTGGATATTTTATTTACATTTCAGATGCCATCCCCTTTCCCCATTTCCCCTCCCTAGAAAACCCCTATCCTGTGCCCCCTTTTCCATTTTGCTTTTATACATTTTTTAAATGTTAATCAAAGGCTTTATAAGTATGATAATGCTCAATCAGAAGTGTAACCCAATACCCAACCTAGATATATAAACTATCTTTGACTGTTAGAGACACGTGAACTTCTGCCTCCATGCCCCCTCTCTCTTTCTCTCTCTCATCACCTAGCTTCTCCTCTCCTTCATCTTCTCCTCTCCTTACTCCATCTTTTCCTCTCGGTGCTCCTTCCCCCTTAGCTCCTCCTACATATCACCCTTCCTGTTAAAATAAAACTTTTCTCTCAAAATACAATTAGAGCATAATTATTCCTATTTGTACCAGTGAGGTACAAGATAGTCTTAATACCCAGTCCATCCTTTTGTTGACTAACCAGAACCTCTGTCGTCTCTCTTGATTAAAACATTTAGTTTTGAAAGGCTTGGGGTTCTTAGAAAATGAAGAGGGCATATGCTAATGACCTGATAATGATGACACTGAGGACAGTGATGACTTCCATGAAGTGTTAAAACTCACAGAGAGAAGGGACTTTACATGGAGTTTCCTGGCAGTAAACATTCACCTCTCCTCCTCTGTTACTTCTTTATTCTTTCCTGTCACACAGCACCTTGCTCTCTTTTCTAGATCTCTGGCTGTCAAACTCTTATTGAAGCTCACCCAAGCCTGCCCTGTCTAGACACACCTAAGAACCTAATAGAGCTATAGGAAGAAAGGCAAATAGAAAATTTTTATCGTTAACAAATTATTTTGGGGGAAATTATATACATAAATACTGTATATCATTTCTTCCTCTGCCCCCCTCTCCCTCTCTCTCCTTCAACTCTTTCTGTGCCCTACTTCCTCTAAAAATCATGATCTCATCTTTGTTATGTTATACATATATATTTATATACACATACATACATCCATATAAATAAAACTTAATGGATCCATTTAGTATTGCTCATGTATATATGCTTAGGGTTGACCACTTGGATAATGTATTGGAGGTTTCTTTTGGGGGGAAGATCGACCATCATTACAGAGATAACAGTCATTGCTCCCCAAACCAGCCATTTTCAGATGCATATTTGTTCATGTAGGACTTCCTGTTGGGTTTGTTTGATGGGCAGGGTCCTAACTGCCACTTCAGGCCATGACTCAATAGAACTATAACAGCATCAAAAATGTATCTTCAGCTAGGCATGCCCAGCTGTTCATGTGGACTTAGTTCTCAGACCTCAGGCACATGGGGAAGTGATGGTTTGGTGCTTGTTAAGCTAGCTTGGAGGCAAATGGAAGATGGCCCATATGAAGATCCTTCATTCCTTTTTTCTGTCACTTTGACCTTCAGCTGTTTTCTGTATAAAATTTTGTTTATTGAGAAATATATGCATGTATACAACATACTTTGATCATACCCACTTTTCTCTCCTCTTTTGACTCCTTCTGGCTTCTCTTCCCCCCACTGACTTCGAGCCAGTATCTGTGTCCACAGACATCAGGGCTTGACTCCATACCTTTCATGTAAGCTTTATCACTCTTGGGTGTTGGAGCATCCTATCATGCAAAATCAGTCCCAGGTCCCCTCCTCTCCCCCAGTCTCTTTATGTCACAGCCTCTCCCTGAAGTTGCTGAGAATCTGTGGCCTCACTCTGCTTCCTGAGTTTCAGGCATGGCTTTGGTCATGTGACTGCTGCGCATATGACTGCAACATCCCTTTCTCTGGCCTGCTTCCTCGCCTAAAGAAGTGCAGGATGTAATTGAACTCCATCTTGCTATTTCTTCCTTCTATTCTATTCCATGGGTGGTCTTTAATTTCTCACTGCCAAACTCTGCGCTGCGTAATAAGAGAAGGCAATTCTTTCTCATGGGAGCCCATTGGAGACCCGAGATTATCCAGTGACATACTTGCTAATCAAACCTTCCACAACACTGTTGATAATCCCCAATTTAATAGAAAATAGAAAAATAGTTCCTGGTGCCAAGACAGGTTAAATGATTTTCTCTGACTGTGTTTCTGAATTAAGTGCCTGAGTTAAGATCTGAGATGGATGCCTGGCTCTAGAGACTGGACTTTTCTTCCAGCCAGCTTAGTCAGGTAATAATGCTTCATAGAAAACCCCGAATGTCTCCATTGCTGACATCTCCGAGGTTCAGCTCCAGCCTGTGACAGGAGTGACAGAAGGTGGCCTATATAGGACAGACACTGAGCTCCCACTGGAAACTCTGATGCAAGGAAGAAGAGAATAAAAATCCAGCTTGAGAGCTAGAACAAAAGAGCAAGGACAATCCGCTATTGCTTCCTTCTGCCTTTGTTGTGATTTATATGGGGTAAATCATTGTTAAATCATTGTTTAATGGATAGAACCACTAATCTCTGAGATACTGTCTGTGGGTTGACTGGAGGAGCTCATATAAGGATTTTCCTAGGTAGGTTTCATTTAGTTTCCTTTCCTGAAGCCACGGCAACTGAGGGACCCAGCTCAGGTGATGGCCACTGCTCCCTCTGGAAGCAGTAAGCCCCGAGACCTCTTGTGTGTGTTGCCACAGGCTATGCCAATGTGTAGATAAGCAGTGTGGTGTCCTGGGATCTAGTTAAGACAGATCTTAATTTACTCACTAATGATGTATCAATGGGTAGATCACATGGCAGCCATTAACCACTATTTGCTCATTTAAAATTTGGACTATGTAGGAATGATATAGTAAAGGCTATTATGTTGTGTGTGTGTGCGCGCACACTTATGTATATATGCATGTGTATGTGGTGTTTGTGTGTGCACACATGTGTGTGTATGCCTGTGTATGCATATCGTATCTGATAATGAAGAGCAAGCTCTCAGTAAATTATGCCCATTATCATTATTTTAAGCCGATGGAGTCTCTGCCCTGTAGAAATGTGTGCTTTGAACCAGTTAATATTTACTCTGATTCTTTATTGAGTCACTAAATGGCAGGGATGTGGCAGGGTCAGCTTTGTGGCTGAAGTGATCTAAGGCTTTGCTATTCCAAGCCTTGACTGACCGGCAGCATCAGCTCCACACGGGAGGTCAGACAGTGTTCAGACTCTTAGGCCTACCTCAGTACTGTGAATTGAAACCTGTACTCACAAGGCCTTTAGTAATTCATACCTACACTGAGAGTATTGGCAGAATATGCATAGCTGAGTCCCATATCTTCAAACCATAATGAGGAAGCTTCTAAATTCACAGCTTGGCGAGAAAGCCCATTTTCAGAATCTTCTTTTGAGGCAGAGACATGTACCACACAATGTGCTGAGGGCTGTGTGGATTCTCCTCTTCCATCAGCTAAAGGGGGTCTCTGCTGTGTGTACCATGCTTACTGTCTTACTTAGGGTTTCTATTGCTGCATTGAATCATCAGGAGCAAGAAGCAAGCTGGGGAGGAAAGGGTTTATTCAACTTACACTTCCACATGCTGTTCATCACTGAAGAAAGTCAGGACAGCAACTCACACAGGGCAGGAACCTGGAAGCAGGAGCTGATGGAGAGGCCATGGTGGGGTGCTCCTTACTGGCTTTCTTCCCCGGCCTTGCTCAGCCTGCTTTCTTATAAAACCCAGGACCACCAGCCCAGAGATGGTATCATCTTCAATGGGCTGGACCCTCCTCATCCATCACTAATTGAGAAAATGCCTTAACTTACAGCTGGATCTTATAGAGACATTTCCTCAATGGAGGCTTCTTCCTCTCTGATGAATCTAGCTTGTGTCAAGTTGACACAAAACCAGCCAGTACACTTACAACCAATCTGACAAGGATAGGGTGATTGGCGTTCCATCTTGGATATCCTGCCTAATGACTTCTGGTGGCTTGTTTCCTGGTGTATGGAGAGAGGAGACTGCCTAGTCAGAGCATGTAGGGAGGGGAGGGGAGCGGGTGTCTGCAGCTGGCTGGTGGCATCTGCAGTGTCGACCTGTGGCCTCCATAGAGCATGGTGCAATGGTTGCTATGGGAACTGCTGTGCTTAGTGAGGGGTGACTAGAGGAGCTGTGGGAAGTGTGGGCTGCTCTCCAGTGTCCTCTGGGAGCTGAGGAGGAGAGCAGCCTCATTCACCTAGGAAGTCACTGGGAGGTCAAAGGGAGCTTTTCTCATTCTGTCCTTTCTCTGGGTCCTGGGGAAAACTAGGAACTCTGAGAAGAAATTAATATAGAATTGAAAGTATTCTGAGCTAAGTGAGATAAATACGGAGCCCTTCAGGTCCACAGGAAGTGAAGGACCATCCCTGGATCTCCTGGTTTATGGCCAGTCTGGTTGAAATGGATGAAGGAGAAAAATGAAACTCAGGTTTATGCTCTGCTGATGCTCACAGCCCACGGAAGCTCCAGAGAAGACATGATTCTGAGGCAATGGTCTTCCTGCCATAACATGCTGCTCCTTTGACGTCGTAATGTTCTTTCTGTCTCTATTTCTCTTAGGCAGAAGAGAAAAATGTCACTCTCTTTACCTTTCCTCTACAGCGAGGTCTGGAAGAATGTGGCCCTGGTGTCCTGCAGATTCTAGCCCTTGGTCTCATACTTCACTGTGGCTTTGGGTTACATGACACAAAGCAGAAATTCAAAAATCGAAAACATAAATAATGCTTACCCCACACGGCTCTGAAGATTGCACACGTGAAGCAAATGACCCAGTTGGTATTCAGCGGATGTCTGTTTGGGGTCTTTCCCTAACTTTGATGTAAAGGGGGCTTCTACTCTGTGCTCCTGACCTAAGTATGACAGTTTGTAATGCTGAGCGAGGTACATGTTAAACACATGCGTGTTAATGGTGTTCCATTTCACACAGCAGTGACATGGCAAGATGAGGGGCAGAAAGGGAGTGGGTTATAACCACTGAACGTCCCGAAGCCTGCAGATTCTATGTGACAATAGCCAGTGCTTGAAACCACGAGGATAAAGCAATACAAAGATGTGCCAACAGCTTTGAGAGGTGTGAATAGGAGGCACTGAATCGGAGTCAAAGGGAATTATTCCACCGATCTACAATAGGACGCGTGCTGAGTATCATTTAGATATCATTTTCAATTCTTACCACTTTGGTTTGAAAAGGGTAGTGTAGCAATGGAGAAAGCAAAGCGTAAGCTGCGAAAACAACTTGAGATTCAGTGGGCTTGGTGATGCGAAAAAGCCAAAGGGATCTAGGCTCACGCTGATTAAAAGAATAAACAGGAGGTGATGCCATTGAAGTCTACGCAACCCTACAGAAGATGGGAAGACACATGTGGCTGCAAAGCCACTGCATTTGTGCTTGGAAGGGAAATGTCTTTGCAGAAGAGAAATGAAATATTATGCTATACAGAAGAGAATCCCCAGAGACTCTGGGGAGTTACATACATGCTGGATGAATGTCCTGGGGTTTCTATAGAAAAGTACTGCAAGTGGTTAAGGTAAATAATGCATTTTCTCTATTCTAGAGAAGGCAACAAGTCTGAAATGCAGGTATTAGCAAGGGCAGAGTGGGTCTGAGGGATGTAGGGTAAAATCCCCTCTTGGCTTGGTTGTAGCCTCTGACAGCTAGTGACAATCTCTGACAGCTCTCAACTCTCAGCTACACCCCTTCAGTCATCACCTCCATCACCACAAGACTGATTTCTGCAAGGCTCTCTGTATCTCTTTTCTTCTTATAAGAACACTATTTATACTGGATGAAGAATCATTCGTGGTATCATGACCACATCTTTACTAACTATGCGTGACAAGACCTGACATCCTATCCTGAAGCTGCAGGGGTTAGGGCTTTAACACATTTTTATGGGGAAGAAAACAACTTATCCAACAACACAGGTAATTCAGAAAGTTGTCTGCTGAAAATAATAAATGTCTGTGAGTGACCAGCAGAGAGAGTCAGAGAGTGTAGGTCACTCGTGTGTGTGTGTGTGTGTGTGTGTGTGTGTGTGTGTGTGTGTGTGAGAGAGAGAGAGAGAGAGAGAGAGAGAGAGAGAGAAAGAAAGAGAGAGAGAGAAAGAGAGAGAGAGAGAGAGAGAAAGAGAGAGAGAGAGAGAGAGAGAGAGAGAGAGAGACAGACAGACAGACAGACAGACAGACAGACAGACAAACAGACATAACATGTCCATTAAGATTCATTACAGGGAAGAATGTCCTCTCTTATTGCCCAATTTAACTCGTAATCCCTAGTTTCTGTGTTACTATAGTAAGAGGAAATAATTATACCAATTGAGAAACAAATGAATCAGACCATCTTCACAGGTGACATGATTTTCTGTGTAAGAAATATAAAAAAATTTGTAACAAACAAACAAACAAACACAAAAACGATCTCTCTTGAACTAAGAAGTTGATTTGAGCAAGGCTGTAGAATGTTAAGCTACTGTATAAATGTCAGAATATTTGCACCTGAATTAAAATATTTAGCTATATACCTAACAAAACCTGTTACAATTCATATAAAGAAATTGCCAAAGTATGGTGAATGAAATTAAGGAGCTAAGTGAATTGAGAGATATTCTTATATTCATAGATAGGAAGATTCATTGTTATAAAGATACCAAATTTCCCAGGGTAATTTACAAATTAAGAACAATCCAAATCAAATGCCTGAAAATTATTTTATCAACACTGACAAACTAATTCTAAACTTTACATAAAGAGGCAAAATGATTTATTCAGTAGTGAACTGGAAAAGCAGAATTGGTGATCAACACAATCATTCATAGCTTCAGTGTGTAAGACAGTGTGTAAGACAGTGTGTAAGACAGTGTGTATGCTATTGGTGGAAGATTAATAAATAAATGAAACAGAGAAATACACTCATATAAAGACATAGAGGCCACACCGTGTGTATTGTTGGCATCTTTGCCAAACATGAGATGACTGCAATTATATGCATTCAGGTTTGGGTCTTCTATTTTGTTCCATTGGCTTATATGTCCCCCTTTGTGCCAGTACCATGGTGCTTTTATTACTTGAGCCCTGAGATGTAGCCTGAAGTCTGGTTTGGAAAACCCTCCTACATTATTATTTTTGCCTGGGATTTATCGATCTATTTGGAATCTTTTGTGATTCCATAAGAATTTTAAGACTTTTTTCCACCCTATCTGTGAAGAAAGGAGATTTTTCTTGAGCTTGCATTCAATCTGTAAATTCATTTTGATAGGATGGTCATTTTTACAGTATTAATTTTACCAGGCAGCAGGAATGAGGGGCCTTTCCATCTTCTGAGTCTTCCTCATTTCTTTCTTCAGAGACATAAACTGTCAATGTAGAGGTCTATCACCTCGTTGGTAAGGTTTATTCCTAGACATTTTAATGGTTTCTCTTTCAACAGACATTTAAAAAATGTTTTTCATATTTTTATGAATGCAAGTGCTTTTATGATCTCCTGACAGCATGTTGTTTGTCATTAGTATTAAAAAAGCTATTAGTTTTTAAAGTTGATATTGTATCCTGACATCTCGCTGAAAATGTTGATTATTTTTGCAAGTTTTCTGCTGGGATGTTTTAGAAGCTCATAAGTATAATATCATTTAATTCACATAATCGAGTACTCTCCCTAGTTGTACCCCTTCAAATTGCCCTCTTTTGCCTGATTTCTCCAGCTAGTTCTTTGGGTACCATATTGAAAAGGAGTGGGAGCAATGAGTACCCAGTCTACTTCCTAATTTTACTGGAATGGCTTTAAGATTGTCTCTGTTATGCACAGTGCCGACTGTGAGTTTGTCATAGGTAGCTTTTATTATTTTGAGATCTGTTCCATCTAATCCTACTCTCTTGGACACCTCTCAGGAAGACCTATTGTATTTTGTCAAAGGCTTCTTTTTTTATGCCTGTTGAAATGATAATGCAGTTTTTGCTTTTGAGTCTATGCGTACGGTTTGTATGCTGAGCCATGCCTGCATCTCTGAGATATAGCCAGCTTGATCCTGGTGGACTAACAGACACTAAAATCATAGGGAAAATCTCACTAACCTAACTGTGCCAAAAACACTGCTTAATTGGAGAAGGATAGTTTGGAAGTTGAAGATCGAATAAGGAAGCACACTCATCTGACTGGCCAAAATAGGTGAAGGTTATCAGAGGCACCAAAACAAGCTAGAAAGAGGCAGAGGTGTCCTGTCTGTCTGTGGTTTCCTGGCACATGGCAGGAGATGCTGGAGGCAAGGAATCACTCTGGGAAGCAGGCACTGTGTCTCCAGCTGAGCAACCTTGGGAAGAGGGTAGAAGAAAATGCTTTAGAGAATAGGAAACCCCCTGTAGAGGAAGGACCTCTGCTCTAGCAGGCTGAGGTATAGGGGCAAAGAGTGGCACAGGAGAGGGACAGAAATTGGAACTAGAGCTTTGTGACTGTGTGGATCACTTTAATCTACTTCCTGTCAAAAACTTAAGCATTATTTTTTTTCTAGGAAAGAAAAGGAGATGGGGTGGGGGATGAATTATCTTGATCCTCACTCCCTCTTTCCTCTCATGCATTATTGTAACTAGGTTTCAAAACAGGACCATAATTACTTCCTGGAGTAGTTCTGAAAACTCTCTGGGGCCTTCAGATGGTGGATAGTCCTGACAAGTCATCTCTCCAAGGGATATGACAGAATAGGGGAGGAGCCGCCCTGATGGGAGAGACCCTGGTGTGCTGGGGAAGCCCAGGGACACAAGTCATCTCCTGGCATTATCTAGGCTGAGTTCTGACATTGTGCAGGACACAGCCAGATGACACACAGAGGAAGTTGTAGAGAGAGGCAGTAGGTGTGCTTGCTACGACCAGAGTGGACAGGGACACACTCCGAGGTTGCCCCACCCCCTGCCCATGGTCATCTGTCTACTCAGCAAAATATTTGGAGCCGGGTTCTTCTTGTTTAGTGTCTGATCATTAGTAAACTGGATCTTGAAGTGAGAATGGGTTTTAACGTCGTTCAAGCGCCAGTGTTGCTGAACAAACAAGGGAGGAAGACCCATTGCCACTCACTGTGGGAGATGGCCAGCTTTGAGCCTCCGAGCGTGTCTGTCTCATCCAGGTTCACCTTGTCCTTGGCTGTCTTTCTGAGCCTCTACACCCAATTCTCTCTCTGTCTCTGTCTCTCTGTCTCTCTGTCTCTCTCTCTTGTTCTCTCTCTCTCTGTGTATATATGTGTGAGTGTATGTGTGTGTGTGTGTGTGAGTGTATGTGTGTGTGTGTCTGTCTGTCTCTGTGTCTCTGTCTCTCTCTCTCTAGGGTTGAATTCTAGGGCAGCAAAGCAAACCTTTGTTGACTTGAAACCCTCCTTCCTTTTCCCTGACAGTACTGTCAAGAAGGGGTGGTGACTTTTGTAGACCTCTCTCCCTCTGTGTCAGCCCCAGAACTTAGATTGTCTGAACTTCTGAGTGATCCAATAGTTATGCCTCCTGACACAACTCCCTCGCACAGCACAGCACAGCACAGCACAGCACAGCACAGCACAGCACAGCACAGCACAGCACAGCACAGCACAGCACAGCACACCAAGCTGGTAGCATCTCTGGAATCCTAACTATGAAAGGACACCAGGATTGCAAACGAGTTCATTCTGCAGAGACTGGGAACACACTCCCTTTCAGAGTTGTTTCAACATCGAAATAACTCCAGGAAGCCCCAGCCACAGCTTCTAGAAATGCCTTTGGAAGCAGACAGCACTTAGGACTTGCTGCCACCAGGGACCCAAACTCCAGAAGAAGGAGGGCCATGGTGCCATGGGAGCTAGGAGCAGGGCAGATGACTGTATGGCCTTGGGAGGCAGTTTTAGGTGGATAATTAATACAGCGGAAACAGCACCATGACAGAAAGCCTCCCACGGGAGACCGCTGTCAGTCTCCTTATTCATTTATTTCTTTCTAACCAAATTGATGGGCCAGTCTGCCGCCTTCCTAGATCCACACGGGTGATGAAACTGCAAACAAGTTTCATTTAAATAATGGGCAAACCTTCCAATTAGTCAGAGCCTAATCCTTCTGACTTAAAAATGACAAACTGCTCTCACAACAGCCTGTTTGCTGAAAAGTGGGGAGAGGGAGACAGAGAGACAGAGAGACAGAGAGAGAGAGAGAGAGAGAGAGAGAGAGAGAGAGAGAGAGAGAGAGAGAGAAGGGGGTGGTAAACCAATTGAAAACATTGATTGAAAGAAATTTAAATGCAGATTCCACTGGATATTAATCCAGGGGGAATGTTACACAGTCAATAATTGTCATAAAGATTCATTGGTCAACATTTAAGAACTAATTAAAAATGTATACATATATTTTGATGGTTTCATTCCTGGGGCATATGCATTTTCTTTTATTTCATTTTAATGCCTCGATAATAAAGAGTTCTCAAGAAAGGTATGGCTGGTACTGATCTAAATAAACAAACACGTAAAAATAGGCACTTTAGTGCAGATATGATGGCTCAGCCAGTAAAAGTGCTTCTTGTACAAGCCTGTGACCTGAGTTTAATCCCCAGAGACTATGCATGCCATGGCATAGCTATTCAAGTCATGCAGACACACAAGCAATTAATGTCAATTAATTAATTATTAATAAATGTAAAATTAATATAATTTAAAAAGTTAAATTAAAAAATATTTTGACAGAAACTTTTTATAAGATAAAACATTAAAAATTAAAATAAAAATTAAGAAATTAAAATAATAAATAAATAAAAATAATGAACAATTAATTAATTAAGGATAAAAATTAGACCCTTTAAAATCAATTCATTTTTATGTTTGAGTGTTTCTGCTGCTGCTGAATCTGTGTTGAGGAGTTATTTATAAATAATATAAGGAGTCCTATTCCCACATGTTCATCTATGATTCCTTCTGACCAATCAGCTGTCAGCCACCTATTATGTAGCAAGTGTTCTGGGAGGAACATGGCTAAAACAAGCCAAACCTGTCTTCAAGGGCACTGATGAGCAATCAAGCAATTGTCATATCTAAGTCATTCTGTGTCTGTATAGAACTTTGTCACCTGCCGCACACCTAGAGGTTACCTTAAACTCTTGTTGAGAAGCAGATTAGGAGTAGGTGTGGGGACGGGCCCAAGCTTTGACATTTATTAATGTGCTCTCAGGAATGTGCATCAGGACAAAGTCCCAAGAAGGATGATGGAGAAGAGAAAGAAGGGGACTTGGACTTTCATACACGGGGAAAGAGTTAGGCTGGCTAGGACAGCAAATGGCCTCTGGAGACAGCAAGCTGTAGACTAAGAACTAACAGAAAATCCTGTGTTTATGTTTGAAAGACCACAATTCCTGTGAAATAGCAGAAGAGGGGTCCTTGGATTGTTGGTCACACACACACCAATCAATTCACACATCCCAGGTTCCTCTTGCTACATCTCAGCCCACACTTATTCTGTTAAGGTGGTTGAAACTGGCTTCCAGGATCCATGTTGATAGAATCCCCAAACCACAAGGTTGGTGAGTGGGAAGGATCATGGCAACTGTTGAAGCTTGCTTGATCATGATAGTTTTAAACATCCTGAACAAAAGTGTGTGTGTGTGTGTGTGTACACTTTAAGCTTCATCCCTACAAGGAGAAACAATTTCATTTGTGTGTCACAAATCAATCTGGCAGTAGTTGACCCATGCAGAGGGCAGTGGTTCACAGAAGTGACAATTTGAAGTGTGATCTCAGCCATAGCCAGACAGGACCACTTCATCTCTCTCTTTTTTAAAAACAAACAAACAAACAAACAATCAAACCAACCAGTCTTTGTCCTTTTTGTCCTTCATGGACTGGCTTCTGGGAGGTATCTATGTCCAAAACAACCTTTACTGGTCACTCTTCCATTCCCTTCCCTGTGCTTTCTCCAGCTCAGCCCAGCCCAGCATTTTTATCCCGTGCCCAGCCCCATGTTCCTCCATCCCTGACTTTGAGGTTTACATCTGTCCCTGTCTCTTCACCTGTACTGTGATTTTGACTGTTTTCTTATGCACAGAAATCACTCAGAGTGATGTGTGTCTAACACTTGTCAAACAAGCAACATATTGTTCCAGCTTGCTCTCAAGGTTGATATACAGCGGAAAGGTCAGAGAGAGGGAGAAGCTTGCTATAAAGAAATTTGCTATACAAATTTGTATAGCAAAGCCCGTACATTTCATGTATGTTAATGTTCACTGAGTGAGTTGGTTCTTTCAAGGGGTCCCAGAGATCAGTTAAACAGAGGCAGCAGTTTGGGTATAAAAGCATTTGTAGAATACTCAGTAGATGTTGCTGGCCCTATTCAGTGAGTTGTTCAGATGGTCAGAGACAATGATGGGACAAACTTACTGTCCTCTGAGCCTGCATCAGGGCCATATCATCACACAAGTTTCACATACATGGCGTTCTCTTCCATCAGATACCCCATATAAAGATGGAAATCTATGCATGCTGGCTGAAAAATGTAAAGAGAGTTAATACTAGGAATTTTGACCTTGAACCTATAACTTTTTAGTATCATGGGAAACAACAGGACTCATGGGGACAGCAGCTATATTCAGGGAGTGTCACTGATGGAGTCCTGAGCCAGCCTAACTGCTTCTTTCATCAAACACTACTCTTTTCAACTTGAAAATGTCTGATAGACACATTGGTTATTCAGACTTGGATATTTGGCAGACATCCTGTCTTAAAAATGAAGGAGGGAGCCTGTCAGTTCTGGGAAAACAACTGACAGTATCTCTGCCAATGGTAAAGTCGGAGCTTTCAAGCAAACATTAGACTTCTGAGAAATGCCCATTTGCTGCAGGGAGTGCGACGTCTTTTTAGAGCTTCAAGATTTGCTTGGTGAAGTCAGTGCTCATGTTAACATACAAGTATCTTCTTGTTAGTATGTAACATATGCCAACCATAGGAACATGAGCACAGACTAATGAACTAAAATGTTGTCAGTCCTCAACATATGAAAAACAAGATCCGAAAGAGTCAAGATCAGTCAAATGGATTTTCACCTAACCGAGCAGGAGAAAGCTCCTCTGTGTGGTTTGAGATCCCATTTGATGCCTCATCTTTCGTAAGCTACCCCTTGTAGAGGTCAGGCTGAGGACTCATGGATGATCACAGTTACTGTCGGAGGCCATAATGTGCTCTGCCCTTCCTCACTGAGCACCTGGGTCAGACTGAGCTCTCGTCACAGCTGTAAAGCCAAGCAAATACCTCAGCAGACTAAACACAGAGCAGAGAGAAGCCGTCAGTTCCATTCCATTAAACTAGACTGTAAAGAGATTCACAAAACTATAAATAATGACATTCTTCTCACTACCTTCTCTGGTAGAAAACAGCTGTTTGCATAAGACTGTATTATTTACGATAGTGTGGAATAGGTTTCTGGTTGTGCTGAAACTAAAGTAGACAGAATTATCAGTTTAAACCCTCTATATATTGATATCTGGTCCCAAGAATGGATGCTTTTTGGATCTTAAGGTGTGAGAGAGGAAACCACACAATTCTTTGAACTCTTGCAGTGCCCAGCCGTGGACAGGCTTGCATAGGGTGGTGATTTGGGCTGTCCTGTCTTCTGCTTGTAAGAGATTGTCATTATTCTCATCTAGTTGTTCAGGTCTACAATCCAGAAAACATTCACTTTTCCTCCACTTTCTCCATCTCCATGCCAAACTGCCCTGTCTTGTTAACCTCCATGTCTCAAGATTGTAAAGATTCCTCTTCCTCTTCCTCTTCCTCTTCCTCTTCCTCTTCCTCTTCCTCTTCCTCCTCCTCATCTTCCTCTTCTTCCTCCTCCTCCTCCTCATCTTCCTCTTCTTCCTCCTCCTCCTCCTCCTCCTCCTCCTCCTCCTCCTCCTCCTCCTCCTCCTCCTCCTCCTCCTCCTCCTCTTCTTCTTCTTCTTCTTCTTCTTCTTCTTCTTCTTCTTCTTCTTCTCCCCATCCCCACCCCACCCCTACCCCACCCCCATCTCCACCCCCCAT
>JANHMN010000004.1:172312754-172332476 GCA_030674055.1 Rhabdomys pumilio | reverse complement strand
AGGAAGTACATTATCCCAGAGGACAGGCTTTGAGAATTTTTAGCCTTGTCCCACCCACCTAACCACCCATCCCCCATCCCCAGTTCCTATCATGGTCACACAAGGAAGGCTTCAGGAACTTTTCCTTCTCTCATGCTTCCTGGCATCCCTACCCTCGGCTCTTTCGTCCTACATGAACTGGTGCCTCTGTCAGCGTGACAATAGCAACATGAGTCAAAAGGATTTGCTACACTGGGACTTGTTCCTTCTGGCTACAACTATGACAGTATGAAGAGACCAGGCATGGGCAATGACAGAGAGGGAGCACAGCTTCTGCCTCTTGTTTCCCTTGGTTACTGCTAGCTGACCATAGATGGATATCTGACTGAGACAAGCTGGAGAATTAATTATTTGTCTGAACTAGGCTAAAATTTCTGATCTGGAGAATTATAAGCTAAAAAAAAAAAAAGCTTCTATGGTAAATGCTCTGTTTGGGGAGCTTAAGAAAATATGTTACACAGCACTAGCTAATGGATACACAGCACTGTCGTTCCCTGCCTGGTCCACTACAGTGTCCGCATTGTCCTCTCCCCCCATCTAGCCTCATTCCTTCTTCATTCTGGAGTCAGGAAGACCTTAGATTTGGTGATGTATAATTAGATAATAATCTTACAATTAGATAATGCCTCTTATGGCACTCAGAGCAAATTGCAAGATTCATAGCTTACTATGGGAAACAAATTCCACTAGGTACAGTATCTGGTGATCTTAATTGAGTTTGTCTTAGTCCATCCTTGGAAAAAAACTTTTTGTTTGTTAATAAATTAATAAATTATCATTTGGGGGAATTTTCTTAAGTAGAGAGTCCTAGGAACCTCCCCTAACGTTTCAGACTTAATAGGATCCTAACTGGGTATTTTATCAGTATGAATGACTCTTGCTTTCAGGCAAGTTTAGAGCAGGAAGCTGACTTTCAGTGTCTTCCTCATCTGTTTTCTGCTTTGTTAGTTTTAGTCAGGGTCTCTCACTAAACCTACAGCCCACTGATTAGTTAGGATGGCAAGCAAGCTTCAGAGACCCTCCAGTCTCTGTCTCCTCATCCTTACTCTGGGTTTACAAGCACACTCTGTTACACTCAGCCTCTTGCTGCTCGCATGCTAGAGATTGACATGAGTGTCCTCATCTGCACACAGCAAGCACTATACACACTAAGTCACCTCCCTTTCCCTCAATGCTATCCTTTCCACTGTGTGTCTGCTACAGGCCACCTTCTCTGCCTTGGGCATGGCAGCTTCTTTCTTCCTTGTGGCTATCCTCTCCGATCTTCTTTCTCTACACTCCATTCCCCTTGATGGCTCGTGTTTCTCTTCTGTCTTCAGGTCATATTTTGCTCCTGGGTGAGATCTTCCCCAGGGACTTGATCCTAAGCACGGTCCCTTCTCTTCTCCATCACAGATACCAGTTATGTCTCTCTAACGCGTATCTCTTACTTACTGACATATCCCCTATCTTCTCTGTGGGCTGGACATGTTTGTAGCTCTGACAACAATGCCTGGCCCATCAGGGGAGTTCAATAAATACAAAACAAATCATCTGAGTAGAGAAAGAAGATTGACTCTCTCAAGGCCAGTCTTGTTTAGAGGCTAGACATACACTGGGCATACTTTGAGCAAAGACCGCCCACCCCAGCATGTCCTTGATCCCTTGATACAACAAGAGCAGTATAATATAGTACAGTATTCTCTTAATCTGTATAAATGTAAGAAACCCTCAGATGGTTAAAACAATGAGTTTGGATCTTATTGAATCAGAATCTTTGGGAGAGAGATTACCTAGGAATCTACAGTAAAGTAAATTCTCCTGGTGATTATTATGATTTATAGGCAGGAGAACCACTGCTCAGATGAGAAGAACCAAAGATTTGGAACAGACGGCTCTGATTTTCATGTCAGCCCTGGGTCTTGTAGGTTGAGTCGCTGATTCTTTTCACACATTCATTCAGTGATTCATGTCTTTAGACACAGATCTTGATGCTGAGGGTTCAGCAGTGGACAAGAACCATGGGAGTTCTGCTTAGGGGAGACAAACACATGGTTGACATCATTTCCAATAAGAAAAATGCCACTTGTGAGGTAAATGTGAGAAAGAACCAGGGTGCTAGGAGAGGTACTTAGACAACTGCTTCTGGGAGGTAGTCATTTAGTAAGGTAGAATTATGAGAGGAATCTAGTCTAAAAAGGACACATCACAAAAGAGACCCAAGGGAGCCTGATACACAGAAAGCATTGCAGTTATTACTTTCCTATGTGTCTGAAGACAAGGAATGATGTAATCCCCTCTTTCATATTCAGCACACATTACAGATTGGGGCATGTAGAGTATACTTCTCTAATTAGGGGGAATAGGAGGGAGAAAAGGTCTGGGGGACCATCATGTGATACTCAAGGCCTCTGAGAATGCTTTCTCTAGGGTTGAAGGGAGATGCTGAGAAGATATCAGAAGGACTTCTCAGATACTTAAAGAGGTAATTGAATTGAACTTGAAAATCACCTAGACTTATTAAGGGTAGAGTTTTAATTTTAGATTTTGAATTACCTTTTATTTCTTTTTGATACAGGGTCTTGGTATGTAACCCAGGCTAGCCTCCAGCTCACAGTCCTCCTGAGTGCTGGGACTATGAATATGCACCTCTTCACCCGACCCCTATGATACATTTTAGGCACTAAGGTGTCTTTCATATGAAGTCACGTGAAACAACAGATTTGATCGATTTAGCTCAACAACCGCTTCACAGGGGCAAGGAAACAGTTTGGCATTATTGGAAAACTGTCTGCAAATGGGTTGGTGTAGACACACTCTAAGCCATGTGTGTATGTGTATACATGTGCACATGTACATGTGTGTTCATATGTGTTCCGATGGATGCATGTGTACAGGGAGCCAAAGGGCAACCTCATGTTACTTCTCAGGTGCTGACTACATTGTTGTTTTGAGGCAGGGTCTCTCACTGGCCTGGAACTCATTGATTAAGCTGGGCTGCTCAGGCATTGAGCATTAGGGATTTACTTGTCTCCTCTTCCATGCTGGGATTACAAATGAACACCATGCCTGGCTTTAAAAACAAAAACATGAGTTCTTCAGATTGAGCACAGGTCCTCATGCTTACGAATTGAAGGTTTTACTAGTTGGGCCATCTCCCCAGCCCCCATATGCCTTCTTAATTAAATAAAAATAGTTTTGCTGGATGATCTACCTATCTAATAAACCCACAGGAAAAAGAGTAGAAAGTTTCTGAACAAAATCAGTCAGTAGAATTAAGAAGTTTATTTTTATGAAGTATACTCAAAGCAGTCACTTGAAGCTGGGGGAGGGGGAATAGATCTGGACTCACCAGGATTGCTAGGGTTCTGGATCACAGAGTGATTGTCATTGTGGTGTGATGGGATGGTGTGGCCCTGAAAAGACAGAACACAATACAACTGTTGTACCAAGTCAAGCAGGCATTAAGAGTCAATCACTAAATTATATGGTTTGTAATATAATTATATTAATTAATTAATATAATTATATAATTATAATTAATTATAAAGCATTAATATAAATTATATAATTTTTGGTCAAAATTGCTGCTGCATTCTGTGCAGCACTCAACCTAGCAGTAACCATCTGACTTCAGTATTATGAAACGTCTTATTATATTTGTTATCTCATATGATATTTTTCCAAGTTCCCTTCATTGCATTTTTGTTATTTTTGTTTTCCTTTTACAAAGGGTAGTATACATTACTAGTGGGCTAAATTCCATGCTACTTTTTATAACATAACTTTCTATGAAGTGTGTTTTTAGTAGTGGGCTCCATGCTCACATAAGTCCCATGCGTTTTTATGGGTAACAAAGGCTAGCCTCTTGTTTGGAAAGGGCTAAGCATTATTTAGCATCCAGAGATGAATCAACCTATAATCAATGGGGAACATCAAATAAACATTGACATTCATGGAAGGTAATGAAATTATCCTTGGCCTCCTTAAAATGTTGTACACATGTACATATCACCTAGCCTGCCTTGTTAGAGGAAGCATTTCGTTCCTGAAGCCACATGCCCTGAGCATAGCACTTCCTGCTGCTACTGGTCCCCTGGTATAAGTTCTGGAGAGCCAGGATGACTTTGTGGAGTTCTAGGGCCTACTTTGCCTCTTGGAAATGTTGAAAGCATCAGCTCTGATCTGGAAGAGTCCCTACTCTTTTCCTTACACAAAGGAGCACAGTTTTAAAGATGCCTAGGATGATCAGGCTATCAGATCCTGGCACTCCACTGAGCGTTGGTATCAATTGGAGCCTCAGACTCAGCACTGAACTAGAAGCACTGGTAGGAGGCCAGGTTGGTGTGAATGGATTTATGGATAACAGCAAGTATGTTGGATGCTATGGAGGACTGACTCTTGGGGCCTTTCCTCCCTTTTCTGCCCTTTGAAATTCTCCATTTAGACACAGGGTAGTCCCTGAGAAGAAAGTGGAGCCAAGCAGTTTGTAACAAGAGGGCCCTGATCCTCCAGGGCACACAGTAGGTCCTCAGTCTCAAGGCTAAGTGAGTTTTTTCTTCCCTGGCCCTCATCCTGCTTTTTCCTGCCTATTCCCAGACCTATTCCTCAAAATTTAGCTTTTGGAGGCACATTTTCCTGTCTGCTAACAGAGAGGATAAGATCCAACCCTGTCCTAGGATCACTTGATCACTTATCACCCTGGAGCTAGAAGGGATCTGAACTCAGGTTTTCCAATGAAGCCATATCTCCAGCCAGAGTTTTGTGTTTTTGAATTAGTTAAGCTCTGGCCAATAGTATTGATCAAAAATACAACTAGGAATCCAAACGTAAAGCTCCCTGGTTCCATGAAAATCAAAAGTTAAAAGAAAAAAGGAAGGAGCTTGGAAAGAGGGCTCTGCAGTTAAATGCACTTGCTTTTCTTGAAGAGAATAAAGTTCAGTTCCCAGCACCCATATCAGATGGCTCCCAGTACTCAGCACCCACCTCAGGTGGCTCATAGCTGCCTGTAGCTCTAGGGGACCTGGTGTTCTCTTCTGCATCTCCTCAGGCACCCACATACTCCTGTTTCACACAACACAGACACAGATGCATACACATACATAAATAAAAATAAATCTTTAGGAGGAGATCGTCAAGACCACATAAAAGAAGAGTAAGCTAATGGGTTATCGCGGCACCTTTGAACACTCTCAGCTAATGATAGGTAAGGAGGTAAGCTTTATGATTATAGACTCAAAAGCTTAGATGGTAAAATACAATCACTTAGGAATGTGACTTGTCAGAAAATATCATTCTTCTCCAACCTATTAGATATGAACTCCTAAGGAATTTTCTTTTATTTAAAAAATAAAGGAAGCATGGGTGGGGGTGGGGAGAAAAACATGTTAAGCCAACTTTAAAAAAATAAATAAAAAGAAGAGGGAGAAAGAAAAATGCAGCCTCAGATAGATGGCCCAGTGGAGAATTATTTATATGAAAAACCCTGCCTAAGCATAATTTTTCTGAGATGACATGTGCTTGGAAAATACAATGTGATTTTATCGTGAATGTAAAAGCAACCGTATTTATTTATTCATTTATTTATTTATTTTGCTGACACCAAGAGATACAGAACCTGCTGACGTAATAGGGATGGGAGCTGCCCTATCAATCTCGAAGCCTATACATCCATGTGATACACAGCACGCAGCTCAGTATCGAAGACAGTATCATTGATTTATGTAATTGGAAATTTGAGCAATACAATTTTTCTTAATTGCATTTGTTTTTCCCCTCCTCCCAAGCCTGTGTCTCCAGTGGCTTGGGGTTGGGGGGATGGAGGTGAGGGAGTGGGGGCGTAGTTCTGAGTTATATGGACTTGCAGTCCTTTGCCGTCCCTCCTCCCTCACCTCAGCTGACGGGGCATGGGAAAGAGCACTTTGTCAGAGAGTGAGGCTAGATCATATTTGAAGGGTTCCATAAGGAAGCTGTAGGGAGTATCTGTAAGGAAAACAGCATTGGAGAGTAGTAGCTGCCCGCTGACAAGTTTTGTAGGTTCCTCAGATCTCAGGCTATGAATGGGTACATCAGGCACAGTGGGAAAGAACTGATGTGTTTGTCAGTGTCTCTTGTGTAGAGGCGGGGCTCAGAACATGCTTGCCCAGTGATGGGATTTCCTCTCAGTGAGGCCTCCCCACCCCTGCTGGAATACCCTTCTCTCAAAGCTCCCTTCTTAACTCCTGTTGTGGATTGATTGATTCATTCTGAAACCTTCATCCGGAGCTCACATTCATTACGTGGATTCAGTGGGTCATGTTTTCTCTGTTGATATTTCCAGCCTATCTGTTGCTCTAACTCCTTACAGAGCTCTTCTTCTTGGCTCATGGGAATCTCAGAGACACTCAGAGGGAAGTGCAGGACTTTCTGGACAGGCACAGACATTCTTTCTACTGGCTTCATTTCCTCACAGCAGATGTATCTCTGTGGAACCCTTACAGTTCCAGGAGGCTTCTGCACAGTGCTCCATCCTTAAGTGGCTTATCTTGAACCAACAGTAGTCTATCCCTACCTGGCACTCAGACCATACAGTGTATCTCATCTCCAGCATCTTCCTTTGCATCCACTGTGCTGTTACTGTGGCTACGTGGCATCTTTGTTATGCTCTTGAAAGCTTAGACGGATTCTGAGTTCCCAGCATACCATCTAGAGCATCAAACACTTAAAGGTGTGCTGTGACTTGTCCTCATTGTCCCGGGTGCTGGAGAAGGTGTCCCTGATATCTGGATGATGGGTTGATGGTTATATAATGTGTGCCCCAAATCCAGTGTGATGAGTGCCCCCATTCAAAGTAAACTTTGGAAGACAGAGACATATACTTAGGGAGAATATGAAAGTGGCTAGTGGAAGGTCAAAGGTCACCATTGCATCAGCAGAAGCTGGGGACAGAATGAGATCGACTTTTTCCTCGGAAACCTCAAAATAAGCCAAGGACAGCTTAAATCTTGATTTTTCTTGCCCCCAGAATTGAAAGATTATGCATCCTCTTCCATAATCCACCCACCCCGTGGTACTCAGTTGAGGCAGCTAGAATCTGAGTGTTTTCCTGAATGACCACGAAGGAGTAAAAGGAACAAACTGTTCGCTGGGAAATATTTTTCTTTAAAAAAAAAAAGAGAAACACATTTGTTATCAACACAAACATTTTAAATAAGATCAAACTTTCAGAATTGTTTTAAATTCATAGCAAAACCAAGAGGCAGGTTCAGAGGTTTCTTTCCCTTCACACAGACAACATCCCTGGGGTCAAACCTTCACCTGAGCAGCATCTCTAGAGTATGTTGCAGACTTTGTCTCTCAACTGCATCCTTTACATTAGGCCGTAGTTGGTGTGTGTCCTGCACCTTTCAACAAATGTGTAATGATGGAGCGTCACCGCTCTAGTATCATAAAATGATGTTGGTTTCCGTTGCCCTAAAGATCCTCTGGGTTTACCCGATCTTATCCCACTAACCAGTCACCTAGTCCCTGTCTCCAGAGTTAACTCTCCTCCACAGTGCCATCTCCTTGGAGCCACATGGTATATAGACATTTCATGCCACGCCCATTCACTTAGTGTTTAGGAAATGTCCTTCCTGTCTTCCCATAGCTTGATGCCTGTTTCTTTGAGCATTGCATACTATCCCATTGCCTGGATACTCCACAGCTGTATGTATTTTCTACTTATGAGACCTTTCTTTGTTTCCTACTGAAGGACTCTCTATTGGTTTTTAGCTTTTGAAATTTTAAATCTGTGCACAGACTTTTTTTCATGGCCATGGATTTTCAACTAACTTGAATAAATCGTAAGGATCACAGTTCTTGGGTCATTTGGTCTGAGTATATTCAACTTCATAAGAGATTACCAGCACTTGGGAGGCCTAAGGAGGAGGATCTTGGGTTTGAGATCAGCCTGGGCTACAATAGGAAGAGAGATTGGACCAGCCTGGGCTACAATAGGAAGTAAGGTTGAAGAGATAGCTCATCAGATAAATGCTTGCTGTGTATTTGTGTGCACTGAGTTCTTTTAATGATCCCTTTAATATCCATAAAATTGATAGCATTGGCTCCTTACATCTTCAGAATTAATAATTTGTGTCCTTTTTTTCCCTCAGAGCATGGCTAGAGGCATTTAAAACTATTCATCTTGACACATAAGTTTGTATCAGTTAGTTTGTTCTGTTGATTTCTATTTTTTTTTTATTTTGTGGATCTCTGCTTTTAGGATTTATTACTTATTTCTCTACTTTAGATTTCATATAGTTTTTAGAAGTTCTTACATTCTGATGAACATAGGCACGTTCTCCCTAACAGTGTGGATCACTGTGGTTCTCCCGTGGACTCATACGAGTCCTGATCAAACCTGCTCTTCCTTTCCTTTCCTTCCTGGACTCTAGGAATCACTGAAGTACACACAGGTTAACTTGATTCAAAACAACCCAGGTTTCCCAGGAGTGCTTTTCAATTATGCATCTCACAGAGTGTAGACAGCACCCTCAAAGACTTCACAACAAAAAATCCTTATTGTTTTCAGTCACTCTCCTCTAATAAATTTTCTCAGTCTCTACATCTCCTCTTAAGCACTGGCTCAACCTCATCTCATAAGTTTTGATACAATGTGTTTGTGTTTAAAATGCTTAAAACATTGTGAGATTAGAGGCCAGTGAGTTGGCTTACCAGTAAAGGTACATGCTATCAAGTCTGAAGACCTGAGTTCGAGTCCCAGGACCCACATGGAAGAAGAGAACTGATTCCCACAAGTTGTCCTCTAACCTCCACATATGCAGTGTGGCATGCATGTACTCCCATACAAAATAAATAACTGTAATAATTAAAATATTGAGATCTACTACACACACACACACACACACACACACACACACATACACACAGAGTTTTTGAGTTCTGTGTAGTTCTGCCTGTCCTACAACTCACTCTGTAAACTATAAGCAGGCCTCAAACTCAGAGATCTGTCTGCCTCTGCCTTCTGGGTGCTGGGATTAAAGGTGTGTGTCACCACTGTCCTGGTTTATTTTAATGCATGTTTTATAAGTTTTTGAGAATTTCATACATTGTGTGTTCATACTCACCTCTTCCTAGAAGTCCGCTCAGATCCAATCCATTCTCCGCTGATTCCCATTTAAAACAAACAAACCCAAAACAAACCCACCGAGTTAAATTAGCATTCACTGTATACTCCTGGGATTTCCTTCTGGCTTATCTTTTTATTCCTGTATAATTAATTTGATCTCTAAGCACTTTGAAATCCCCAGCTGTCCCTGTTCCTGATGCCGAGATTCACTGTAAGCTGTTTTCCTCTGTTCCAGTGTGTCTCACGGCACAGGCACAGGGTGTGGTCTGTCTGTGAATGTTCTTTGTAGGCATGAGAGCAATGTTTGCTCTGCTGTTATTGGCTAAACATAAAGCGGCTGATCCATCAATACTGTTTGTTGATCAATGGTGCTGTTGAGTTAAATTATGTCTTTGCTCATCTTTTGGACCTGCCCACTTTGTAACCAAGGGGAGTGAATGTCCCCATGTCAAAAGTAAATTCTTTCATTTGTTCTTACAGATAAAGCCTTGCATGCTTTGGTGTACTCGATCTGTCAGATGCACATTAAAAACACTTTTTCCTAGGAACTGACTCCTTTGTTGATACAATGCATTTCTCCTTCCCCGTGATCACTGTTCTCAAGGCTGATCTGTCTGAAATCAAGATCTTCCGCAGCTCTTTGGACTCCAGTTAGCCCAGGACATCTCTCTGTCCCTTTACCTCTATTCTGTGTGTAGCTTTATATTCAATGTGGATTTCATGTTAGTAATATGTGAGTTTTTAAATATCCTCTGACATTATTTTCTTTAAATTGCCATATTTAGACTCATGACCTTTAAAAGTTATTGTCAGGGTGGCATAGGTCACTTGTTGATTTTTGTTTGTTATTCTTAGGTTTGTTGTTAACTTTTAGTTATATACACACGCACACACATATACACATATGCGCGCACACACACACACACACACACACACACACATATATACATATACATACATATATGTATGTGTGTGTGTGTGTGTGTGTGTGTGTGTGTGTGTGTGTGTGCCTGCAGTGTATAGGTGTATATATATGTGAGGCAGTGCCTGCAGAGGTCAGAAGAGAACATGGGATTCCTGGGACTTCTTGTGGCTATTGTTACAGGAGATTGTGAGTCACCCAACATAAGAACATAAGGTCCTCTGTAAGAGCAGTGTGCACTCCTAACCACAGACCGTTCTTCCTTTTTCCTTCCAGATTTCTCTTTTGTGGTTTTGTGGAGTATTTTATTTCATTAGGTTCTCTTTTGTTCTATGTTGGATCAGTTGTATCTTAAACAGTTTCAGTGGTTGTCTAAGAATATACAATTCACATTTGTACCACATCCAAGTCCCCTGTCTAGTGATGTCTGATCAAACTATCCTGAATAGAGTCCCTCAAAATAACAAAGTAGCCCTAGTTCTTCCCTCCTGGGCCATGGATTCTCTTTTGTGGTAGTTTTTCCAGATACATAGAGTAAAATGTGGTTTTATATGTACTTAAATATGTTACTATCCTTTTACTAAGCTTAGATAATTTTATATAGGATTAAAAAACCATATTATTATTTCTTGTCTGATATTCTTTATGTATTGGAGTTTTATGTTCTGTATTATTTCTTCTTTTCTTTTTTCTCTCCCCTTCTTCCCCGGCTCTCTCCCCTTCTTCCCTCCTCCCTCCTCTCCTCCCTCTGTTCCTTCTCTTTCTAAGTAAAATTCTCTGAACATTATTTCTTGGAGACCACTCTTCTGGTGGTCAGAACCTGAGTGTCTGCTGGCCTGGGAAGGTTTCATTTCTCCTTCACGTCTGCTGGACAATTTCTCAAGGCGTATGACACGGGCTTGATCCTCTCTTCTCTCAACACTGTAAATACTTCACTCTCCTCTCTCCTTGCCTGTGTGGTTTCTGAGCACAAACAAAATTGTAAAATCTACCATTGCTTTTCAGCATATAAAGGGTTATTTGTTTGTTTGTTTGTTTTTTAAATCTGGCTTCTGACCATATTTTTTTTTCCTTCGGTTTTCTGTACTTTGAATATTATATATGCATGTTGAGGATTTTTTTTAAAAGCTCTTATGCCAGTCAGTTCGAAGTTACCTCAAGGCAGCATACAACATAAATGACTCACATAAACAAAAGTGTCTTTTTATTAGTTTGTGTTTAAATAGCTCATAGTTCCAGGTCCCAACTGATTTGAGAGCACACCTTGAATGATCTAATAACCACCAACAAGACCCCACCTTCCAAACATCTCAACAACTTGTAATGGCACTGATGTGGGGACCAAGCCTTTAAGCACTCTCAGACACACACATACGCCCTCCATTTGGGGCACATTCATCCAAATTGTAGCCACCCTTCTTGGTATTCTTCAAGGCCCTCAATCTGTGGTTTGGTGTTAATGTTCATTTGGGAAATGCATAGGTCACTGTTTTCAGTACTATTTGGCCCGCTCCTTTCTCTTTATCTTCTGGCATCCCCAATATATACAAAGCAGTTTTTTATTTGTTTGTTTTGTTTTTTTTGTTTTGTTTTTTGGTGTTTTATTCATTTTCAGTACACCAGGCACTATTTTTTTTCCTCTTTGATTTTCTGCTTCAGAAGCTCCTGTTGAAACAGTCTCCAGGTCAGAAGTTCTGCATCCAGTCTCCTAAGGAACCCACCTCCCTCCCTTTCATAGCATTTCTGGGCTGATATCCCCACTTCACTTACACTGCCCACCTGTTCTTGAAAGCTGTCTACTTTTTATTCTTCAGGGCACTTGACATACGTGAGTCCTTTTTTGCGCTGCTATCACAGAATACCCAGGACTGCATAATTTATAAAGAATAGACAATGAATCTCTCACAGGCTTGGAAGCTGGCAAGTCTAAGATGGCACAAGGATCTGGTGACGCCTGCTTGCTGATGCTTCACATGGCAGAAGCTACAAGAAAGTGTACTTATCTGTAGTCCCAGTAATTGCATTCATCCATTCATGAGCACAGTGTGCCTTTACCCTGTGAACTCAGCACCTCTGTTAGGCTCCATGTCCCCATGCTGTTGGATTTATCCTCGAAGCCTCCAACACATGAATTTTGGAATGGATGTAAAAGTTAATCGATAGTGGAGAATTAGTTATAGTTACTTTAAATTCCCTCACAACCCTGCATCAGGTTCTGGTAGTTACTCCAAGTCTTCAATCTAGGCTCTGCTGTATGGATTGCTGTTTCTGCCAGTTGACAGACACGATAGGGAGGGTACAAAGAACGGAAGTAAACAGGCCTTTAGTGATGTGGGCTTGGGACATAGGAGAGGAGAGGACTTCTACAGTTATGTGATCATATTTTCATCTTTCCCTGAGCCTGTTCTGTTTGCCCATGGAATTTACAAGTGCTTCTAAGTCTGGCCCTTACCCTCATTGGAGTAGACTGTCCAGCATGGAGTGGCATGCTGGGTCATTTCCTTCTCCCTCATGGGAGGCTGCAAAAAGCTAAAGCTCTGGGATATTTCAAAAGGGCTCATTTCCCACTTTTTCCTTGCAGCACACAGAGTTTCCTCCTAATATTCACTGTGAGAATTGAAGGAATTAAATTCATACAAGCCCAGGGTCCCCCATAGCTGTTATTCCTAGGACTTTTAAAAACTTATTCTATTTATCTATTACTCCTCTCTCTCTCTCTCTCTCTCTCTCTCTCTCTCTCTCTCTTTCCCCCCTTCTGTGCACATGTATGCTATCTATGTGTCTGTAGGCCAAAAGTCAACTTCCAGGAGTTGGCTCTCTCCTTCCATGTGGATGCTGGGTAATGAACTTGGGTGTATGCCTACCTCAGAAGTCCACTGTAGTTCTCTGTATCTGCTCATCCCTGCTTGCTAATTCTGGGGGGCAGAAATATATCCTGTGACTGCCTCTCTGACAGATCTGAAAGGGGCTGGGTTTTTTTTTCTCAGTTCATTCAGCTTTTTATGGGTTGTTGGCCCAGTGACACCTGCCAAGTTTCTTACAAAATAGACCAGAAATCAGAAGTCCCTCAGACCTTATTTGTTTATTTCCTGGCTCACACATCTGCCTTTTATTTTAAGCTGAGAGCAGATGCACACTATTTGAGTCATAATGCAATTAATTTTTATTTATAACTTACTTTGTGTACCTGCATGCGCTTGTAGGTGCTCACGTGCCCTGGCATATATGTGACGGTCAGAAGGCAGTCATGAGGGTGCATACTTTTCTGATCCTGTAGCTTGAACTCAGGTCCTCACACTTGGCGGCAAGTGCCCTTACCCACTGAGCCATCTCACCAGCCCGGTCCTGGAATGCAATTTAAAAATTACCATCCACCACTGGAACTTGACTGGGAGCTCATTAGGTATAATGCTAGCTTGGCTTAAAATAGCAGAAAAAAAAGGCATCTTGGATAAATTAATTGCTACAGGAAATAATCAAACTTAATTCATCAAAACAGAACAAAAATAAATTGGGTAAATTTAATCAAGTACATTTTACTAAGAGCCAAGAGTATTTAGACCCGGTAAAACATCTTTCATTTTTTTTTTTTTTTTTTGTGCTCTAGTATGTGACTTCCAAAACTATCTCCATATATCTGTTTTAGTTTTTGGATCACAGTCATCTACTTATCAGTAGCCAGGTTGGACAGCTACAAGAACTGCAGACTCAGCCTTTTGCCTGCCTCCTAAGCGTGCATTCTCTCTCTCTCTCTCTCTCTCTCTCTCTCTCTCTCTCTCTGTGTGTGTGTGTGTGTGTGTGTGTCTTATTTTTAACTCAAAGGTCTCTCACTTCATAGAACTTTTGCTCCAATAACCAGAAGTGATGCATCATGATGCGTTTTATAGTAGTTGCATTCTTTGGATTTAGTCTGCTCCAAACATCTTTATTCATTGTTTCATCCTGGGCCACGCCCTTCCTGAATTCCTTTCCAGGATGGAAAGCTGGAGTTCATCTCCACTGACACTTCCAACATTGTGTTTGCTACATTCAGGTAGTTTGAAAATAAGATATGACTTTATCATATAAAATGCTAATATAAGACATCTTTGCATTATAGGAATATTTAATAAAAATGTCTGGTATGAAAGAAGACAGAAACATCTCAAATCTTTACTGGAAGCATAGGAACCTCAGCTAGTGGTAGGTATATGACGCTCACATGCAAAGGAGTTTCCTATGCTGTCTGGGGACCTGGATTTCACAGTAAGCAGACATCCACATCATCAGAACACAAAGAGAAGTATATTTAGAATGATAGAAACATATACATGTATATAAGCATACACACATAATAAGCACATGTATATGTAATACACGTGTATAAATGATCACGTTTGGAATTTTTAAAAATTTTCTATTTCCCACCCCTCTGAAAACAGTTCTTTTGGGAAAGACAATGCAGGGACTTATTACCAAGGACGGAAGATCCTCTTTCACAGGGACGTTTAGAGGGCTTTCTTGTGGAGGTAATATTTCTACATGCTCAGAAAGCTTATATTGTTAAACTATTATATAATACACATAATAGAAATGTTATATTTCTACTTCCAAAGAATCACTGCAACCACCAGTTACTTGTACATGGCTATGTTAAGCTCCATAGTCCCTACTTCATCTCTGGCATCTCTGATTTGCCTTTCAGGTTTTTTTACTTCCCATGTGTTAAATACTGCTGGCCATATGACTGCCCACAGCTCTGCTAGGTATCCATGTGAGGCTGCGTGGGATTGGGTGCTTGTCATTTCTGCTTGATGAAGTGTCTAGAAAAACTTCCCACCTTTCAAAATTTGGAACGTCTCATCTTTGATTCATCTCATAGTCAGAGTGGAGAGTCGACTGTCTTCCCGAGAGAGGACTTTGCAAAGCTGATTTGCCTTTGCCTTAGAGGGAGGAAGCAGACCGGTGCTTTACTGAAGCTGGGGAGATGGTTCAGCCAGTAAAGTGCTTCCTATTTAAGTAAGCCTGAGTTTAGACTCCAGTACCCACAGAAAAAACTAGACAGCCCAGTGTGGGTCTGTAATCCCAGGGTTCGGGGCATGGAGACAGGTAGATTGCTAGATTTTATTAGCTAGCAAGCCTACCTGAACCAATGAGTTCCAGGTTCAGTGAAGGACTACTGAATCACAAAATAAATTAGATAGTTATTCAAAGATATATTCAAACACAAACATGTACATATGCCACATATCACACACACATATATATATAAAATAATGTATATTTATATATATATACACATGAACATCTATATATACCATATAGCACACACACATGTATATACACCAAATAATGCGTATACATATACACACACATGAACATCTACATACACCATATAGCACACAAACACATACATGTGAACATGTTTGTAGTATAACACCTCTCTCTCTCTCTCTTTCTCTCTCTCTCTCTCTCTCTCTCTCTCTCTCTCTCTCTCACACACACACACACACACACACACACACACACACACACACAGAACACTAACATCACCAGCTTCTATTCAGCTTGGTACCCAGGGTCTGCCTTTGTTTAGTCACATTCCAGGACTCCTTGGCTCTGAGGTCCATCTGGGAAGCCATGAATAAGTTGATGAAGGACTGAAGTGCGGCCATCAGTTAAGCTTCTCCCTGCAGGCCTCCACATAGAACTAAGAGCAACTTGCCCAGGCTACACATATGGAAGAGAGGAAGGTAGGGTAGGGAGAGGAATGTACCGCATCCCTCGCATGAGTCTCCTCTTCTGCTTGACAAAGACCTGTGAGTTCAGACATTCTAGGTCAACAAACACTTTCCAACACCCGGTGACATGACTGTGTGGATGGTGTGCTTTGTCCTATATGATAAGTGTGAGACTGTTGACGGGCATTGCTCTGGATTTCCACTTCTGCCTCACCCAATAACGACCTCACAATTTACAAAGTGTGTGGTTGTTGGTGCTCCCAGCTTCTGTACCTCGCTCTTCTGTTGGCTGCAAGGACTTGTTAGTGATGGAGAGCTGCGATTTTCCACTTAGCTGTACAGCAGCTACCTGTGGCCGGCTGACTTATCTAGACTGGCCAAACCACAGAGCGTGTGTTTATCAACAGCAGATAAATGGAATGCATAGAGTCAAAACAGTGCAGACCTATGCATGCATGGTCTCCGTGCCCATCTACGCACGCACGCATGGCCCCTGTGCTAACATATGCATGCATGGCCCCTGTGATGACCTACACATGCATGGGCCCTGCTTCAGATATTTATGGTCTGAAAAATATCAGAATGACATTGTCCTGTTATTGCCGTGCCTCAATCCTTTTTCTTTTCGCACATCAATATATTTTCTGTACAGAAATGCTGACATGGGAGAAATGTTTGTTCTGATAGAATGTTCATAGTAGTTTAGTAGATGACTTTCACTAGCTATGATGTGAGCAATGGGGAGTTGGGGGGGGGCAGAAAGGAGAACTGGCCAGGGAAGACTGTGTGTGTGTGTGCGTGTGTGCGTGTGTATCTTAATTAAGATGAGTAACTTTTTATGTTAACGTTCCCATTCTGTGATATACCAGTCTGAAATCCTGGATGAGGATGAGGATGAAGATGAGGATGAAGAAGAAGAAGATGATGAGAGTGGTGGTTGTGATGATGCTGATGACTGCAGATTTTCCCCATATGTCTCAGAGCTCTCAACCAGTAAAGGGACTGGGATCCAACCCTGCCCTTACTTATGTCTCTTCTCTGGGCTTAGACCTGTTCTATCATGGGCAGAGAGTGGAGGAGATGTCCCCTAGACATGCCAAGGTCTAGGCAGAGGATCCATGGCACAAGTCTTACCCCAGCCCAAGGCTTGCCTCTCATTCATTCTGAAAGATCCTGATGGGCATCTGCTTTGTCACCAAGAATGAAAGTTCCACCCTCAAAGAATATATTCCTTCCATTGCAGGGGAGATACTGACATGCTTGCTTTTTTTTTTTTTTTTTTTAAATGGAATATTTATCTTACAGTCTGGTGCTGATCTCTCTAGTTAATGTTTTCTTCAAAGTTTTTCCCAGGAGGCAGAGAGAGAGAGAAGGAGGGGAAGGGAGATGAGGAGAGGAAGAGAGAGAGGGAGAGAGGGAGAGAGGGAGAGAGGGAAAGGGAAAGGGAAGGAAAGGGAGAGGGCAGGGAAGGGGAGAGGAAGAGGGAGAGGGAGAAGTGGAGAGAGAGGGGGATGGGAAAGGGAAAGGGGAGGAGAAGGAGGAAGGGAGGGGAAAAGGAGAAAGGGGAGGGGAGAGGGAGGGAGACTGACTTGGCAGGACTGAGAAGATGCATGCTACAAACAATTCTACAAATGTCGACCACTAACCATGCATTACCCTTGGGCTGATGATCATGCAAGCTCTGTAACATGGAGGACTGCATCCTCAGGAGAGTCAGTCTAGAAGAAAGAATAGTCTAGTCCACGAATCTGTACTCATGTGTGGTGATGTAAATGTACACCTGTATCAGGGCTTCGAACATTCCATTTTGGCCTCATTATCTGTTTCTCAATACCAATGATCAGCTCATTTATTCAACGCATGAGGAGGCCGCACCTGTCATGTACTGGGCCTGCATTCTGTGCTGGGGACACAGAAAACATGAACTTGACCTTAGCGGCTTTGCATCCCCGAGGCTTAAGATAACATTAGAATTAATTTCTCCGTACCTGCCCATCATTTCAATTTAGGAATATTGCCAAGATGTGCCGCTTCTGATTTTCAGGCTGAAGAAGATTATAGTCCTGAAAAACAGAGGGGAAGCCGTTCAGAGAGGTATCTGTGATGCGGCTGAAAACATGTGAAGTTTCCATATTCGGTCATTTGCAAATTATAAATTACTTATGTAAGCTTATTAAAGCAGATGGTTAATTCTGATACCATATGCCTGTTTTGTATACAAGTGTAGTCTCTACAGGCATGTAGATCACTTGTGGAAGTTGTTTTAGTGTGTAGCACGCTTGTGGTATGAAGACCAGGGGTAATATCTTCTCTGATTCCTGTATTTTACTGAGGGGAAATGAAGCAGGGTGAATGGGCTGGGTCACCCCTACCTCTGCTTCAGCCAGAGAAGTGTGATTGAGATCAGCTCAGGCCAAACGACCTCAGCACTGGCTTCAGCTATAAAGGAAAATTGCAGAGAAAAACTAGATCTTAGAAGAGGCTAGGCTGTCTCTGGGGAATTGGTAGAGCACACAGCCTTGCTCTCTAGGAAGGCATGCAGTGAGAAGCCTGTTAGTTGCTTGGGAGATGGCATGCTGGTGACTTCCAGCAAGGCAAGGAAGACAGCTCTAACACATTCAAAAACAAGAGATCCTGGGCAGTGCTCAAATTTCACTGTCATGATGGTGAGCTGAGTTTCGGGAGGGATTTTCACCGCTTCAGAATTAACTCTAAAAATCCGTTAGAGAGAAAGACAGAATTAGTTACAATGCATTTATAAAAAGCCAGTTATCCACTTCATCAATTCTAAGCCCAAATTGATTTTAAATGCCCTGCTATTTTATATAGCACCAAGAAAGCAGTCATTGCCCATTGAACTATGATTTGATGCTTTTTCCATCACTCTGAGTATATTCTCTGCTTGTTTAAAGGATTCTTGGAACTTTGATAGATGTTTCTCTCATTTGCTGTCCCTCTACCTCTAAAAACTTTAAAGGAAACAAAGGAGGGGCTGTGGTTGGTGAAGGGGTCCACCACTTCACTGTACCTACACCCAGTTTTTCTGCCTCTGTTTTTATTGGTTGTCCACCATGGCTGTGATATTGTGTGTATTTGTGCTTTTAAAGACACAAAAAGTGATTGTTTCTTAGAATCCATGAGTGACACAAAGCCTAGGGAACCCAGACCTTTCCTTGGCTGGAGCTGTGGAATGCACTGAGCATCCTGCCGCTGCCTCCTGGCATCTGCTTCCCGCAGCTGTGTGAGTCTGAGTTCTTAGGACACAGCATCTCTATTTCCCCAGGAGTTATTTCCCTGTAGCTGATACTGCTCATACCTGGAAGAGAACCTACCCTGATCGTCATGACTGGTGGAGATGGTCAGAAGCCAGCAACACTAACCCATCCTGATTTTGGATTTCAGATCTGTAGACACTGAAAGAAGTGCATGTCCCTGGGATGGATAGCAACATAGCTCAGCTTGCTTCTGGCCTTTACTGGCCTCAGCCATTTGGTTATGAGACTCGTTTAATTGCAAACAAACTAAGTTGGCTGCTTTGCTGTGTTACTTTAAATAAGTGTGCTCGGAGTTGTGTGGAGCACCTGCCTGGTGTTGTCTGGGGTCAGTGTCCCCTGTGCTGTGCTCTCAAGGGCCTGGTGATCTCTGAGATGTTAGTGGTGCTCCTTGCACAGGGAATTCTGTAGTGACAGAAGGCTGGCAGATGCTACGCAGTGCATTCTGTCTTGGAGGATACAGTATCAGTGAATGTATTTAACGCCCCCAAACATCAAAGAATGAGCTGCAGATGTGCACTTGCTGTTTCTTAACTCACCTGCCAGTGTTCACCTTTCTCCTCTATTCTATGCCCATTCGTCCATGGTATGTGTGAGTGTACGTGTGTTGTATGTCTCTGTGTGTGTTATATGTATGTGTGTCTGTGTGTGTGTCTCTGTGTGTGTGTGTTGTATGTGTGT
>JANHMN010000004.1:172270469-172312744 GCA_030674055.1 Rhabdomys pumilio | reverse complement strand
ATGTGTGTCTGTGTGTGTGTCTCTGTGTGTGTGTGTTGTATGTGTGTATTTATGTGTGTGTCTGTGTGTGTCTCTGTATGTGTTGTATGTGTGTATGTCTGTGTATGTGCCTGTGTATGTTATATGCATGTGTGTTGTGTGGTGTTGTGTGTATGTCTGTGTGTGTCTGTATATGTGTTGTATGTATGTATCTCTGTGTTGTATGTGCGTATCTGTGTGTATGTCTGCGTGTGTCTGTGTGTGCTTTGTCTATGTGTGTGTCTCTGTGTGTGGTCTCTGTGTGTAGTCTTTGTGTATGTCTTTGTGTGTTTGTTGTATGTGTGTGTCTGTGTGTGTATCTGCGTGTTATAGGTATGTGTTGTATGTGTGTCTGTGTGTATGTCTGTGTGTATGTCTGTGTGTATGTTGTATATGTGTGCTGTCTGTGTGTTTCTGTGTGTATGTCTTCATGTGATTGTTGTATGTATGTGTCTATATGTATGTCTTGTGTGTGTATCTGTTTGTTATAGATGTGTGTTGTTTCTGTGTATCTGTGTGTATGTTGTATGTGTCTGTGTGATTGTTGTAATGTGTGTCTTTGTATATGTCTGTGTGTATGTATCTGTGTGTGTTGTAGGTGTGTGTTGTACATGTGTGGTGTGTATGTGTGTCTGTCTCTGTGTGTGTTGTGTGTGTCTGTGTCTCTGTATGTGTTTTCTAGCATGTTCTGGTGCTTAGTCCTGGAATCCAAGCCTTTATCACTGATGTTTGCCAGCCAGCCTAGCCTCATAGTTGAGCTCTGGGTTAATGAGAGTCTTTATCTTATAAAGCAAGGTAGATAGCTTCTAAGAAACAATACCAGAGTCATGGATAGTTATGGCTTAAATCTAAAATGTCCTTACAGGCAGGCTTATACTTTTAATGCCTGCTATTCAGTTGGTGGTGTTATTTTGAGAGGGCCTGGGAATGTTGGGAGGCAGGGCCTACCTGGGGTTGGCTCTTGAGGATATACTATCCAGACTTCTTCCCATAGCTGTTTCCTCATCCTTAGTGATATGGATAGCTCCAGTCTATATTGCACTCCTGCCTCCATGATGATTTGAAATTCATGGAACCAAGCACCTAGGACTGCATCTCTCAAACTGTAAAGCAGACTCTTCCAATCTTCAAGTTTCTTCCATCACAAATTTTGGTCACAGTGGTGAGAAAGATGACCCTGGCCTTCTTGTTTATTGTTATCAATGGTGATCCTCAGGGAAGGGGCACGTCCACAGAAAAGCTGACAAACCCTGTGAGGTTTCCCCAGTCCTCAGGCAGCGTTTACTAAACACCATCCAAGCCTCTTTTCCATTTTCTTCCATGTTCCTGTCACAGATATTCCTGGGTCCATCTCAGCCTCCTCAGGATGGTTCCTCTGCTTGACATTGGCTGCTTCTTTTTGCATTAGTCCTCAGCTATGAGCTGTGAGTGTGCGTGCACACACACGGACACACACACACACACACACACACTGCTTAGATCATATTCTCTGCTTTGTAGCCTTAGCTGGAGCAAGGACTCAATGGAGACAGTTGTGTTAAATCCGTGATGAATGTGTATTACTATCTCAAGGTGTCCAGAAATGAAGTCAAACTGCCATATTCCCTTCCTCACTGCTCCCAAGTTCACACTGTCTTGACAAATGAGTATTACATAGTTTTGGGCCCTACCAGGCATGACCCGTCCCTGCCCTGCTCGCCCACAGGCAGCCATCTCTAACATAGACTCATGAATCCCCAGTCTGGGTCCTCCATTATCTGCCTTGTTCTGCCTAAATTCAGATTGCCCAGCATTCTGGCAGAAATACTGGCACCCTTTGACGCTCCTCAGTGGTCTCCATCTCACACACAGCCTTCATGTTTCTTCATCATCAAGTCAAGACATCCCACCTCTTAAACAAATCTCCCATTGAAGACATCTTCAGCATAACCTAGTGGGAAACCTTTAAAGAAACAGGTTAGAAAAATAAGTGCATATGTTTGATCGAATCCTGTGCAGCCTCTTAAAAACTTGCATTTAGCAAGTTATCTTATTACATTTTTAATTTATTATATTACATATTTATTTATTTTGTGGGTGCATGTGTACTTTTCTAGGCACATAGATGAATACAGGTGTCCATGTATGTGTGTACATATGCATTTTAAGATTGCCTATATTTCCCAGGAAGCTCTCTCTCTTGTTTTGTTAAGACTGGGTCTCTCATTGAGCCCAGAGCTTTCTAAGTAGGCTAGGTTGATTGGGCATCGAACCCTAAGGGACTACCTGCCTCCACTTCAAAAAAATTGGGACTACAAGCTTGTGCCACTATGCCTGGCTTTTTAATGGTGGTTTCAGGAAATCAAACTTGGGACTTCATGTTTATACAGTAAGTACTTTCCTGACCCAGTTATCCTTGTATTTAATTTTAAAAAAACTAATAGTTTATGACATTTTTTAAATGAAAGAAATCAGATTACAAAATAGTCTGCATTACACAAAGCTGGTTAGGGAATACATATATCTTTCACATATGTACTTATATAAATAGTTCTGGGAAGGTACAAGTTACCAAAGTTACTTATCTCTTTACACTGGGGTTGGGGTGATTTTAATTCTTTGAGCACAGATGTATGCTTTTCACATTGAAACATTAAGAATTATAACTGAAAAGTTTGACTCCCAAGGTCATCTGTCCTGTGGTTAGAGTTCCAGTATCAGACCCCAGGGAACTCACAGCTCAACCATCTTGTTCAGACATGAAAAGCCAGCTGAGTGGTACTGAAGTGATCTGCCTATCCATGTCCACTCCCTATGGTGTCAACTCTTTGGGCCAAAGACCATCTCTTATTCATCTAGCTATGTTTCCTCTAGTCTGGGCCCCAACAAGTGCTCAGTAATCCATAATGATGACCAAAGATGAGTTTTGTGTGCAGAAGATAATTATCGAGGCCACCTTTATGATGCTGTTTCTGCTGACATACATGCGTTGCATATTTGCAAACCTTTCTGGTTCTAGGTGTAGTGCCTGCATGCTCCCGGAGGTAGGTGTGCTTATTACTGCCATCCTGGGGGCAGGTAGACACTTGGAGTTCAGTACATGGATTTGTCTGAACACTGTGTATCTGTCTCACTAAAAGCCCGAGAACACTGTGGTGTGGACCCGTGGCCACAGAACACTCATAGAAACAGGTGACCCACTAGAGGGCTCTGGGACAGTCATTAACTGCCTGTTGAAGGGAAGACTGTCTTTGACTAGAGTGGAGATAGCCGAAGGTGCTCCCATATTCCAGCTGCATAGCTTTGGTCAGGGTTGGTTCAATAACAGAGTGTGACTGAAGGTTCTAGAGTCAGTTAGAAGTCATGATTGCATGATCACACACACACACACACACACACACACACACACACACACACACACACAAACTAAGACACAGGTATAATACTGGCACATACATGCAAACACACACAGACACATAGACAGACACACACATATACACACACACAGAAAGAGAGAGAGAGAACCACAGACACAGATACATACACACACACACACATAAAACCACAGACATAGATATATACACAAACATATACATATAAATAGACACAGAGACACATAGAGACACACATACAGACGCAGATACACAGACACACATAGAGACACAGATACACAGACATACAGACATACAC
Organism: Rhabdomys pumilio; assembly: GCA_030674055.1. Classification (NCBI taxonomy): domain Eukaryota; kingdom Metazoa; phylum Chordata; class Mammalia; order Rodentia; family Muridae; genus Rhabdomys; species Rhabdomys pumilio. The sequence goes on along the minus strand of JANHMN010000004.1, from coordinate 172,309,057 downwards.
ACACATGCAGACACATATACTTAGACACATACTCAGATACACACTCAGACATACACACACATACACTCAGACACACATATACACACACATACACTCACTCAGGCACACACAAACCCAAACATATACTCAGATACACACACTCAGACACATGCACACTCAAACACACACTCTCACGTACTCAGTGGTGTCAAGTTCAGGTTTCCAACAGTGAGAAGGCGGTGTGCTGCTCTGAGATGGGGCACTAGCCTCGGAAGGCTGCACTGAACTGGCCAAGTTGCCTTCCATTAATTTTCCAAATTACATTCTTGTTGCTCTTCCCTGAGAGTGAAAAACAGATTCGTTGAACTTAGTGGCTCTCTTAACTGGGGTTTTAAATCCTGCTTCTTTTTCAAGGGCCTATGTCACATCTCACCATATCTCCGCTATCACTTGCCCTTGACTGATTTGTTGATCATTTTTAATTGTTAAAAAATATTTAGTTCAAAACCCCTGGTACTTTCTAATACTCCCCCCTCTTCTGTACATCCATGTGAGTAGTGCAGCCAGTGTGAATTATCGTATACAGTTAAGACTGGGTCTTGCTACGGAAGTTGGCAGTTTAGGGAATAAAGTCGGGTGCTAACAATGTCATTGAAAGTCACACAAATCAATTGGGCAAAATTATTTTCTGTGATTATCTTGGTTTTTTTTTTGCAGTTGCGTTTTTAATTTTGACAGTTTAAGTGTGCTCAGGGTTCATGGCAGTTAAAGGCCAAATGGAATGTGGGTCAGGTCACTGTTGAGATTTCCCACTGCTGGGCTAATGAGGCTTGCTTTGGACGCTTGGTGTCATTTCGTATCATTAACATTGAACATTGAAGAGCAACGCTTTAGAACAAAACAAATGAACAAAATATTTGTTGGGTGCCTATGATGTGCAAGGCATGGATCACGTAACTTGGGACCTAAATGTAGCCCTTTCCTTCCCGAGTCTTGCTAATCAAGAAGAAATGAGTAGTAATCAAATAAGGATTTAGACCTCATAGGAAAAGGGCCCACAAAGTGGCAGAAGATTAATTGTTAATAAATTATGCACGTGAAAAGTACTTGATTTTGGAGACAAAATTACAGGCTGTGGAAGGCCCTTTTATTCTATGGGATATTAGTTGGTTTAAAAAAAATCTTGGTGGAATAGAAAAGAATAATTCTAGAAGATTTGAGGAGTAGGTTGGAGAAAGCAAGAGATACATTCAGCAATCTATGAGTATAGTTTGGTTTGGAAATCTATGAGTATAATTTGGTTTTGAAAGCTTTATTATGTATATGTGTATATATATGTACGTATGTATATATGTATGTGTGCATGTATGTATTATTGTGAGACAGGTTCTTAAGTCCTTCCCTCTATAGCAACCTTCCTGCCTCCATTTCCACGGTGCTGGGATTGCACGTGCATACCACTGCATTCAGTTTATATTGGCATTGGGGACAAAATCCAGGAATCCATGCATGTCAGGCAAGCAGACTGTCAACTGAGCTACATTCTCAGCTCTAAAAAAACGTTTCGGGCAGAACTGTGGGTAACTTCTGGAGAGTTCCATTCCACTCAACAAGCATTTGCTTTCATTGTTGTGTATCCTGTCAGGGCAAACATAAAAGAGGGAGTCTCTCCTTCATCGTTATCTTCTGCTTCTCCGGCTCAGACATGTGTGTCCAATACAACTGAGTTCTCTGCTTCTACCACCAAAGTAAAGAGGTCAGCTAGCTATACCTCAAGGTTTTAGAAAGACTTCGTTTCCGTTTCCTTTCACTTACGGACAGAACTCAGGTCCTTGCAATTGTAAGTAAGCTCTTGGCTTTGCTCAATGTTGGAGCCCTCTTCTTCCAAGTAGATATAAACATGTTCTGGTTACATGGTGCCCTCCATATCAACCACAGAGAATCTTCACTAGCTTGTACATCTCTTACTTTTTCTCCTGGCAACAGTAGTGAAAGCTCCCTGCTTTTAAAGGTGGGATGTGATTAACGGGGACCTCTCACATAGGCTTTCTTTTGATTAATTTAGGGTCAACTGATTAGTGACCTTAATTACATCTGGGAGACCTTTTCTGCCTTGCCGTAAATAGCAAGTATCATGGTTGTGACCGGGGAGACTATAATAATGGCAATCAGTTAGCACTGTTCCTGCTATGTCAAACCTACAGAATGGTGCTACAATGTCCCCTCCTGTCACCTCAGACCTCACACCTTGGGAAACATGGGGTAGAATTCAGCACTTTTGACAACTCTCTTTTATTTTCAATCAAAAAAATTTTTTTATTTTTTGAGGAAGAAAAATAAACCTTTAAAGAAAGGGCTCGGATGGTCTTCCATTCATCTTTCAAGGTTATCAGCATGTAAAAGGCTCCTTATGCCCCTGACATCTTGACCTAGATGGGATAAGGGAATAAACTTGAAAAGGAGAAAAAATTCCACCAAAACTATGAGTGCTAACCAGAAATCCTTTTCTTCTTTCTGCTGGCCCTGGTATCTCCATGTTTACCAGGCTTTATAAAGAGTCACGGCATTCCACAGAAAGTGGAATTTCAAGGCTGACTCAGGAAAGTTGGTGTCAGAATTTAAAGGAGAATGTTAAAGAAGAAAAACATGAAAAACGTGAACTCTGTTTATAACTAAAATTGACCATGCTAGAGGTTTGCTCTGGTTCAACATGGGCACAACATGTTGAATCATTCAGGGAGAGAAATGGCATCTATTTATGACGCTCTCAGTGAGCCGTTCCATTCATGCTGAAACTTGACAGCCATCCGAGTGGGCAGCGGTGAGGGGAAGGCTGAGTATGTAGACAGCATAATAAGAAAATCTCTTTTTCCTTTTTGGACAGTGTTATTGGACTCATTTGTCCATGCAGGAAAGCCAGTTCCTTGCCAGCAGAAAAAACTGCTGCCAGTCAACACATTCCCAGCACCCTTACCAGCATCTGCAGGGCACCGAGTGAGGAGTTTCTGGTTTCAAAATAGTCCAGTTCTCTTTAGACCATGCAAGGCAGCCCCTGTCTTTTCTGAGGATTCTTCACTTTATTTGAGTAGACTGTTAAGACTTTACTCATAATCTGTGAATCCTGTGCTCGTGGATAAATGCAAATATTGCCATCACCTTCCACTGACAGGAGACTCCAGTGTTACCATGGAGAACAGTGTTAATCCTTTTGTAATTAGTGCTTTATTTCAGTCTTCGTAGGGCAAGGATGGAGTCGGATTTTGGTAAATTAACTTTGAAATCCTTTCCTTAACCCTCACTTTTCTTTTATCTTAAAAAGTAACCATTGCATATGTAACCATGTTCTCTTTCTTTTTACCAATAATAGAAGACCTGGTTTATGTGCTAAGATGAAACCAAGCCAGACAAAAAGTGATCATGAGGCCCGAAGAGTGACTATGAAGACCAGGTGGCCCTGACTATGGCAGGAAAACAGTCAGAAAGTCTTCAGCGGAGGATGAGCCATGATCACACCGTAAAGAATAACTATCACTTTTATAATGCACGTTGGTTATATTGATATCCCTAGCAATCAGGAAGAATATTTCCTCTGTATTTCGTCACATCTTTAACACAAATGGAAAGTCATATGTAATAAATTCTAATAAGCAGTGAGTGTGCCAGTGAGTGTGCCAGTGAGCAAGTATGCCAGCAAGTGTGTGCCAGAGAGTGTGTGCCAGTGAGTGAGTGTGCCACTGAGTATATGCCACTGAGTGTGCCAGTGACTGTGTATGCCAGTGAGTGTGCCAGTGACTGTATGCCAATGAGTGTGCCAGTGAGTGTGCCAGTGAATGATCATGCCAATGAATGTGTATACCAGTGAGTGTGCCAACTCATGAACATCTGCCATGTCACGGACACTGTCACAGAAGAAAGAAATCAACAAAATATATCTTCTCTCTCGGTTACAGCATGTAGTTGGAATGCTTTGCTCCATGTGTGTTGCGTGCAGTTCAGAGTAAGAGGCAGGTGTAGGGAGTAGAGAGAGACAGGGTCAAATTCACTGATGACAGACCTCAGCACAGAGTTGAGGGAGGTGGGGGCATGAGGAGGACTTAACAGGCAGAGGAATGTCAAGAACAAAGTAAAGCAACAGCACTGTTATATTTGACAGCCTAGCACATGTACAAAAGATGAACTAGTGAGAGGTGGGGGCTGGGGGTGTTTACACTGAAGAATCACTGAATAGCTTTGGCTCTCAGTTCCCTATACACGAGGAGAAAAGCAGTAAGAATGGTTTGAAGGACTGAGATGTGTAGACTATTTAATGATGTAAAAATAGCCATGGAGGGTAGAGATGTTGGTCAGTTTGCAGGGTGCTTGACTAGCATGCATGCAATCCTGGGTTCAAGTACTACCTAAAACAGAGTGTGGTGGCTCATAGGTATATTCTCAGCATCTGGAGGTGGAGCAGAAAGATAAGATGTTCAAGGTTGTGGTGGTTTGGGTGAGAAATGTCTTCCATTTGCTCAGGCATATAGACACTTAGTCCTTGGTTGGTTGGGATGTTTCGGGGCGGTTTAGGAGGCATGAACTTGCTGCAGGAGGCATGGGCTTGCTGCAGGAAGCATGGGCTTGCTGCAGGAGGCTTGACCTTGCTGCAGGAGGCATGGGCTTGCTGCAGGAGGCTTGACCTTGCTGCAGGAGGCGTGGCCTTGCTGCAGGAAGTAGAGCACCAGAACAACTTTTGAGAGCCTCGTCCTACTCTCAGTTTGCTCTCTCTGCTTCAAGCTCACAGTTGGGATACGAGCTCTTTGCTCCCTGCCCTGCTGCCATACCTGATGATTTCTGCCATGCAGAGCCTAGTCCTATGCCAGAGTCCCCGAATCTCAGGAGTGATTGATCGTATAGCATCAAAGAAGATTCTATCCAGATTCAGAACTGAACTGCAGCTCTTTGGTGTAACAGATGGGTTACTTAGATCTTGCTATTTCTTCGTTTCTACTCTCTGGTAAAATGGGACTAGCATCACCTGCTACTTAGGGGCTGTTACTGAGTCTGCAAAACACCTGGTATAATTCCTAGAAGTGGAACAACATGGATTATAATAACTGTGAATATTATTTTGAAACGCATGTGCAAGAAGATGCCAGCCATGAGAAATATAAAACAGAGGTAGAACAGCAATTGCATGTCTGGTTCAGAGTGGTGAGAGCAATGAGTGGCATGTTCAGATGCGATTTTCTGAATCTGACAAGGTTTTGATTAGTGATTTTTTTCTGAGTGGTCTCCAGCAAAGTTTAGATAACTGTCAGAAGCAAGCCTGACAGGGTTCCAGAGTCAAATCACTGCAGGTGTCACTGGCTGGAAGATTCAAGATTCTGTCACTCTGTGAAGTCTCAAGACTTTTTAGTGATACCACCTAACTGTCCCCAAGGATGGCTCAGTATGCACCCTGTGCTGAGCACAGTTTCTCTCCAGGTTTCTGCATAGCCCTTCTCTGAGGCGAGGGATCACTCAAGGAGAGGGAGTGAGGTCTTGCCTTGAAGGGCAAGCAGCTTGGCTTAAGTGCATACTGATGGGTGACAGCTGGTGACCATGAGAAGCTTGGGAGGAGCACTGTGCCATCAGGGATGAGATGAAGAGGTAGACTGAGGACCACTGAGAAGACGGGGCTAGTCCATGTACATAGTGAAACAAGTGAAGACGGTGTTTTGAGGTGGAAACTTCTGGTTTCTTTGGAAAGCCAGTTACGTCAAATGCTGTTTTGCTGGGGCACACAGGTGAAAGGATGTCTTGCTAAAGCAAACACATGAAAGAATGTTTTTCTGAAGGAGACACAGGTAAAAGGATGGTTTGATATAACAGACACGTAAAAGGACCCATGATGAAGGAATATAAATATAACCCCAGAGACAGTGGAAGACAAACAGTGAGCATTAGTTTGGTTTATTCCACCTTGATATTTTTCACTAAGGACATCCACGTATTGGTTCACCTTACACAGCATTGTTGATCTCCAGTAATGGTGATGCCAGAGAGAAAGTTGACCAAGAACTTCTTGTGAGGTTCCTGTGGCAGGTTGCTGCTTCCTCAGTCTCACCTCAGCGAGTCTGCTGGTTTCTTCAGGATTGAACTACAGCTGCTGGTTCCTGCCTGGTGTCTACCTGCAGAAAGGACTTTTTATGTGTGGTATCTGCCTGCTTAGAGGACTGGTCTGCAGCTGTATTTGGTCTGACTTGTATTTGGTGTTTGCTACAGGACTACTAAGAAAGAAGATCGAGCTTGCTCCCAAGGAACTATTGCTGAACAGGTCTAGGTCCCCATATCCTAATAACTTTTCTTTCCCACTACCTCTGCTGGGTGGTGGGCTAGAGGAGAGATTGAGTGCTTATTAAAAGTGGGTTGCAGAAAATTTATGCTTACAGTGTTTCCTTGTTGCTTTGAATTTAAATAGCATTGAAAAAAAAATAAAAGGAACGTTAATCCGCTAACACGTTTCCAAGCCTACCTGTGCTGAAACTGAGAATAAGAACATCCATGTCAGTCTAAGCACTGGCTGAGCAGGCACCTTCTCAACTCGTTTCCCCGCCAAGCCATTCCCAGATCTATATTAGCTTCCCTTTGATGACAGCGTTCTGTACTGCACTGTGGGTCCCTCACCGCCATGTGTCTAGTGTTCCAGGAACCCAGCGTCTGTTCCAGGTCTCCAAGGCAACACCTTCATTAGCTGACAGATAACTCCTTCTAACATTTCCTTTGTTACATCTGTCTTTGGCTTCAAAACCATTCCTTACAGAACAGGCTAGTAGGCTGGGCATGAGGTGCAGGGCCAGAAGTTGCCTAGCATGAGTTTGGTCCTAGGTTCCTTCCGTAGAACTAAAGCCAAAAAACCCAGAGGGTGCAGGGGCACCGGGAGATGCTTGCCTCTTGGTGCAGCTTTTCTCATGGAGCACTGTCTTAAACCCCAGCCTGTCACAGTGCGAGTCTGCATGTCTGTCATCTGAGATGCTTCTCTAGCTAGACTGGTAGCCAACCCAGCTTGGTACACACCCCTCTACCCTTCATGGTTCTTCCCATTTGAGTTATCAAAGAAGCAAAATGTTGCAGCATAAATGAAAATTGAAAGAGAGAGAGAGAGAGAGAGAAAGAGAGAGAGAATGTGGTGTGTGTTGTATGCTCACATGTCATCTATTGTATATTGCTGTATGTTCACATGTATGTATATGAGCACTTAACCTGCACATGGTACATGTTCATGAGGAGGCCAGAGCTTAATGTCAGGTGATTCGACTACTCTCCCCACCTCCACCGCCTTTATTAATTTTTTTGAAATAGAGTGTCTTTGACCTGGAGAGCACCAATTTGGTCACTGTGACTGACCAGCTATTACCAGTGATTCTCCTATACCAAACCCTCCAGGACTGGGATTATAGGTGTTGGGATAAAATGTGAGGTGTAGGGGATGCATTTGGTGGGCCATGCCAAAGTGTGCCACTGAGAAATCACACCAGGAAACAGGATCTAGGGCAAGAGGTTTAGTGGGGGAGGGAGGAAGCGAGGAAGGCCAAATCAGAGTGGGGACATGAGAGAGAGAGACAGAGACCGAGAGAGCAAACAAGACAGAGAATGAGAGAGACACAGAATGAGACAGAGAACAAACAAGACAGGGAAAAAGAGAGAAAGGGAGAGAGGGAGAGGGAGAGGGAGAGAGAGGACAGAATGAACAAGACAGGGACATATATACATATACACATACACATACACATACACATATATGTATACACATATACGTATACACACATCCATATACACACATCCATACACATACATACATCCATCCATACATACATACATACATACACACACACACACACACACACACACACACACACACACAAACATATAGTCTCGAGGGCGAGGGTGGGGACAGGGATGGGGCAGGGGCGGGGGCGGGGGCCTTTTATGAGCAGCACCTGGTGTACTTGGTGGGTGATGTTGTTGACAGCTGCCCCTAGGATCCTAAGGGCAGGCCGGTGGAAATTCCTGATTGCTAACAATGGGTGTGAGCCCAGCTCTTTTAAATGGATGTTGGAGATGTGAATTCAGATCCTCAAGGTTGTGTGGCAAGCAGTTTCTGGACCGAACCATCTCCCTGCTTTCGAACTCCCTCCTCCCCTCCCTTTCTGCCTTCCCTGGCTTTCTCCTCTCCCAGGTTTATAGGTCTCTGTGTGTTGAGCAATGGTTGGCCACACATGTTCCTTCTCTTCCCTCCATGGCCTTGACCCGGACTCGGATAGTGCCTCCTGCTGCAGAGGATCGCCTGTCAGTTTTGCTGTTTGATCACAGGCCGCTGTTTGGTAATTCGATGTGTGAGTTGCTGTTCTAAACGGTAATGCAGAGAAGACTTCATTTCTATCTCCTCGTTTAACAAATGAGGGTGAAATAAAGGAGCCGCGACGAGCAGAGACGTTAAACGGAAGAAAACCAAAAACCCGATCCCAATCAACCACAAAGTCCATCCTCACAGCCAACAGCTGCCCCATTAATGTCACGTGCACTTAAAGCAGCCGTGGTCAGTGACAACAGGGTGGGAGGCAGCTCAGGTCACAAATCCAGAGCAGGAAATGTATTTTCATCTCGTTATTTATGACCGAGCCTTAAAGGAAAACAGATGGCGCTGCTCTTGGAGCTGTTTTGCTCTTGTTTCAAATGGCTAATTCAAATCAAACACGGCATTCTATTCTTAGTCAAGGCAGCTGCTGCATTGTCTGAGCTGGGCTGTTTTTACCAACACAGCTTCCCGCCCCCCAACAGAATGGCCGGAGAAGACCAAGGCAGCTTCCTTCAGGCTGTCACCATTGCTCAGGCTCAGCAGCCCTGAGGGAGCCGCCCCTGTCTGCAGCAGCCAGGCCTGTCTGTCGTGGGCCATGTCACCTGGCTTAGCCTTGGCTGCACTGTGGGGTCCCCTGACTCCCACTACTTTACCTTTTGCATTTGATCTTGTCAACGGGCCTAACTTTCCCTTTGAAAGCTGGGATCTATTCCAACTTTAGAGTGACCTCTCAGAGACTCTTTTGGGGGGTGGAGGGGAGAGGGGGAGAAGCAGGGAAGATTGTGCAGAAGGGAAAGGAAGTCAAAACCTTTAGACAGGGGATGGAATGTGAATGCTCCTCCCACCCAAAGCAGATAGCCTAGCTGTTTAAGTGTTGCTCTCTGTCTCTCACTGGGTGGCCATGTCTTCCTGTGGGTTTTCTTTAGCCTGAGGGTCTAGCTCTGAGAGATTCACTGACAAGAAAGACTTAAACTTTTAGAAAATATCAAAAAATTAAAACATTCATAATAAAATACATACAATCAATTAAAAATATTTTCCATTTTTTTCACGTCTTTATTCTGTCAGGAATCCTTGCGATCAGTCCACTTCCAGCTCCCCTCTGACACATCAGAAGGCACTAGTTCATCAATTTATACTTGTTAAGAATGACAGGTGTGTGCCTTTTCCTTTGTTGTCACTTGGCACCAGGGATCAAATCCAGAGCCTTCCCAGTGGTTGGCCAGTACCATACCAGTGAGCTATACCCTAGCCCTATATTTCTAAGAATTATGACTGTGTTTCTGTTTTAATTTAACTGTACTCATACTCTTCTCCAATGATAGCTGAGGAATTAGCCTGTCTACAACTCCCTCTTGGGAACCCATTCTCTGCATTGAATTGCAGCCCATTTTTGGTGAATTATCTGACAGCTTTTACATTATTATGAATAGGTAAGTGCTTTATATTTGTAAACTGTATGGCACAATATTATTAGATTTTCTGTCTCAGAATTTTTCCTGGAATTAGTAATTATATTATTTTTCACTTGCTTATGTTTATGTATTTCTTTAAACTTGTCTTTTATAGAATTAAAGGTTTCTAACTGCTTGTCTATAAATCTTTCAAACCACTAGAGGGATCTTAGAATCCCCCCCCCCCTTTTTTTTTCATTCCTCTCCTCAAAATTATCTTTCTCCTCTATCTCCTCCTACTCTGATCTGTGAGATACTTCTTTTTTGGGGGGTGAGGTGGAGTTTGAGATAGGGTTTCTCTGTGTAGTCCTGGCTGTCCTGGAACTCACTCTGTAGACCAGGCTGGCCTCGAACTCAGAAATCCGCCTGCCTCTGCCTCCCAAGTGCTGGGATTAAAGGCGTGTGCCACCACCGCCTGGCGAGATACTTCTTTTGATCAAGGCATAATCTAGAATTTTCTGTCACTTCTCCCTTATACCAGTTCACTTAACAAAACTTCACATCCTCTGATAGTATCTTTAACACAAATGTATTCAAAATAACATTTTCTTTTATTCTTCTGTATTAGTGACTGTTTTCTGTTACTCTAATGAAATACATGGGGCTGGATATTGTATAAAGAAAAGAGATTTATTTACTTCATAGTCTTAGAGGCTAAAAATGCAAACAGCAGCAGGCTTGCTCTATCCATTCATCACAGTGGAGAGACATGTGTGTGAGGGACATACCAGGAAGACAGGAATGAGAGACTCAGTGATGACCTTCCATTGGCTTCTACCTGGCACAGGCCTCTTGCCAAGCTTGGGAGACCAAACTGCCAACCACGAGTCTATAGGTAGCACACACAGCACCTTGCCTTCTTCAAATGAGTGTGATAATACATTCCTTACACCATCACTGTTGATATTGCAAAGACATCAAGAAACCAAGACCAGTAAACTTGAAGATGTGCCAGGGCCTCGAGACTCTTCCATATGAAATGGAGCCCTCCATGTAAAGCAAAGCTGAAAAACACCCAAAGAACAAATCAAACAAAGAAGAAATCTTTTGTGGTTTTGAGTTGGTCCGAGATGTCTTAGATATTTCAACAAAGACAGGCTTTATTGCCCAGCAGACTCATAAGCTGAACTAACCAGTTTAGATTTTCATTACCAGCATGAAATGAAACCATCCAGCTTAGAAGGAAATGTTTACAAAATACATGTGTGAAAAAGAACCCAAACAACCTGTAGCAAGAACTCTCAGAATCACAATGCTGAGAAAACAATCCAATTTAAAAAAACGGGGCCACAGATATGGTTACCAAGGAAAACTTAGATAAACCATCCGGCTTCATTTGTTCTTCATTGACTCAAAGACCTCAAACTCTGGAGGTCATACAGCTGGGTAATACATTATTAGTGTCTTCTGCCATTGCTGAAGATAACTCCTCTGATGTGTGAATTATGATGCTAACAGTTGCCTAGGTTACTTTTCAGAGAGAAAGAGAAAGAGCTGTGCTCACAAATTACTCTTCTTTGGCCAGTGGAAAAGGTTCTCCCTCCCCACAGTAGTTTTCTCACAGATGTTGGTCTTTATGAGGGATGTGCTTCCTGACCTGGGTTGGGTAGCAATATGAATAAGCAATTTACCAAGGAAGACACATAAATGGCAAATAAAGACAGGAAGTAAATGCTTGTTGCTGTAGTCACCAGCAAAAATGCAAGAAAAGCTGCAGGGGGAGGCTGCTTCCTACCAGTTAATGGAAAATAGATTGACCATATCAAGTAAAAATAGAGGAAGCACAGTCTCTGTTCACTGCCTTTGGCAATGTAAGATGTTACAACTTCAGAAAGCATTCTTGCTGTTGGTTACAAAGTTAAACCCACTGAGATTGCTCAGTGGGTGGTACTTACTGCTCAAGCATGAAGACCTAAATTCAGACCCTAGCACTCAATTAAAAGCCAGTTGTGGCAACAGGTGTCTATAACCCTGGTGCTAGCAGAGTTGGGAAGAGAAGGGAGATCCTTCCTGAAGGCTTGCTGGTAAGCCAGTCTAGCTGCAAGGGGAATGGGGAATTCTTGATTCTGCGAGAGAGCCTGTCTTCACAAGCAAGACCCAAAAGCAATTGAGAACGAGATCCTGATGTCAACCCCTGGTCTCCTACACATGCACCAAATATGTGTACATACATGCTTACATCAGCACACCAGAATAAAAGTCCAACACTCAACCATCCAGCTGACAAGGAGAAATACATTCATGCAAAGGTTTGAACACAAGGTTCTGAGCATCCATTTTGTCATGATCAAATCCTCAGAACAACTCCAATGTCTATGGGGGTACCAATAAGCAAAATACTGTTATGAAAAGAAAAAAATGAAAGAAATAAATCTGCAAGTCAGCATGCTGAATGAAAGAAGCCATAATGCATAAGCCTGTTTGTAGAAAATTCTAGAGAGGGCTAACCAAAATCATATTGGCTGAAAGCCTGTAACCATGGCAACAATTATCCGGGGGTGGGGATTAAGGAGAAATATCTTTGTGAGGTAGTGACTATCTATAGATGTAGATATTTGATTTTATGTTTATATTTATTATATATAATTGTTTTTATATTTATATTTATCATACTTTATTCATAATGTACAGATTTTATGTCATCTCAACAACCTCTTTTTGAAAGAGAAGGCCTTTTCTACCAATCACTTTTCAGCCAAACAACATGCTACATTCTAGCGAGCAAAACTAGTGCTCTTAACTTTCCCAAATAGAGAATTGAAGATAGAGAACAGTGATAATATGAGCCGCCATTGAACCCATCCTATGTGCTCAGCCCTTTAAAGTCCATCTTCTCCTCATAACTTGTCAGGCAAGAGTGAACCTCAAATTCTTTAGTAGGATCTGATACCTAACTCTGGCAGGCAGCCATGGAGCAGTGTCCAGCCACAGTCTGAGACATGAAGCACCAACACGGTCAACTGACTGTGGTACCAAGATGGCTACGGTCTTCACTGAAGACTGGAAAATGTGAACCAGTGCCTGCTGAGCAGCAGACATGTATGTGTCTTTGGGTCACATCATCTTACTCAGTCATTCTTTTTCTTTCTCTGCCCTTATTTTCATTTTCTGCATCCTTTTCTGATATGGCAGAGATAGAAAACTGGTATGTCTGTTGTGCTTGGTGGCCACGGAACAGAGCTTAGCCCTGGACCTCGGAACAAACCTACCTTTCCTGGCCGCATCTCTGAAGACCACAGGTGCAATTTACTTGCACAAGTGAGGCCTCACTGATTCTTAAGATGCTCTTGTTCAGTCTTCAGAGGGAATCCAGCAGCTGCTTAGAGCCAAGCCCCAATCTACATTTCTCTCTAGGACGAAACCCACAAGTGATTATGACTTGGTCATCTGTCATCCACAGTGCCAGTCTGATTTTGTGCTAGCTCACATCAGGCAAGGTGATGAGACCCATAATGCAACTGTAAAAAGGGACCAGCTCCTCCCCAGTTCCCAAGTCTTTACCCCAAACACACAGTAGAATGACAATCTAAACTAATTGGCAATTGGAGATGGTCATAAAGAGTGTAGGGTGTTGTTGTAAAGCCCGTGTAAACCTCTGATATTATGATAATTGTTTTCAAGGAAAAACTGGATTAGAGACGAGCCATGGAAACATGAAGGGCACTCAGTGTTTGGTGGCTCAGGGGCCTCGCTAATCTTTAAGTCTCTGAAAGGAATATTGTTAATACTACATGACAGACAAATTATATCTCGAACCTCTAGAAATGCCTAGAGGGAAATAAAAAAAAAATGCTGTTAGCAGACAGACTTCTTAGGATATTCCCAGGATGCTGCTGGGTTTCCAGAAACCCAGCTATGGGCCTCAGTGAATCATATACGTCACATTACCAGAAACAGTTGCTCACAAATACTTCATTTAAATGCTATTGAGATAAAAGCATGAGGCAGCCAGCAGTTAGAGGCGGCAAAGTAACAGATGTGTCCATCTCCGGGTTGCCCCAACTGGGAAGTACCACCATCATTTCTTCCTTTTATTTTATTTTTAAAAATTCTTTGTTATTTTGCCAGGGGACTGGAAGACATATGTCACTTTTCCACCTTATCAGGGCATTTTCTAGTTTGTTTGGATTTATGTTACAAGCTTAATGAGATTTAAATGGAATTTTTGTATGTGAATAATACAGAGGCTTAATGTGAAATTCTCCTCTGCTGTGCTGCTGGTATGTATTTGCATAAAGGTATTTAAATATGAAAGAAAGATCTTGGAGATCCTATAAATCACCAGGCTTGAGCTACAGTGGAGCAACACAAGGACCGGGTCAGCTTAGCCACAAGTAAAGTACTTTCTGGACAAGGGCTATGTTTTAACGTTTCTACCATAGAGAAACAGCCCAGGTGGGCTGGCCCTGATAGGAGATGGAGTTCTGGTCGACCTCAGCATCTCCTCTGGAACGTCTGGGCCCTTGTTGTCACCACATAAATAGATAACTCCGGATTCCTGTTAGAGGCTGTGATGAGTTGACAGATTTGCAGAAGGTGAGTACTAGAGGAAGGAACAGTGTGAATTATAAACCTGCTGTGGCAGAGACATTGCTGTCATTATCTTTTTAAATAACAAGTGATGTCTACTTCTGAGACCTCACTGTGTAAACAGGTAAATGGAGGTCACTCCTCTGGTTCTCTTTCTGAGCCTACCTCTTTCTGCCACCATCAGGGGGTTTGGAGGGATTTTCTAAGGTGGTTCTGAGTCAATGCACAGCTCCCCCTAGCCTGATTCTAAGGACCCTGCAATTTCCTGGCATGGCTCTGGCTTTGCAGTCAGTGTGAGATAGCTTTTCTTACATTAGGTCACCACACAGTTGTCATCATCCTTATATTTAACCCCAGAAATGAAAGGCAAACTGGGCCTAAAAGCACTAAGTTAGATGGCTCAGTGGGTAAAGCTGTTAAGCCGAAGGCTTGGAGTTTGATTACTGGGGCACCTAAATAAGAGACCCAACTACCAAAAGTTGTTCCATGACCTCCAAATGCATAGGAAGCTCAGGGTGGTACTCACAATCATACACACATATTCTGTAATAAAAGGCTTTTTATAAAAAGCCCATTTTAAATCTTTCTTGTGTCCTTCAGTGAAGCCTGTCACCCTTTCCTGAAGTACTGAGTTTGGAGCGTCTGAACTGACCAGATAGGCAAGGGGCAAACCTTAGTTACTCTTTGAAAATGTCAGTCTGTTGTACAGCTGAGTCTGTTCAGGGTACCGAGTGACACCAGGACAGCTTGGTGGAATCTGTGCCCTCCCCTGGTTCTCTGGGTAAGTGAGAGGCCTTAATTTTGGTTTCCATCTTTATGGATTTCAGTATGGTTCTCTGGGAGCAGTATGAAATAGGTCTCCCTGGGAAAATGATTTGGAAAGTTAAAAGGTAGGTGCCTACTAGCCACACTTGTAGCTCATCAAAAAAAGATCACAGTGGGCTGGGCTACAGCTACCCCTGTGGGACTCTGGGAGAAATGGAGGGATTGTCATATCCCAGGCTGCTATCCCGATAATCTGAATCACAGCAAATTAGAGAGAAGGGGTCTGGGCATGTGTCAGGAATAGAGTTGGGTCAAGAGCAAAAGGACAGCAGCTACCCCAAGATGGTCTCTGTGAAAGAGCTCCATGTTTGTTCTCTCACAAATACATTTGGACTAATTTTTTTTTTTACTCTTTTTATCATCCATGTGCCTTTTGAACCTGAAATGAATACCTTACATGGCCTCAGTCCTGGCCCTCCATCTCTTACACCTCAGAACTTCAGGCACAGACTACAAGAACTGCTCTCTGTGTAGTAGGTGATCAATGGAAATATGACTTGTTTTGTTTTCAGCCTGTCTTTTTTTTATTTCATTACACCATATCTCCACTGGCAAGGGTTCCCTCCCCTTTTTTTCTGTTTTTGATAAAAGAAACCATTTCCAAGAGTCTGGAGAAAGTCTCCTATCAAGTGGAAGGCCTATAGCAATGGGTAAGGAGGGAGTAGGGAGAGATGAGAACTTTGAAGAGCTGGGGTGGAGTTGGGGAAGAGGAGAGCCTTCAGCCTGCAGCACAGGTTTTACAGAGTGGTCCCTCCAGAGCTGACTTTCTCCGTTGCTACAGGTTATCTCTTCTGTTCAGAGTTAGGTCAAGCAGGGTCTTTAAATGGCTGCTTCTTCAGATTTATAACTGTTTTAATTTAACTTCGAGAGCTCAGAGGAACACTTTCATTTGACTTCAATAGAGTATAGCTTTATTAAAGTCAAATAAGAAATGGGGAGGGGGGAGCGAACATGGTGAAAATATGCCAATGAAAATTCTTATTTGAGAAATGACCAGATATTATATGTCTTTCATTTTAATTTATTTCCTAAGCATTGAATGAAATTTTAGGCCCACCTGAGGAGCAAAATAAGATTAGTCGACTAACAATAGACAACCAGGTTTTTTTTTTTTTAAAGACAGCAAAATTTACAGAGATAAAAGTTTAATTATGTCCTAGTTGCTAGCTGAGATTTGGAAATCAATGTGGTTATTTCAATGTAATTCATGGTGGGCTATCAAATGACACAGGGGATCTTTGTACCCCTTCTGTTAAAATATAGCCACCATAAAATAATTAACAATAATGGAGTTGACATTAGATTAATGTAGCTAACCTCAGGTTGGTGGTGGAATTGCTTTTTGAATGAAACAGAAAAAAAAAAAAATTAAGAGCCGACCTCTGTGAGGAGGAAATAGAAGGAACGTGCCTGGAACACTGAAGACCTCAGATTCTTTGTTCCTGTGTAAAATGAAATGCCCTAGAACCTGCTTAATACATTCTTTTAGAAGGAATTTCTAGAAAAAAAAAAACCCTAAGAGTTTGATCACTTTAGAAGTTTATGTATATTTTATACACTTTAGAATAGACTCAGAGGTTTCTCATACCACACTGCAGAAGCTGATTGATATATTTCTCTATTTTAAGGGAAGATGGAGAAGGTAGGAGTGGGTGAGAGTTGGATACAGATGTGGATTTACTTCGTAGCTACCCAGCCCAGCCTAAGTATATTCCAGGATACAGTTGTAGGATTAGCAATAACCAATGTATCAGTTAACCTTCTCATCATTGTGATACAGTAACCTGAACAAAGAACATAGGAAAGATATTTTCTCTCTCATAGGTTCAAAGGGTGTCAGGATTGTAGAGAAGGCCAGGCAGATGAAATAGCTTGTCTGATGGTAGCAAGAACTTTACTGAGGCTTATTTCCATCTTAGTGAGTCCTGAGGCAAAATATGCACTGTAACTCTCAAGGTTTTCCTTATATCCATCAGCTAAGCCTAGTGTCTTAGAGGGTCCATAACACCCGTCACCATCCCCTGTCACGAGCAGTGCCAACAGCTGGCAGCCAAGTGTTCAAAGACACAAACCTCTGTGTGTGTGTGTGTGTGTGTGTGTGTGTGTGTGTGTGTGTGTAGGGGGAAGCATTTACATTCACGGGGGTGGTATTTATATCCATCCCATGACACCAATTTAGCTGCTGTAAACGACTCTGATGACCAAAACTTTCTGGCAGATATCCTGTAGTGAGATTCATGAGTCTGAGAAAGAGTATGCCATCATAAAGGGCAGAGAAGCTTTGTTGGGACCTTCCTGTTGGAGCTTGGGGTGGTACTCAGTGGGTTTCCAGACAGTCAGGTGGTCTCAGTTTTGAATTTTTAACATTCTTCCCCCACCTTCCTCCTACCTCCTCACCAAGCCACCCTGAGCTCTCTACCAATTTCCAATTTCAGATCTGCTTTAAATGCATTTTTTCTTTCATTGTTTTTGGTTTGTTTAACACCTTTAAATTATAATATAATTATACCACTTTCACTTTTCTCCCTTCAGCCCCTCTCAAGTACTCTCCCTCTCTCCAAATTCTTCCATGTCCCACCACCCAACTATACTCTGATTATTACACACACACACACACACACACACACACACACGTATGTATGCATGCTTGTGTGTATGTATATATACATGTAGATGTGTATGTATACATGTATATGCACATACATATACATTATATACATATACACACACACATAAATATAACCAACAAAGTCTATTTTTTGTTGTTTGTGCATGGATGGTTTCAGGGCTGACAAGAATATTGGTTATTTTCTGTAAACCTTATGATTCAACATTTTTTTACTCTGAAACTTATGAAACTGGATTCCTTCATAGTTGTTCTGGAAGCTGCTTTAGCCTCAATGCCCAGCTGAGAAAACCCCCAGGGACACAAACAACATAGTGAATTTTGGTAGAAATTCTTTACTCTGGTTTCTTGGTTTGGATTCCTTTGGGCTTTTTTTTTTTGGTTTTGATAAATGTTTGGGTCTGCTTTTTTATATGGCATTTCTAACTTCATTAGATGTCATTTGATCAATAAGGGGGGGGGACTCGCCATGACACACAAAATCAAAAGCAGTGAAACCAAGGCTGGGAAATACTCCAATAGCTAGACCAGGGGTCTGTGGGTTGTTGGTCCTTAAATGGCTTATATTTTACAAGTATTTATTGGGAATCATTTCTAATGTCAATATCTTTGTGAGGGGATGGGATACATTTGTGAGGAAAAATTAAAATTATAATCTTGTTACTAAAGAGTATTCTGTATAGAAACAAAGATATGTCCCTTGGTTTGTTTCTTTGTCCTTTCTCCCCGTTTCTTTCTTTCTTTCTTTCTTTCTTTCTTTCTTTCTTTCTTTCTTTCTTTCTTTCTTTCCTTCCTTTATTTATTTAGAAGTCTCTCTCTCTCTGTCTCTCTCCATCTCTCTTCATCTCTCTTCATCTCTGTGTCTATCTCTGTCTCTCTCTTTCTCTCTCTCTGTCTCTCTCTCTCTTTCTCTCTCTCTCTCTCTCTCTCTCTCTCTCTCTCTCTCTCTCTCTCTGTGTGTGTGTGTGTGTGTGTGTGTGTGTGTGTGTGTGTGTGTGTGGTCAGCTGGTCAGCTTCTCATTTGCTAAAGAGCCTCATGATTGACAGGTGGTCAGAGGTCTGGTTGAACTTAGAGCTCCTCAGGATTCTTTTTCCAGTTTTCTGGGGCTTAGATCACCATGCTTGGGGCAGAAGTGCAGAAAGGTGAGGTCTGTGATATTTAGGAAACAAGTCGGTAAGATGTAGTAGGAAGAAGGGTCTCACCAGGGATTTCTTTGGATAGGTTTAGGAAAGCCTGTCTTCCTATGTGTTTACTTTCTATCCTTCCCAAATCACTTTACTGATGTATTTCTGCATGCATACTTACATGAATTAAGACATGTATGAAGCTCCAGGAAATTTCATTAGAGACAGAGATGTCCTTACTCTCTTGTGTTCACAGTTGGACAGCAGGTTCACTCAGTTCTTTGTCATTTTCTTTCATATGCTTTCCCCAAAAGTGCTTCTGAAGGTGCTGTTGGGACAACCCCATGTCATTACAGTGGGCACCATAGAAACTCCCACCCAGTGGAGTTTCTTGCATTGTTTGCATCTGCAGGTTTCTGTCTACTTAAACCTGAGTTCTTGTTCCAAGGTACTGGCACTTCCATATGATCTAAGAGGTGTAGGCCATTTCATCTTCTCCCTTTGAAAATATGGGTTTGACTGTTCAAGTGACACTAAATACAGTGGCCTTGGCCCTGGCTGTTCCAGCGACTGGGAGGGATTGTCTGCTTGAGAACTTGAGTGTGGCAGAGTGCTGAATCCCCTATAAATGCCATCTCTATCCCCACTGAATGGGGTTAGAATTTAACCTCTCACTGGTAGTTCTAGAATACAGAGGGAACAAAAAAATCTCTCTAGCAACAATTTCAGAAACTCACCTCTGGGACCATCAAGCAGGCCTCCCTTGATTAAACAAACAAACAAACAAGCAAAAAAAAAAAAAAATCCAGAAGGATGTCTCTAATGGGGAAATAAGAAAAGTGGGTGACGTTCTCCATTTCCTAGCATAAAAATCCCTCAAGCCCAGATTTGTCTCTTGGAAACAGAATGGTGTTCCTCTGTGACTCTTTGAGCCCCTCTCTGATTTTCTTATATACACGTGTAATTAACTTGTTTACTATCCTGCCTTAAGAAAAGAAGCATCTTCATTTTGGAAAAATATCACCTCTTCTACTGAGGCTTGATCTCTCCACATTCTTGTGTAAATTTCTTTAAAAATTCCTCTGATATATGATGTTTCTCCCACTTGATTTCTCACAAGCTGTCTATCTTATGAGTAATCACAGTGTAAAATCCCATGTGCCAAGGCTGCAGTCATTCTAAACCAGAAGTGAGGCTGAGGAATCTGATTTTTAGTTAACATTCCTAGTGGCTATCTCTTAAGCATCTTACTTAGCATTCTCTGAGATGCTCTGCTCTTATTCAAAGGAGCATGCTTTAAATAAGATAATCACAAATGCACACACACAAATAGACATACGTGTATAGATACACACATATAAATACATACATGTATAGATACACACACATACTCCTATAGATAGACACAAACACACATATACAACTAGATATACACATATGTACACATAGAGGTAGACACACACATATACACATCTAGATACATACATATAGAGACACCCACATATACACATATAGACACACAAACACCACACACACACACACACACACACACACACACACACACACACACAAATACACGCATGTATCAAGCCCATTGTCCATCTTACAAAGTCCTGAAACAATGCCTCATTGGAACAATGTATTAAGTACATGTATTGGTTCCATTTTTGGCATTCCATTCCATGTTCGAGATTCCAGCTTGAAATGTCATTCTTATAGTTGATCTTATTTATTTTTTACATGTCTGGGGCATGCATGCATGTGTGTATATGCAGTCACATGTTTGTGGACTCACATATGTTAGTATATGGATGTATACATACCTACAAGTATGTGTCGAGGCTGGAGGTCAATCTTGGGATCCTTCCTCCACTGCTCTCTACCTTCTATATGGAGGTAGGGTCTCTCAGTTAAATTAGGAATTGAGGTGTTGGCCAGCCAGCTTGCTGCAGTGATCCCTTCCTTGTTCCTGCCTCCTGTGCACCGAGGTTAAAGGTGGGCATGCCTACCTTGATTCTTCATGGTTGCTAAGAGTCCAGGCTACAGTGCTCACACTAAGTGGAACAACTGCTTTAGAGGATGAACCATCTAAAGTCCCCTAAAATGGCATTCTTCAGTTGCAAAGTTCTCTTAGTGAAAGAGCGTTCCCCTCTGTCTCTGGCTCCCCTAACACAAGACAAAACTATAAATCTCCATATTTGCTTAATAACTTAAAGATATGAGACCATTAAACCCTGCCTTGAGTCTTCCTATTTCTAAGCCCCTTACTACTTTTTGTTCCATAAGTAACATAAAGACTCAATCGTTATCTTTTTTATTTGAGAGATCTGTCACAGAGCTGTCACTTCCCAGTCTTGCATTTTGCCAAACTTTCTTTAAAAATATTTTAACCAGATGAATAGCTCTCTGTATATTTAGCCTCTATAAATGTGTGTGTGTGTGTGTGTGTGTGTGTGTGTGTGTGTGTGTGTGTGAGAGAGAGAGAGAGAGAGAGAGAGAGAGAGAGAGAGAGAGAGGTTCTAAGCTAGTGGTTCTTAACCTGCCTAATGCTGCAACCCTTTAATACAGATCCTCGTGCCGTGGTGACTCCCAACCATAAAATTGCTTTTGCTACCACTTTTAACTGTAATATCTATACTGCTATAAATCATAATGTAAATATCAGATAT
The DNA here is from genome assembly GCA_030674055.1 of Rhabdomys pumilio. Lineage (NCBI taxonomy): Eukaryota > Metazoa > Chordata > Mammalia > Rodentia > Muridae > Rhabdomys > Rhabdomys pumilio. Next base: position 172,287,535 of record JANHMN010000004.1, on the reverse strand, counting down.
GCAGGATGCCTGACATGTGACCCTGTGAAAGACTCAGTCAACCCCCAAAGGGGTTGCAAACCACAGGTTGAGAACCACTGAATCTAAGCCATCCTCCAATAGAAATTTTTGTGCCCCTGACTCTGAAGCTGTGGCTATCAGTTTTATAAACATCACTAAGAAGCCAAGGAAGTCATCCTTTTCTTGCTATGTGCCAACAGGCTCTGCTCTTGGGAGGCACCTGAAAACCTCAGATGACATCAGCGAAGCTACCATTTGCAATAATACTGTCCACATGCTTGCTCTAGTTACCTGAGAGAGTTAATCGTTTCCAGGTGACTCTTGATCACTAGTTATAACTTCCCACATGAGTCGTAACTCAGTACCTGGAACCGCATCTTCCACCTTTGTCTCCTGTGAGCAATGAGAGCTCCTAGGCTTTGCCCGCCTATACATGTTATACTTTCAGGAGACTTTCAAAGGAAGGATGTTCTAAAATGATTTTTTTAATTGGATATTTTATTTATTTACATTCCAAATGTTATCCCCTTTCCCGTTTCCCCTCCAGAAACCCCCTATCTCATCCCTCCTCCCCCTGCTTTTATGAGGGTGTTCCTCCACCCACCCACTCACTCCCACCTCCCCACCCTGGCATTCCCCTACACTGGGGCATTGAGCCTTCACAGGACCAAGGGCCTCTCCTCCCATTGATGCCAGACAATGCCATTCTCTGCTGTATATGCAGCTGGAGCCAGGGGTTGTTCTGCTCCACGTGTACTCTTTGGTTGGTGGTTTAGTCCCTGGGAGCTCTGGGGGGTCTGATTGGTTGATATTGTTGTTTTTCCTAAGGGGTTGCAAACCCCTTCAGCTCCTTCAGCCCTTTCTCTAACTCCTCCATTGGGGGCCCAGTGCTCAGAACAATGGTTGGCTGCAAGCATCCACCCCTGTAAAATGATTTTCTAAGATAGAGCCTTACTGGTCAGTGTTTGGTTTTGGACCCCAGAAAAGGAGAAGACCCAGGAGGGGATTTACCTGAGGGAGGTAACAGGTTGGTCTTGGATCCCAGGACAAAGGACTGAGGTGCATATTTTACATACCAAAGCAGAGCTGGATTCCAGGTTCTCCTAGCATCCCTCAGTCCCTATCTGTCATACCCTGCCCCCAACCTTGAACTTTCCAGCCCAGGAGTTGGGCTGCCCTTCCCACAGAGGCTCTTCCTTATATAATCCAGACATTTTTGGTCTCTCTTTTCTTCTTTTTGTTCTCTGTGCGTGTGCGTGCGTGCGTGTGTGTGTGTGTGTGTGTGTGTGTGTGTGTGTGTGCATGTACATGACCTCCTCCTCTCTCTCTCTCTCTCTCTCTCTCTCTCTCTCTCTCTCTCTCCCCCACACCTCCTACCCCTTCTCTCCTTTTCCCCATGGCGACTTCCCTGGCATTGGTCCTTGGTCCTTGGGGCCTGTGAACTCTTCCACCTGAGAGTAGCTTCCCAATAAACCGCCTTTAGCATAATCTAATCTGTTTTAAATTGGCTCTCAGTCAGGTGGAACTGAGATGGCATGAATAAACTCATTGTTCTCAAAGTGATCCCCCCACTGAGAAAAAAAAAAAAGGAGATTGAGATGGTGTGAGAAGGGAGTCCTCAGATATGCTACAGGTAAATTGCTGAGCCCAGTTAACCAAAGAATCTCAGCTCAGTTGTTGCTAAATTTAAACTTTTGAGTAAAACTGAGATTTAGAATATTTAGAGGGCATCCAAACAGAGGAACCCTAAGTGACTCATGATTATTTCTCCTTTGCTGGGATGGGAGTATCACCTCATACTCAACTACTAAAGCTTGCAGACATCACAATAGGGTCGTCTTTCTTACTTCCCTCACCTTCAGGCACAGGTCAGTTGGTTTTCCTAGAAGTTAGTCTTTGAGAGTTTGCTCAGAAATCCAGGTTCTCTCTAATATCTTTTGCTGCCCATCTAAGCACCAGAGCCTTGGGAAAGCTGAAGGACGGAGCTGGTGCGGGAAGCCTGGGGACTGTTTTCTGGCTAGGTCTAGAAAAATAATTGTGTTGGTGTAGGCTCAGCCTATGTTCAAGAGGGATTAAGAGCTATGGTCTTCGTGCCCTCTCCTCCAGAACTGCTCGAGGTGGTAGCTTAATGTCTCTTCATATCTGAGGAGAATCAGGCAAAGTTTTCAGAATAAAGATGTCCTGAACTTGCTTCCTTTTTAAACAGGAAGCAAAGAAATTTAGTCTGAAGTGAGGAAGTTTCGGTTTTGCTTAAGAAAGAAAGTTTTGGGGGATTAGTGCCCTTGAATTCTGGCTCTTGTCCTTGTGTTTGCTCCCACTTAATATGTTAGGTAAGTCTATAAAATGCGGGGGTGAGGGGAGGGAACCCATCGGTACTCAGTTAACAGAATCAACAAGAGAGTTAAGTGAGTAAATGTTCAGACATAGCTTGTTTGCTCTCAGTGTACCTTAAGAATCATTGCTGTTATTATTATTAAAGACCACTCACTCTGTTATTCAGCAGAGATTAAAAAAGCAATATGTTCCAGCTTGATTGTGTAGCAAGGTCATTGGAGGTAATCACAGGGTACAGTAACACCCACACTATGTTGAATTCCAACTCTCTGCATCTGTACACCTAGAAAACCATGCATACTGAGCCGCTGCACAGCCAGCCTAAGGACCAGAGACACCACTTCAATGAGGTGGCCATGGAATGTGCAAAGGCTTGAAGAACTGGGATTTCTGAGGTAGAACAACCAATGTAAGTCTCTGGTGAGTCAGAGGGCAGAAAATAGAAGGAGCACAGAGATTGGCCTAGCAGAAAAGGTGTCTATTGCCCAGTACTCAAATTACACAAAAATACAAGGAAAAATCCATGGCTACTATGAGACATCTACAGACCTGGCCACTCCTGCTGTCAGCTCCTCAGGTCTCACAAAGGTTCTTCCTGTCCTCTTTTCAGCCCTGATTGGTCATCATCCTCATTCAATCTGATCCCTTTATGCCTAGGAAGGATGCAGATGGAGAGGCTTTACAGACTTAGCATTCTAAGAATGAAGAACAACATATTTTTGTTTGTTTCTTCTTTCCGTTGGAGGATCCTTGACATTGTCCAATGTGTTCCTGTTCTGGGAAGTCACCTTTCCTTTCCTGAAACATGAAGGCATTTCTGTCTTTAAAGGCCTCCCCAGCTCATGGTGGTTTCTGAGTGTTCTTTCCTTCTCTCCCTCTTGGTTCTCTTCTGATAGAAGGCCCCAAGAACATGTCTACAGAGAAATTCAAATAAGTTGTATATCAGGATGGGCCTAGGTTATGCCATTTTCATGCTTCTGAGGTATTGCTATTTTTGACATGCTATGCTCATGTCAATGACACGTTCACTCAGTAGGTTATCCACAATCCAGAGGTCAACGGAGGGACTCAAAACAGTTGTATATTGAGATGGGTTAAGTTGTGCTGTGATAACAAACAGCTCCAGTTCTCAAGGGCTTATCCAGGATGGAGTTGTTTCTTGTCTTTGCTGCATGGCCTTCAAGGTCATCTGGAATCTCTGCTGCTTGCTGTTTTCCCTGTAGGACCCAGGCTGGAAGATGGTTCATTGACAGAAAAAAATCATGGAAAGAAACACAGACAACGAAGGGGTCCAATGTGAAGAGGATTGCTTCAAGAACATACTGGCCTTAGCTGGTTGTTTGGCTGCTTTCTCAGATTCCCAAGCAAGAAAGTCAGGAAGTAAGATCCTTCAGTGCTTGGAAGAGGCAGAGAGCTGAGTAAGGAGGAGAGGGAGGGGCAGAAGGAGTTGGAACTACCATAGTGATGCTGGACTCTACACACCTCAGTGAGGATGGAATCCTGGCTGTCATAAGTCAATCTGCTCTCTCTCTTCAGTGTCTCAGTGAGCAGTTTTTCAAACATAAGCCTCTAAAAAGAAATTTGTAAAGTTCATGAAATGGGGTAAATAGACTATTAACAATGACTTATCTTTTTGCTACTAGCCAAATTCTTCTAAAAAAACCATGTTTCTATTTTGTCTGATTTTTCTAGAATTTCCCCAAAAGCATAACAGATTTGGGCAGATATCTGAGTAGATTTTTTTTTCTTGACTTTGAAAGCAAATGAGTAGACTTTTTTCTGTAGGACGGTTGTTTTCCAATCGGGTGGGGGCTAGGCTGAATTTTTATTTGTGTCTTTGGTGTCTGTCTGACTGTACCTTGCTTGGAATGATCTGCTGGTGTTGGTTTGAGTAATCATGGAGAGAAAAATGAATAAAAAATCAAGTCAATACTGACTTTACAATGCCCACTTTAGTTCATCTCCCAAGTGTTTTGGAGGAATATATAAATTCAGTTTGAAACTATTTTGATTTATGAAACAAAGCAAGACAGTAACATTTCAATATCAAATAGTAAAACCATAATTATCATGTGGTTGTTTGGATGAGCATAATATCCACAGAATTATATGAAGATTGGCTCACATCTTTGCCTGGAGTGCTGTCGACTAGACTCCTGTATGTGCACATGGGCATATGTCAATGTTAGGGCCTACTTGTGTGTCACTTATCACGTAAGTTTCTTACTTAGAAACGTTCTGGAGAATATCTGTTGATGGGATTCTATTTTTACTAATTGTTTGAAGTGTTCTTTCTGAAAGGAGTACATTTCTGAAAGAGGGAGAGGAAGTTGTCTTAGGAGCTTAATTCTGAGAATTATGTCTGAAAATCAGAATTATCCTTGTATGTGGATTAGTGGGGAATACATTTAGCATTCAGCTTGTGAGGCAAATTTAATACTTGAAGTGTGCTCCACTAGGCCCTTGTTTCAGTTGTAGCTCAGTCTCTCACTAATTTTTTTAAAGCTGGTTCCTCCTCCACCTCTTTTTCTTCTCCTCTTCCTCCTTCTCTCCACAGGCCTCCTCTTCTCCTCCCCTCCTCCTCCTCCTCCCTTTCCTCCTCCTCTCTCCCTTTTCCTCTCCTCCTCCACTTCTCTCCTCCTTTTTCCTCTCCTCCTCCACCTCCTTCTTTCTCTTCCTCCTCTCCTTCCTCTCCTTCTCCTCCACTTCCCTTTCCTTCCTTTCCTCCTTCCTCCTTCTCTCTTCCTCCTTCTCAATATTATTATATACCTTGAACATTTCATAATCTTCCTTCTTTACTTCATGTGAAAGGTTTCTTCAAAATGCAGTCACGCAGCCCTACATAGGATACCTATATCAATCTCATCCCCATAAGACTCCCATAAAGAGAACCTTTGGGGAAGGAAGAAAGTCTGGAACAAATGTCAGAGCCAGAAGATGTGGAAGACTGCTGTGGACAGCCATCTTCTAGGCATGGCAGGTCCATTGCCCTCATGAACTCACAACAGCTGTTATAGTTATATATCCTGCTTACACAGGATCTATCAAGAAGATCAGTCAACAACCCAGTAGGCACAACTGCTCGGACTCAATGGGTTATTAGCAAAAGCAGGGGATGACAGGAAAGGGGGGAGGAGCATGTTGGGGATGTTTGGGGGAAGTTTTAGGGGAGAATTGAGAGTGCATATGATGAGGATATATTCTTTACATGTGTAAAATGGCCAAAGGATAAATACAAGATATTGTATTAAAACTTTTAGTCATGGTTCTGCAACACCCACTTAGACCAGCGGCCCTTCCCTTCCAGTGCTAGGTTTGTTATAATCATTGATTCATTTTGGTGTTCGGGACAGTCCCCCAGTGTCTGAATATGGCTGTGTTAGCTTTTTCTCTCTGCTTTGGCCCATGCCACACAGTCAGGCCTGAATGAGAGCCCACTCAGTCCCTGCATGCTCTGACACACAGGGAAAATAATCAATATCAGAGCCAGGACTTTCTTACTTTGTCCCCTGACTACTGGCTTTCATAAGGTTAGAAACACATTGCTATTTAAAGAAGGGAAAGCTTGCATCGACCAAATAAACATGTAACAAACTGTATTTTCAACTTCTGTAAGCTTGAAAAATTAAAAAAAATTCAAACAGACTGAAATTAGTTAAGAATGCTTGTTTCTTACTTCACAATGGACACCGTGTCCTTCATGCACCACCCTGTGGGTGAGATTTAATGTTCTCAAGCCCCTCTTTAATTACCAGCTCGTAGATGCCAGTGGAAAACACAGGCTTTGATGTATAAAATAACCAAGAAGTGGGTGTGGAACCTTTTAAAGCACAGAGTTTAATCCTGACCAGCCAGGAGCAAGCCTGGAGATCCTCTTACAGAAGAGAGTGAACACAAGCATGCTTGCCTTTTGAGGCACAAAATAAAAGAAACCTATAAAATTTGTGTGGTATAGTGTCCCAGAAATCAATTATGTAATTTTGTACAATCATATCAGGTAGAGTATCAGCCCATTAGTGAGACTCAGAGCTTTCAAACCTAATGGAGACTATTTGACATTCCTAGGCGAGCTGCCAAAGGCCCCTTTCCAATTGCCAACGTGACAATTATTGACACGGACACGTGCAGGCAGGGAAGGGTTTTCAAGAAAATAATGTCAATAATTTTCTACTGTGTTTTAAGCTAAAAAAAAAAAAAATCAGTAGAGGGTGAGTGACTAGAATCCTTATGGAATCCATAGCTATGAATCCCTTGAGACTTGGAAAATAAATCTATGCTGTGAGGAGCAGCGAGGAGCAGAGTGTGGGAACAGGACTCCACGTGAAATCCAATTAGCTTGAAAATGGGGAGCTGGGCTGTGTGTTAGAAGGGGCTGGAGTTACTCTAACCCACAGATTAAGCCCTCAAGGGTCCTCATGCCATCCACCCTGCATCTCACCACCAGACTGATCCTTGCAGCTTGAATTTCATCTCCTCCCTCAGCCTTGTAACCTACAGTAGTAGCTGCTTTCAATGGGCACTTCGGCCGCCATCTTGGGATTTGGGTCTATTGTCTCCTTATCTCGTCTTTCTTTTCATGGATCTCTCAGAATTCTCTTACAGGCCATGCTTCTATCTAGATTCTTATACGGTCGCTTCACCTGGAAATAGCTTCTTCATTTGCTAACTCCATTCTGCCAACTCTCTGAAGACACACTTGAATCCAGTTGTCTGTTTAATTCATAGCACTCCTTGATTTACTCCTCCAGGAGGCCAAGGACTATAAAAACAGCAATCTATATGATATATATGTGTGTGTATGTTCAAAGCTTCTATATTTATCTGATATATCCATATATTAAATCTATGTATGCCATGAACAAGAAGTTGTTTTCTGTCCACAGATGAAAACTATGCTTTTTAATATAAAATTTAATGACTTTTTATTAAAAATGTAAACTTATGTGTATTTATTTTTGTGTATGTGCACATATCACAGTGTGCCTGTGGAGGTCAGAGAACAACTTGTAAAGTCTGTTCTTGCGTTCTTGTGTGTATGTATGTGGTGTGTGTGTGTGTGTGTGTGTGTGTGTGTGTGTGTGTGTGTCTGGAACTGAACTCAGATCTTCAGGCTTGGATACAAGTGCTTTACCCCCTGAGCCAAGTTATTGGCTCCTTAAACATTTTTATTTAGAGAAAACATATTTATCTAGAATAAATCTGCATGGAAAGTATTAATACTGTATGTTACAGATAATGGGTTTGACATCTACAGGGATTGAGAATCTGCTGCAAATTCATTTAGATTATCAAATAGAGATGTGGATTATGGGCTTCTCTGACTCTAGAACTCAAGGAAAGTCATATTTTCTCCACTTCTAGCATCCTGTGCTGTCTCTTTCTGTGAAGTCTCCTGATGTTTAAATCATAAAAATGATAGTAATAAAACAACCAGAGAGCAGAGAAAATTGGGCTAGAGCTGCCTACGTGCCTGGCTTCTGTTACCCTCTTCATACCCAAGGTCTCAACCGGCTCTTCCAAGCACACCAAGATGCATTACGTTTCAGTGGAATATATCGAAATGCAAAAATATTAGCTGCTTTGTCCAAAGCTATTCAGCTGGTAAATAAAACCTAGCTCTTTCTGGTGCCAGCTCTCCCTCCCTCGGATGCTGTATTCTTCAGCCTCATGTTCTCTCTCTCTCTCTCTCTCTCTCTCTCTCTCTCTCTCTTTCTCTCTCTCTCTCTCTCTCTCTGTGTGTGTGTGTGTGTGTGTGTGTGTGTGTGTGTAGGTCAGAGGACAATCTCAGCTGCTGTTTCTCAAGTGCCACCTCCCCCTTGTTATTGAGACAGTGTCTCTCACTGGTCAGAGACTTGAGAGTTAGTCTGTGATACTCCATGATAGGAATTATAAGCAAGTGCCAGCATACCCTGCAGTTTTAAAGTGACTTCTTGGGGACTGAACTCAAGTCTTCACGCTTGCAAAGCAAATACATTACCAATTGATTCATCAACCTAGTCTCTGTGTTCTTTCACCTTCTGCCACCTTGGTTTCTCATTGCTCAACCATCTTCCTACCTCCACAGGAGAGTCTTCAAGGCTGCCTCAGGCATTCTCTTCTTCTGTCTTGACATCAGTCATATATTATGCAATCAGAGCCTGCTTTGACATTCAATTCTGCTCCCGACTGGCCCTGGCTATCTGGGGCCTGACCATAGTGCCACTATAGTGACCTGCACTCAGGAAGTACTCAGATTTCTTCAGTACAGTCACGGGCTCCAAACAGTTAATTTTAGGGGGGCTCTGGTTACAGGCTAAAATGATTCCTAGAGAGAATAATTTGTCCTTGAGAGAAAGAATTCGTAAATACCGAAGATCGAAGATCGTCTACAGTTCCAACTCTGACAGACAGGATGAGGTGGGTTAATCCATCTGTACGGTCAACTCAGGAAAGTGAGGCCCACAGGTGGGCGGGGCAACCAGTGCTGAGAGCAGCAGGCTCTGAGCACTTCTCTAAGTAATGTGATTTTTTTTCTAGTGTTTTTCTTAAGAAAAAGTAAGACCGATCAGGTTCCTATTCATGATGTAAAACTTTGCCAGGGTGTAGAGTGGAGGGCACTGCCTAGATCCAGCCTCGTTCTTTTAATGGTGCTCACTATTTAGAGAATTAGGCAATCACTACTTTTCCTCACATGACGATGAGCTGTAGACTGTTAGATGAGACATGGTGGTACTTTATCAGATGGAGATAGTGGAGAGCTCTTAACTGCTTTTCTTTTTTACCTTAGGTTCATGGAAATTCAGAGATCAATTTTATACTCAATAATATTTCAAAAGTCACACTTAAACTAGGTTCTTGGTAATTCTCTTACTGAGACCCACGATTAAATTGATATGGTCAATAAATGGTGTTATTCTCTGAACACAGTAGGATGCTCATTGTTCAAATTAAAGGGCCTTTTCCCCCTTAAAGAAAATCAGTTTGAGTTATATTTGCAGTGTGATGTATGTACCTCTTTTACCAATAGCCTCCAAGGAAGGAGAGTATGCCAAGAACACAGTGGGCAACACCTTTCATTCCCTAGGCAAGGGGTTTGCACTGTATGTGTGGAGACATCGGGCTAATCACAAGAAAGCAGGCATGGATTCATTTCTTCATGCTCTTGACTATGAATGTGACTTGATCAACTGTCTCAAGCTCTTGTTGCTGCAGTTTCCCCACCATGATTGACACAGGATTGTAAGATGAAATAAATTCTCTGCAAAGTTGTCTTTTTGTCAGGGTATTTTGCCATGTCAATGGAAATCAAAGGAAGGGGAGTAGATGACCTAATATGATTTGTGGTTTTGTTGTTATTATTACACAGGGCTATATAATACCTTTGACATGCATGTATGTAGTCAACTTTGAACATATTTCCTTTTATATCTCCCTTTCTCTCCCTCTTACTCCTCCCTCTTCCCATGAGTCCCTTTGTACCCAGTTTCATTTTTACTTTCAAGTCATTTGTGCAGTTTTATGTATCATGTGAATATGTGATTTATATCTGTAAAGCCCAGGACTCCAAAATAAGAGACAACACGTACTATTTGCCTTTCTGGGATGACTTAATTTGCCTAGTATGATTCTCTTTAGTTGCATCCCTTTTCCTTGAAAAGAGCAGAACTCCACTCTTGTTCACGTTGAGAAAAACTGCATCATGTGACACTTTTTGATGACAGTCTCTACAATACATGTGAATGCAAAGAGCGCTGGCACCCAGTGGATGAGTGGTACCAGAAGAGGAAGTGTAGCCATGCTTGATCTTGGAGCATAGCATAGCAGCCAGGCTCCTTTAAGACCAGGGACCCCTAAGTCAGACATCGCAATCACAGTCTGAAGTGCAAACTGCAATGAGAAGCCCAGGTTTATCCCAGCGGCGGCGCTGCTAGAGACTGTCTTAGTCCAGGTCCTGTCTTGGGACCTCCGGGGCCCTGTGCATAAATGAAGTCGTGAGATTCACTAGATGAAGATTCCCAGAGGGCAGGAGCCTCTGCATTAGATGGGTATGTATAGATGCCTGTGTTATGGGCCTATTGCTTATTTGTCTGTCATACCTTATTTGATTTCACTGATAATGTGATCTTCCTAACAGCCATGAGATGTAAGCCGTGAGATGTCACTAGGGTGACAACCACAGGCATGGGAACTCCTCATTTCCCCCTTTTGTTTCACAACAAAAGTGTCCTCTTGAGCTTACACAGCTTGTCTGATGTGCCCACAGTGAAGTCCTGGGCCTGTCCTTGGTCTTTGAGAGATGATGATCAAGGTGATGTGTAAGAATATTTCTGCCCCCTCTCAGTCCTATGATTCCATTGTTCCAGGAATCTAGAGTGCCAAGAATAGACAAAGAAAAAGCTAAGGGAAAGTGTCAGTCAGCGCGGGCTGCTGTAGCAGAACGCCATAGCTTGGTGGCTTCAACAGGAAACACTCATTCTTTACTCTGTAGACTAAAAACCAATGGCAAGGAGTTAATAGGTCTGGCATGTGCTGACGTCTCCCTTCTTAGTTTGTAGACCCCTTCATGTAAACCCACAAAGCCTTGAGAAAGACCCTGTCTCTCTGTGTTTTTTTCTGATGAGGACACTGATTTCCACTGATGGCTTCATGGGCCTCACTGCAAGTGTTAAATAAAGGGAGTTGGGGTTGCAACATGTGGCTCCTGACTATGAAAGAGAATAAGAAAGGCAAAGCGGATGTGAGGTCATTCGTGTGTTTTGACCTTGGACGTGGTGTGTAACCAACCATCTCTTACATCCTACTTTCCAGACCTAGAGTTTGAATGTGAATCCTTGTTTCAAACGAAGTGAGTGAGGTGGATATGTGTGTTTGTTTGTGTGTGAGCATGCACGCTTGCCTCTCCTGCTGCAAGCCCTTTGGTGAGTGGTGTAGTTTTGACTGGAAATCCAACACTAGTCCTCTAAGTTATAAGCCCTCTGGTGGTTGCTAGGAAGTGCCCTGGGAAAGGACAGACTCTTATTTTGTTGGGAAGATCTGTAACTGACATTTACCTTTGCTGCTTGATATCGATGCTACAGAGTAGTTCAGGGTCACTGCTTCTTGCGCCTAGCAGGTGCTGGCAGACTTTGTATATAAGCAACAGGAGATGGAGCCAGCAATTTAATTCTCTCACCCTAAAGAGAGTCAGAAAACCTCACCAGAACCAAAGGATATGAGACCTTAATTCTCTGAGTGCTGAGTTATCTGACTCACGATGTTTCAAAGATTCAGGCTCAGGGCCTAACCTGATAACAAATTCTTTCCATTAAGAAATTGCTGTCTCCAGTGAGCCTGCCTTTTGAAGCAGCTCAGAGTGCAGACGGCGGCGGCAGGATGATGAGAATGATGGGAGAACGCATGAAATGGTTTCAGTCACATCAGACCACCCAAACAGAAGCCCAACACAGCCCCATGCTGGGAACAGAATATAGGGGAGACCCATCACCTTCTTTGGAGCTGGGGAGGATGATAGGGAGACATTTCCTGGTGTATGCTTCAGCCCCTCCACTGTAGGATTCAGGAACGTGATTTTCTGGATGATGTTCCGTTAGTGAATCTCTACCTAGAGAATCTTAACAGAAGCATGAGGAAGCAGTCACTGGCAAGCATACACAGTCCACATGTACCAGCACAGCTCTCAACCCAACAGTCATAGAAATGCTCTGACCTTGTGAACATGTAAAAGTAAGCTGGACATGACTGTGTGAGACACTTGCATTTTTTGCATGTATTTGGAGAAACGTGCCTATGTCTGGCTTTGACTGGATTGCAGAGTTGGGACAGTTGGGGTGTGTGGGGTGGACTCCAAGGGAAGGAGATAATGGGGACAAGGGAGGAAGAAATCGCCAGCCATGCACCCTTGGGATCTTTCAGGGTGGTGTCCTTCCAGATTTTTGCCTACAGCACATTTTTAAGCTTGTATATATCTGTTCAGTTTTTTTTTTTTTTTCTCCTTCTGGTGGAGCAAAGCCTGTAGTTTACTTACTGTCTTACCATTACCTGATTATGTACTTTCTCTCCTTTTTCAGTAGCAGGATGCCAGGTCTGTCATACAGCCTAGGCTTTGTTGGGGACTTTTGGAATTCAGTAAGTTTCCACCCTCTGAAAACCACAGATACCCTCGAACCATGAGTGCCATGGGGTTTGGTTTTGGTTTTGGGTTTTATTTATTTATTTATTTATTTATTTATTTATTTATTTATTTATTTATTTATTTTTGAGCTCACCGGGGGAAAGTGGACCTTCAAGGTTACAGCCACGGCAAAGGATCGTCACTCCAGACTTTTATCCACTTCCGAAACACTGCGTTGCTTTCAGCCGCCATCAAAGGCACAACCCTTCATTCAGAATCTTTCATCATTTTAAATAGTCTTCCTGCCTTTGTTGAAGTTTTCTGCCTTTAGAGAGATGAGGTCAAACCCATTCTGAGTGGAAATAAAATGGGGAGGAGAAGCAGCTACCTGCACCCTTCCTGCTCAGAAGCCCAGGCACGGAGAGCATCTTCCTTTATTTTAGAGAGAAAGCTACTGTTTGACTATCCTGATCTCTTAAGACACATCTAAAAAAAAATACGTTTTATAAAAAAATAGAAAATGTTAAGAAAAAGGTCTGTGCTAATATATATATTTCAACAAGTTTTTAGAGAGAAAAATGATCTTTAAATTGTCAGAGAGAGCTGGCCTGGTTCTATTATTCCTGTGTAACAGCAGGGTACAACAGAGCTTAAGATTTAAGGCAATTTTGACACCTGAAAGCGGAACTGCACAGCTTTTAAACCCAAAGAGGATTCGGCCTGCTCACTTATTACTTGTCTCATCTTCAAAAGGACAATGTCTGGTTTTTAATCTTTGGCTTCGCAGGAAAGCCATGGGAAGTTATTGACTTTATGGGCACTTCGAGTACACAATCAGGCCGCAAAGGGATGTGTCTGCACTGGGGGGCTGTGAGTTCAAATTCTCATCTCTTTGTGGCCTTCTCCTTTCTGTTCCAATAGAATGAAAAAAGGCAGACCAAACAGGGAAGGACTGCCTTGCATTTAAATGGGGGTCTCTGCCTTGAGTTCCAGGCACCCACGCTCTTTGGTGGGGGAAGAACCCTCCTTTCTGGCCCTGTTATTATTTTTGAATCTGACAGCTCCCTGGGTTCTGTTGAATGGTATGTTCTGCCTTCCTGTAGCCCCTGCGAGCTAAAATAATGAACAAGCAATTAAATCTCATGCTTGAGGGCCTGTGCTGATTGCTTGCAGGAGAGGCAGGCCTGCCTTGTTCACTCCCCACCCTGGCTCTGTCTCCCTGGGAGGAAAAGCATTGCTGTTGCCAGCCTGGGGTGGGAGCTTGGTTGCTAGAAGCAGGGGACCCAGCAGCTAGAAGTGGTCTTTGGATGGGTGGGAAAGAGTGTTGTTTCTCTCCCTCTCCTGCTCCTTTTTCTCCTCCTCCTTCTCCCTCTCCAGTCTCTCTCCCTCTCCTGTCTCTCTCTCCCTCTCTCTTATTACTTCTTCCTGTCCTCCTTCCCTCCTTCCCCCGTCTCAGTGTCTCTCTCTACCTTCTGTCTCCCCAGTGCACTGCTGCATTGCTTCTCTCTCTCTCTCTTTCCTTTCTCTTCCATGTGTATGTGTGCGCACACAAGAGCATGCGCATATATGTGTGTGAAGTCAACTTTATGTGTTGGTCCTCAGCTGTCTACCTTATGTTTTGAGAGGGGAATCTCTCCCTGGGATACAGAGCTCCCCAACACCTCAGTGCCTGAGTTCCCAGCATGCACCATCAGGCTGGTTTCCCGGGTGGGTTCTAGAGATGGAGTTGAAGTCCTCATGTGTACAGGGCAAATGTTTTCCTGACAGTTATATCTCCGCTTCCCCTGTGATATTTTAGGAAAACACAGTAGGTGTTGTCATTCTTCTTTTCGAATACTGTCCTCTAACGAAATCCATGTTTGCTATGACCATGGTTAGAACTGGTATCTTGGTTTGGGTTGTAGACTGGTCTCTTTTAGCTGGTGGAGGTGTGACTGTTGTCTTTCTGAGTTTCTTATTCATGCTGCTCAGTTTGGGGGAAAGGCTGTTGGGGACAGTCCTAAAACCCCCGTGGTCATGCAATTAGTACTAAATGGTAAAGCTAGAAATAGATCTGAACAGCTTATGGGAGGACTGAGCCTCTTAAACTTCACTGTTTGCTTACCTCCATGTTCATTTAAAAAGGAACTAATAGTTTAATAAATAACTCCCTACAGATTGAGTAGAAGAGACTGATATTCTGCTGGGATTCCCCCTCGGAATTGGAGATAGCAAATTATACTTTGGTATTGTTACCCGCCTTCTGGATCCTTCAGGCTCCTGTGGAGGTTGCCAAAAGAAACACACCATCACACTAGAGCACATATGGTAAGAGCCAACAAAGAAAATCCCTCAGTGATGTCAAAATGTCTAAACGAAGAGTCGGAGGTAACTTGGTGGTATTCCATAGAATTCTGTTCTGGGGGAGTAAAGTCAGACTGAAGTCCATGGGATGGCTGAGACAGAGGAAGGAAAGGGGATGCATGGAAGGTAAGGCTGGTGGTGGGTAGACAGGGCCAGACTGCTCAGGGTTGCTTTGACAGGAAGAGCCCTATTAGAGCCAATGACTGGGAGTAAGCAGAGAGGAGACAACATGATGCCTGCATATGGGGAAGGGAGTGAGCAGGGTGGATGGGTTAGAAAACAACTCAATGGACCAGGCTATTGAATAGACATGAAGTAATAAGGCATTCGAAATGTTTACTGGGGGACAGTTGGGGCTTGTGATGGCTAGAGCTGGGAGGCAGATATGAGTCAATGTCAAACGTGACCTTTTGGCTTCTGGCTTGCACACCTGGGTGGATGAGATAACACTGCTGAGATAGGATGGGTGTGGTGATGAACACCTTTAATCCCAGTGCTTGGGAGGCAGAGGCAGGAGGATCTTTGTGAGTTTGAAGCCACCCTGGTCTATAAATGGAGTTCCAGGCCAGCCAGGGTTACACAGATAAACCCTGCCTCAAAAAAACCGACCAACCAACCAACCAACCAACCAACCAACCAACCAACCAACCAAGCAAACAACACTTCTGAGATGATGCTCTGGGGATGACTTTCCCACTTGGAGAGTATTTGAATTTCATTTAGATCCATGGTGAGATACCCAGTATGGGGGTAATAATGTTATGCACATGATGGTCCAAAGTTCAGTTGTCATCCTGGAGGATTCTAAAAACAGAAGCTGCCAGTGTGGCTCAGATGTCCAGTAGAAAAGCCATGATGTAGAAATGGGAGATTGTAAGACCACAGCACCATAATGGCAACAAGCATGGAGTAGTGCATTGAGAGAGGCTAGGGCAACAGAGAATCCTGGGGGCATGGGGCAGCGAGGTGAGAGAGATGATGCTGGTAAAAAGGGGATGCTATGGAGGCCACCCAGGTTAGACCCTCAGTTACCCTGTCCATGCTCAGAAGTATGTGTGGTCATTCCATGGACCCAAGTTCAGAGAACTTAAACCACTTGCTGCAAATCACACAGTAAGGACGAGGTAAAGCAGGATCTGAATCAAGTTCTCAGGGTCCATAGTCATCCCTTCCCTAGACTCTCTGCATCTTTATCCCTTTTGATTTAATTCATTTTCTAGAAAAGGGACGAGATAATGGATGGCATTTTGGTTTGTTAAAGAACCACAATGAGAAAGAGAATAACAAAGGGCATTGAGTGGAGTCTTATAAAATGATTAAAGGTTTTGAATATATGATAAACAGGCTTTTAAGACCCATGGATCTGACCCCTTATTAGACTGTTTATTTCATGACTGACGGATCAGCTAAAACAATTGCCGAGGGACCCCATGCATCTTCCGCTTCAATTACTTTCAGGGCCAATTTGCTAAAGATGATTTTTCTGAAGTTAGCCAATGTAATTTGAAACCAGAATAGGTAAAATGCAGGCCAGTCATCGAGGATGCATGAGGAATATCACAGCGGGGGCTAAGAGAATTAAACCGAATGGGGGAGTTTTATTTCTCCCATCTTTATAAAGACCAGAAATTGAGGCAAATGGGTCAAGTGAACGCTGGCTGACTGCAAAGGCAATCTTAAGAAAATGACATAGAAATTCACCTTCCTCAGATCACATAGGCAGCAAGAAAATGGAAACCCAGATAGATATGGGTTGGACTTGAGGGTCTGAAGTATTCTGGTGTTCCTGGTACTGGGCATGTATCATCCAGTGGGTCTCACTGGGTGGCTGGGAAATGGCACAGTGACACAGGATGTCACTGACAAGGTCTTCTGACAGGGGGATATTTAAACAGGCCAGTGTAAACAAAGTCTTGAAAATACCTGAGCCTGAACCAGGCCTTCGGCTGCATGGGATGGTTGTATTTTGAGGGTCCTGTATGTCCTGGGCTAACTGTCTTTGACTTTCTACAATGCTTTCCATGCTCCAGTGAACAGGTGCCTCCTAAAAGCATGGATCTTTCTCTTCCTTCCTTCTTTCTTATCACAGACTTGGTCTTTACACCTTTACATCCTAGCACTGAGTTGCCTGGGCCACAGTAGATGTTAAATAAACACATTAGAAGACTGAAGAAGTCAATGATCAGCAGGGAACTCAAGAATTAAGAAGGCCAGAGAAGGGGGAAGGAAAAATAGCTGAGAGGAAGAGAGAAAGAGAGAGAGAGAGAGAGAGAGAGAGAGAGAGAGAGAGAGAGAGAGA
>JANHMN010000004.1:172237605-172270459 GCA_030674055.1 Rhabdomys pumilio | reverse complement strand
GAGAGAGAGAGAGAGAGAGAGAGAGAGAGAGAGAGAGAGAGAGAGAGCACAGTGGAGTCTCAGAGGAGTTTTCCTGGTGATTTGGCTTGAGTGTGACCCTCAGAACTGAAATGCCTCTGTTATAAAGGAATTCTAGCCTTCAAGATTAAAAGAAGGGAGACACACTTTAAGAGGGTCTCTATCATGTATCCAGTATGGTTGGGCTTTGAGGTCAAGAGCTCAGCTGAGCAACACCATGGCAGAACCAGCCAACAAGAGGCAACAACCTATTCAAAATCCAGTTTTTCACCATGCTGAGTTACCTCAGACTGGGAAATGCTGCCACTCCATGAAATTTAGTCTTGAGGTTTCTCCAGGTGTCCAAACACCTAATAAGTGCTTGAAGGAGACTGATTTAATCCAAGTATTTAGTAAGAGATGCCCAGCAAATGAGGGAGAAGAGTGTTCTCAAGGGGAAGTCCTTGCAGCTTGGCTTCTTCTCATCCTCATTTCTTTGCTGTGGGTCCTGGGAATAGAACGTCCTAAACCTGAGTTGGGCAGAAAGATTGTAAGGACCAGAGGCAATGAAAATCTTCATCAAAACAGATGTGCTGGGTACAATAAGGCCATGCACAATTGAACTCACAGTAGCTGTGTTCCCAGGCTCAAGACCTGCATGAGATCAAATCCGCCAAAATTCTAGCATAGATGGCCGAAGGACTCATGAAGCCCCATCACTAAGTGAGGAGCTACTGGCCAGTGTTGGTTACTGACCATGTGAGAATAAGTTTCATTCATGACTCCAGAGAGATGACACCTGCTCCAGCAGAGGATGTTATACCCATGCCCACACGGACAGTACCAATTAGACTCAGTGGGCTTAAAAACAAAGCACATGAGGTAGGGAGGGAAAAGGGAGAGCTAGGGCAGAGAACAGATGTGGGGAGGAATTGGGGAGTGGATTTGATCAAAACACTTTAAATAGGTGTATGAAATTTTCAAGCAATTATAAAAAAAAAAAGTAAATCTGGTCATAGTAGAAATTGGAACATAAAGTCGAGCAGGAGATTGCCAGTTTGGTTTGCTTCTCTGTGACAGTGACTCCATCTTCTAATTAATCCATTGACACTTCTTATGCAGATTTCATGGATATTCCTGCAGGCCTGATCTTTTTTTTCTTTTTTTTTCCCCACGATCTCATCCCACATTATCCTCAGAAAATGGCCTCTGATTTTCCTGAAGTTCAGAGAGGTTGCAGGGGTTCCTATATTTTCCTGTCCTTCGTGGGTCAAGCAACACTCTGGTTTAACTTTACCAGGGGCATTAATTAATTAACTACCTAATTACATTAATTAATTAATTAATTAATTAATTGAAGAAGTATCATTATAATTTACTGAGGTCTACATAAATTAGATGGTTGAAAGAGTTTTTTTTTTTTTTTAATGTGTTCAGCTTTGTGATGCACAGTTTAATGGATTTCCAAATTAAGTTGAATTGGGAAAGATGAGAGCAGAGTAGTTATCATACAGTTTAATCTGTGAACTTCAAAGTAGTGGCAGTGTGTGATCTGTCTGAATTTCGTAACACAGGCTTTAGAAAGTGCTACTATAGATCAGCTTTGAGTGGATTTCTGACTCTAAGTTTTTAATGTTAAGGATGATGGTTTGTGGGGCTGAAGAGAGGAGCCAGTAGTTAAAGAGGATTGTTGCTCAATTGTAAAGACTAAAGTTCAGATACAAGCAAATGCTTCAAGACCACCCATGTTGGGCAGCCCACAAGTGCTTATAACTACAGCTTCAATGCATCTGATATCCTCTTCTGGTATCTGGAGGCTGCCTCCACTATACATACACACATAAACACACACAATCACATACACACACATGCATGCACACAACCACATACACACACATACAAGCAACCACACACATCAACCAGACACACACACAAAACCACATATATACACACACACATACACACACACACACACACACACACACACACACACACACACACACACTTATGCACACAGTTAAAATCTTAAAAAGCAATGAGGGTTTATGTTTTTTCTTCAGCGTGTGGGAAGAAATGAAAAGTAGAAAGGAGTCCTTTCTCTGTAGACATTGAGAAGCAAAAAGCCAGGCTGGGTATCAGGCTTGGAGTCAGACAGTTGAGTGTCTCTCTGACAAGTATTCAAACCCCTTTCAGTCTATAAAATGCGACTCTCTCTAAAGGAGTCTGTGTGGGTGAAGTAAGACACATAAGTGATATGTTAACTGGTCTTGTAGGATGCCCACCCTTAGCACAGGAGTATGAAATATCACTGGTTAATTTTTTGTCTCATTTCCTACACTATCCAAACTTGTCACCAGGATGTAATACACGTCTTCTGTTTGTCTCCTTAACTCAGATGTTCCACGTGGGAACTTTTGCCCTTTCTTTCTGTATATCTCCCGAGATTTGCTGATACTATTGAAAATGGGATGGGCCTCAAAAAGGTTTTCAGCTATGTTATCAGGCAAAGGCACACAAGTGGAGAGTGCAGTTTGGATAACACAGAGTACAGAGATTTCGGTACATTCCAACATTCTCAAAGACAGTCCTGTGCATATGAGATTCTTCCCTGGCCATTTTCTTATTCAAAATAAACTTTCAGGCTCCAACAGAGGTCTGTAGTTTGTGTTTACCTTGAAGAGACTTTTAATCCATTGGGCTAGCTTTGGAAGTGTCCCAGGATTGTGCCACACCCACCTCCCTCCCTCATTAACATCCTTCTTTATGCAAGAATTCTTGTGCTACTCAGATTGATTTTGCCTACTTTGACAATTGGTTTGCCCGGATGCATCCAGTAATACCAGTGGCCGATGAGCAGAGGCATCTTTACATCAACTGAGGTAACCACACCAGACCTTGGTGAAAATGCAGGATGGCTTTGATGGGACTCATGCTTGAGCAGATGCGTAGAGCTAAGGTGATGGTCAAGGTCTGGACATTATTTTTAGCCTTGAATAGTTTGTACTCTGGGCTTGCTCCTGTTAGCTTCCTGAGTGGGCTGATATATACCCGTTTTTATCTCTTCTCTGTTCCTGTTTTCTTGTCATCAGTATTCAAACTAGCAGTTAAAATTTCAGAGAAAAGTGTAGGTAGAACCCAGTGGGTACCAGGTTGGAACGTTCCGAGCCTCTGGCTTCCTGTGTGTGCCTTTTTTCTTCTCTCCATGCGCATCTTGGCTTTCTAGTGATTCAAACTTAGGGGAAATGTTGCTACTTACCCACCTGTCAAGCGTGGTGTGAGAATGAGTAAGAATATCCGAGCCATATTTTTGCTCCTTAGAAGAAAGGTGCTATATAAATACGAAGTGTGATTTCATTAAACGTTCTCGGATGATGACAGCATATGTTATACTCAATTTCCTTGACCAATTTTATAAATAAATTTTGGTGTTACAATATGGTTGTTTTTATGGTGAGTATGTGTGTATCCTACACTCTGGGCTGTATTTTCTGTCTGGGTGATGTAACATATCAACGTTTAAGAAAAACAAAAGCTTTGTTCTAGACAAATCATGCAATTACTGCATAAAGTTCTTTGCCTTTTTGTACTTAGGATAAATGTGAGTGAGTTTTCTACTGAGTATAAAGGAGAGAAACACAATACAGTATATTGTAAAAATGTGGTGTGGAGCCGGAGATGTGGCTCCATTTGTTAAGTGCTTGCTGAGCATGCATGTAGCGCTGAATTTGGTCCCCAGCATTGCATAAATGAGGTGTGATACTGTACAGAGGTGATCCTAGCACTTGGGAGGTAGAGGCAGGAGGCTCAGGAGTTTAAGGCTACTCTTAGCTACATAGTGAGTTTGGGATAAACTCACTATGGGGTACAGGAAAGCCCATCTGCAGAAAAATAGGCTAGTTTGGGTGAATGATCTGTTTTTCTGATAAATCTGTATAAGTGGTTTGCAGTATGCATGACAAACGCATCAGTGACAGGGTTGAACATAAAATGCTGGGCTTTTGTGGCCAGGGATGATGCTGATCGCATCCCACAGAGGAGCGTCAAAACCCAGGCTTAGTCTGAGGAAAGGTATTCCTTCCAGCCTTAGATCACCAAGGCAGGATTCTCCCAAAGAGGTGGAAAGGTATGTTTTACCTCACCGTAAGACCCAAGAACGCAGGAGTGACAGAATCAAAGAAGCATTGCACAGACTCAGCACGTTGCTGGCACTTAGGCTCAGTCAGTTTGAACTGCAGAGGACACTTTCTTGGGAGAGGTAAGCAAGCATCCTTAGCAGCCTCTCTTGTCCATCTCTCAGTTCCTTTGGCAAGTCCTTTGCCTCCTTCATAGGCAAGGCATCCCTCCAGCTGTATCTTCCCAGAAATCGCCTTCAGTCTTACATGGTTTTTTAACATGTGTAATGGTTTTAGATCACTGAAGTACAGGGTGTTCCCATAATGGTCCTTCTGATGGTATTACTATTGTACAGTGTACTTATCAACGCTAAGAGGTTAACCGTGCTGTAACACTGCTTGTTCCACCACTGACCTCATTTGGATGTTTTAGTTTTTCCATTAACAGTCTTTTTTTTTTTTCTTTGCCAGTATCCCATGATGCATTTGGTCATCGTGCCAAACCAGGTTCTTCCAATCTCTGACAGTTTCTCTCTCTTTGTCTTTCTTGGCTAAAAACATTTTGAGGAATTCTGTACAGTGTCTCTTCATCTGAATTTATCTGACTTTTTTTTTTTTTTTAAACCAAAAATATGCTGTGCTAGCTCTCTGTTGTTATGGTAACGTGACTGAGAAAAATCAACTTGAAGAGGAGAGATTCAGTCTGGCTCCTGGTTTCAGGGTTTTTAGCCTCGTTCTGTTGCTTTTAGGCCTGTGCTGAGGGAGCACATCACAGTGGGGAATATGCAGGGAGGCAACACTGTTCACTTTGCTTGCCCTGTGGTGGCCAAGAAGGAGGTGGGGGCGGGGGAGGGGGGAAGAAGGAGAAGGAGAGGGAGAGGGAGAGGGAGAGAGAGACAGACAGAGAGACAGATAGACAGAGACAAAGACAGGGACAAAGAGAGACAGAGTCACAGAGATAAGGCAAGAGACAGTCACAGAGACAGAGACAGACACCTAGGGACACAGAAAGATAGAGACACAGAGAGACAGAAAAACAGACATGGATATATAGAGACAGAAAGAAAGAGACATAGAGATATAGTGCAAAGAGAAGAAGAAAGAAAAGGAGAAGAAAGGAGAAGGAGGAAGAGAAATAAAGAAAGGAAAGAAGAAAATCAAGGAGAAAGGAAAGAGGAGGAAAGTTCAGTGGAGTGGAGTTGGGCTGGGTCTCCAGTGACTGAACTCCCTCCCTCCCACTCACTCTACCTACTAAAGCTTTCACCACCGCCCAGCAACTCCAGCAGGTGGGACCTATTTAATACCCAGAGTATACCACATGCTGAGGTTATAGCTGTTGAGGAAGAATAGCACAGAAACACCATGTTCCTGTCATTGAACATGTCAGTGTGCACAATTTATCAGATGACACGAACCTTGGCTACTGACTTTAAGTGAGATCTACTAATTTTTTTTTCCCCTGGGAAAGCCAAAGTATTAATAATTTCCATTCTTCTACTTCATAGAGACAGGTCACTAGGTTCAACCATAGAGGAGGAGTAACAAACGATTTTGTCACCATATTCTGAATACAAGTTAGTCAGTTTTGCAGAAGGGTATGAATATGAGATACAAATAAGATACGCAATGCTTATTATGGTTTGATGTATTGTCTTTTGGGCTTAGAATACCATAATGTGTTCAATAAAAACCATACTTGAAAACTTGAATTTAAGCCTTTCCTTGGATGGTGGTTGAATCATTTGATGCTGCATAAAGGTAGCATTCACAAGGAAGGAAACTGATGCTCTTTTGCAGGTTGTGCTGCCAAGCTGTCGTGTATCGAGGCACAGTGAAGTCTCTCAGCTTCCCATGGGCTGGTCAAACTGCCTCCACTTACGTGGAGGGATAGCTGGACCCTGAAAACTCGCCCACTTGTTCAGGACTTATCAGTGAATCTTGCTTCCAGCAATGAATAGTCCATTTTAATCTTAAGTGGCCGTTCTTAATTCCTGATTCATTTTACATTTATTTTACTTTTTGAATTCCTGAAGATAAAAGAGTACATGTATTTGCTTATTTAAACTAATTATGTAACTTGTATTGGCTTTCAGAGAATTAAGTTTCATTATGGGATTTTCCAAATAAAACCGTTTTTGTCATTTGCCTACAGTGCTTCTTCTTCTTCTTCTTCACCCCTTCATTTTTCTAACTTGATTTTTTGAGAATTTCATACAGCGAGTTTAGGTCACCTACACCCCTCTTTCCTCACCTCCTCCCAGATCCATTGCCACTTCTTTACCCACCCAACCTTGTGTCCTGGTTTTCTTTTTAACCCATATATGTATTGCCCATGCATTCTTAAATGCGTGGTCTTCCACTGGAGCATAATCGACCTATTAGGGGCTATAGTCCTGAGGAAAACTGACTCTCTCTCTTTCCCAGAAGTTAATAATTGCCAATAGCTCCCGGTATAGTCACGGAACTTTGTGTCCTCCTCCCCTCTCGATGTTGTGATTTGGTCTGGCTTGAGTTTGCAAACGTCTTATGTATACTGTTGCGACTACTGTAAGTTCATATGCTCAGCTGTCCTGCTGTGGCTGGGAGACACTATTCTTTGTAGTTACACACAACTGCTGACTCTTACAGTCTTTCTGTCCCATCTACAACCAAGGCTCTTGATCCTTGGTAGGAGGTAAATGATAGAGATGTGCCGTTGAGTTGAGCACCTAACATTCCACAGTTTCATATTCTCTGTCCCTTCATCAGTTGTCCTTTTCTGTATTAATCCCTATCTATGCAATTAGACACTTCTCTGACAAGGGTTTGGAAATGCATTAATTTGAATAGAGGTTGGGGCAGATGTGGAGTGGAAAGGCATGCACCCAGGACACATGGTACTCAGGCAGGTCTCTGGTGGCTCCTCTTGTGTTTATCAATCAGACTGTTTGTGCTTATCAATCAATTATGTAAGAAAGGTTGATCCTTTCTCTTTTGTTTGTTTATTCATTTGCTCCCTTGTCTGCTTATATCTATATGGGTCTATGGGTATTGATTGCATTCATTGGGTGAGCCATTCAATTTTGTTGTGATTTATTGTTGTGATGGATTGATTGTACCCTCCAGCACTCATGTTAAAATTTAATTGCCATTGTGATGATGTTAACAAGTGAGACCTTAAAGAGTTGGCTGAGTCCTGGGGAGCTCTGCCCTCATAAATGGATTAATGCCATCACAGTGGGTGTGGGTTAGTTACCAGGAGACTGATACTATTGTAAAAGTGGGTTGGCCTGATTTCCTCTCTCCTTTGTGCTCATTTGTCCTTCTGCCATATTCTAGTCTGGCACGAAGGCTCTTGCTAGATGCTGGCATCGTGCCCCCAGACCTCTCAGCCTCCTGAACTATTAGCCAAATAAATATCATTGGTTTGTAAATTACCCTGTGTGTAGTACTCGTGCTACTGCGGCACAAAATGCTAAGCTATTATGTTATTTGAAACATGTTAGCTCTGGCCATGGAGAGCTTTCCAGATTAGTTCGTGGTGGTTTTTATTTTTATTTATTTATTTATTTATTTTGACACTGCTGCCCTCATCTTAAAGGAACAATGTGTTTCTAGGCACATCTTTGCCTCAAAAACATATTCTAAGATACCTTATATTCCCTTTGCCCTGTTCTTAAAGTCATATCAGACTTGCTTTGAGGTGATTCCCAGCCTTATGGGCATAATGAAAGGCAGCCAA
Source organism: Rhabdomys pumilio (assembly GCA_030674055.1). Classification (NCBI taxonomy): domain Eukaryota; kingdom Metazoa; phylum Chordata; class Mammalia; order Rodentia; family Muridae; genus Rhabdomys; species Rhabdomys pumilio. The sequence continues at coordinate 172,262,629 of JANHMN010000004.1, read as the reverse complement.
AGAGAACTACTGAAGTGTTCTGATTTTCTGACACAAAGTACCTGTGAGATTCAGTGGTTTGTTGAGGCCCACACAGCCCCATGTTTTGGGGGCTACTATGTTTCAGCCGCACTGCCTCATGCTTTGGGGCTAAGTGCTCTGATCAAGAAAGAGAGTGGCAGAAGAAGGGGAAGAGACTCGAAGAATGGAGACAAAACAGGGTGTGTGGTCAAGTCTTGTTTACTGTCTCTCTTCTTGCAAGGAAATCCTGGGTATTTATAAGCACAAGCAGGGGAACACAGCTGAAGACACTTTACCACCTGTGCCTTGCAGCTGGCATCACTAAACAGCAAAACAAGATATGTGGGATAAACAAGATTTTTATCAAAGTGTGCTCAGCTGTTGTAGGCTGTTGAAAAACAAGTCTCTTATGTATGTGGCTCGAGATGGCTGCAACAGTGGTTGTTTTAAGCTATAACATTTTGGGACAATTTGTTATACAGCCATAGCTAACTGATGTATTTTTATCAAATACCACCAAAAAGAATTTGGTATTGGAGGTGAAAGTGAGGCAGATCCCAGAAGGACCCCCAGCAGAGAATGATGTTTGAAGATCCAGCCAGGGCTTGAAAGAGTAAAGAAGACCTGACTGTGAACTGCACCAGGTATGTGGGGGTAGGCTTGTCAAGGTTGCTACCTATATTAATGTCGAAACAAGAATGTATGCTTTGTGAACCCTGTGGTCGACTTGAAGGAGATTTCAGATAAACATTGATTGTGTTTCCTGGATGCTTTTATGAGTATACTAAAACACGAGAGGAAACAGAGACAACCAAGGAAAGACTTAATCAGAAATGGAAACAGGACTTGGTGATGTAGAAAATCCCTTGCCTCTCTGGGTGAAAGATGATGTTTGAAATTAAGGAATGATGCCCTAGCAAAGACCTAACTAAGCATAACTGGGAAGTTATTCTCTGGAGAAGCTATGGCCTTGTACCCCAACAGCAAGAGCCTAGCAAACATCTGCCCTCATATCTGACTTCTGAATTTAAAGATGAATCCAATTCCTGACTCTCCACTTGAATCCAGAAGCTTTGCTGCAAAGTAGTCTGGGCAATAGTGGTTTTGGTTAGACAGCTTTGTGCTTTTAGTATTGAGGTAATAATCTATTACTATGTAGGAGGTTGTAGGGGAATACGTGGTAAAAGATAGCCTCACCTTCAGAAGGATGAAATACAAGAAATCTTGGTGGATTAGCAATAGGTAAAACAGAATGTATCAGAACCCACCTCCTGCATGCTATGTGGCCTGTGTGAACAGAAAAGTCCAAAGAGAGAGCTGCTTGGGAGAGCACAGGGGTCCATGTCCTTGGGGGAATTCATTTGTCTCTTCTTTCCTTTCCCATGGAGAATTGCCAAACCAACTGTCAAGTTCTTTGAGAACAGCTTACCAAACCTAGGGCTTCTGAAGAGTTACCTAAGCTATCCAGGCTGAGATGCAAAAAGAGTACCATGAAGGCTTTTCCTATGGACCCTGAAGTCAGAGATAATGCAGAGACATGCAGACTACCATGTTTCCTGACTGAAGGAGACAGATGTCCCGAGTCATACGGAGAATACACTGGGTGACAGAGGAGGAAATGTCGTAGAGAGCATGTCTTATGCTCCAGTATCTGCATCAGTGAGGTTATATCCTGGACCTATCTGCTGAAGAAAGTTGGGATAACCTACTTCATGATCCTACCCAGATGGGACGGCATAGTATACAAGCTATACTTCAGCCTTGGGGTGGAGGCCAGCTACAATTTTGATAATGGTTAACCAAAGTTATTATGTCTGGTTTAGAAGTTCCTGTCAGGACTTACATGGGCTCTAGACAGATCAACATTGGAAATCCTTCCATTAGCAGAAGAAGATAGCCAACTGGCTTGAGGATTAGATACCCACAGCTCCAAGAGAAATAAAATGAGCACAGAGTCTGTTTCTTTTCACCTTTCTTCTGACCTTCTCAAAATCAGATTGGGATGGGAGAGGAGGTGGAGATGAGCCAGGAAAGAAAGTGCTAGAACAAATGATTCCCTCTCCTGTCTTGAGCTATGAGACCAATCTAGACTGAGAGATGAGAGAGGCTCTGGATTGGATGTGGTAGAAAACCTCTGATTTATGCTAGACATTCAATGCTTATTTTTGTTAGCAGATAAGGCATTGATGCCACTTAAAAACCTCATACTATCCTTCTCCAAGAAAAAAAAATGTTTTAGTTGCCAGAATTGCACTGAATGGACAGAATAAGATTACTGTTGGGAGCCAGGTCCTAGCAGAAAGCAGCTATCATCTTTGCAGCCATCTCAGGCCCTATACCCTAATAAGAGACTTGTTTTTCAACAGCCCACAACAGCTGAGCTGATAAACATCTTGTTTTTCTCACATATCTTGTTTTGTTGTTTCATGTCCCAGCTGCAAGGCACATGTGGTAAAGTATCTTCAACTGTATTCTCCTGCTTGTGCTTATATATACCCAGGATTTCCTTTCAATAAAGGGGCCTTGATCAGACTCTGTCTTGTCTCCATTCTTCGAGTCTCTTGCCCCTCCATCCCCACTCTCTCTTGCTAGACCCTGTTGACTGACCCAAGGACTGAAGCACCTGGCCCCCAAATGTGGGGCAGTGCTGTCAGTTTCACCTGGTGCACAAACGTGGGGCAGTGTGGACCAGGTCAGATTACTATGGAAAAAGACTCCCTAAGGCATCTGATGGGTGGTGACCAAATGGAGAGGTTCAGACTTGTATATTTTGAGGCTGTGTGGGAGAAAATGGTACCTGTTTCTGTGTGTTTCTGTGAACATCAGCCCAGTTTCTAAGCGAGTTCCATGGTTTAGGTCCATCTTTGTTTCCTGGTACCCTTCTGACTATTTTCTCATGTGATCTGACAAGGACTGACAGAGGGTCCCTTAATGTCAACATCAACCATGGTGATGTTACTTTTTTATTTAATTATAGCCTAAAAGTGCTCATACTGAGTTTGGAAGTTGATGGACTGTGCATGTGCATGCATGGGTCTATTTAAAATGGAATATTTTTATACTTTATTATTAAATTATTTTTACATACCACAAGATCATTAAGATGCATCATGTAAGTTTGGCACTTGCATTTGAGCCATTAGGATTTACTTGGCCTCCTCACTCATTGACTGGTACTGACCAGGGCGATTCTTGTCTCCTCTCTGCATTCTCTGTCAGCTCGTCACACTTTCTTACTTAGGAAACAGGTTCAGGGGATTAATAATCATGAATTAAGAAAGATGAGAATTTCTGTTTGATGAATGTTTGGTTATAATACATCCAAGACAGCAAGAAAGGCTCCATGGGGTCTGAGACTTAGGTGTCTTTTAGCATGACTCCATAACCCTAGAACTAAGTTACTTCCCCAAGTTCTTATCACTCATGCTAGGCACACACTTTACCAGTGGGCTCTGTCCCTAGGACAGGCGTTATTCTTCAAGGCATTAACTCCCTGAGACATTGTCTGTCTGCATCCTAGCTTAGAGAACTTGATCATATAGACACATCAGCACAAGAAGTCTAAAATAAGTAATGTTTCTTTTTTATTTTCTGCATATTTCTTTATTCAGCTCAAGACTCTGTTTCTGTCTCTGTCTCTCTGTCTCTGTCTGTCTCTTTGTGTGTGTGTGTGTGAGTGTCTGTGCTGTTTACATGTGTTCACATGGATACAAATATGAACATGTATATACCTGTATGTGATTGGACATGAAAATAGGTGCACATACATGTGGAGGTCAGATGTCAATATTGTGTTTCTTACTCTATCACTCTACCTTGTTACTCAAGATGGAGTCTCTTACTGAACTGGGAGTTTGTCAACATGGCTAGAATACCTGGCTAACAAGCCCCAGGGATCCTCCTGCCTCTGCTTCCCCAGGTGACATTGAGAAGAGATTTTTTTGTTTGTTTTGTTTTTATCACACGTGCTTTTTGTGTCTATATGTAGGTCAGCAGTGATAGTTTTCACTTGCTCTCAATTCTTAGATTGGGGTCTTAATCGTCTTGCTTATACTGTTTCTTTGATTACTCCATAGAGGTGTAGATTTCAGAGACACAAATCAAAGTGGGTGCCAAATCCAATTCAGTCCATGTTTTTCTCGCATTCCTAAAGGGTCACATCACACTGTGTCCTTTCCCAGTCATCCAGTGGGAATATGGACATAGTACAGCTGTGGTCCTTCCAGTTATTAACACAGGAAAAAAGCTAGTCACTCCCTGTAGTCTCCTGCAACCAACTCTTCTCCCTTTAACAGTTCTGATTCCACCTTCTAAGGGCCCACCAAACACCTGCTTAACAATCGTGTCCAAAATGTTGTCAAGGGAACTCAGTTCAGCTGTGTCCATCTGTAACTTTTGGCTTCCATGCTGCTATTGCCTTTGTAAGTCAGACAGACTCTTCCGAAAGTGCCTATTTCCAACTTGTAGACATCTGGGAATCTTTTATTGTTCCTTAAATAGTGGGGACACTGAGTTACTCACACATGCAGATTCTTTGACTGCAATTGGGTCTTGATTTGCTTTCACTGACTTAATAACATTATAGTTGTTAGGTGACTGAAGTAACTTTATGTGCTACTAGTGTAGAGGCTGGACATTCAAGGTCACGGTGTCTGTTGATGTCATTTCTTGGTGGGGGAGCTTTTGTGTTGACTTGTAGATAGTTCTATTATTGTGTCTTCATGTGGTCTTTCTACTGTGCACACAAACCCCTTTTGTCTGTACACATGTCTGCGTCTTCTCTTTTGAAGTTGACACCAGTCAGACCTACCCACGCAGCCTCGTTTTGATCCAATTGCTTCCCCAAAGTTCCTATTTTCATCTCCAGTCACATTCTGGGCTATCAGGGATAGATAGGTCTTCAATATGTGTTTTTTTTTTTTTTCAGTACAATTCAGTCTATAATATGCTAGAAATATATTCTTGGATTAAAGTCATGATTAAAGCTAAAGGGATCAACAGTTTTCTTTCAGGTAATTGGGGAGAATGTAGAAGGCAGAATAAGGTCTAAAGCTATGCTGCATTGAGGTTTAATAGAGGTGTATCACCAGGGTTTCACTTCATACCCATTGAAGAGTCAGAATGTTGATTCAGTAGAACTGCCCCCTTGTTGGCTTGTGCACCCATGGGTGCTTGAGAATGAGAACAGATAGGTTAAGGACCCACTCTGCCCACAAGTTTCTGAAGAGTGGAGATTCATAAGGAATTCAGCACAGGAATTCAGGTAGCAGTGTTTTGGAAGCTGTCTTATAGTCAAAAGGCTGGTGAAGAGAACTTTTTAGATGGCTGGACAGGTATACAGAGCAGACCAAAATCACCAGGTGTCTTCCCACACGCAAATACTAATCTTGGGTATGTATTTTTTTTCTCATAGCCCAATGTAAGGAAGACATAGAAAATGGGAGAGGGACACATGAATTCTCCTGCTAGGTTTCTGTTCTTAGTTTTTGAATAGACTCTCCCAAAAAGCAGGTTCAGATGTGGGGAGTGAAGGGGGTGCCTACTTCTTCCCAAAGTGTCTATTTCCAACTTGAAGATAGCTGGTATGCTTTAATTACTCTGTATAGCAAGTGGGAGTGATGCACAGAGCACTCCTGCATCTAAACCTGGGACCCACGGCAGCTGCCTTCTTACACACACACACACACACACACACACACACACACACACACACACGAGAGAGAGAGAGAGAGAGAGAGAGAGAGAGAGAGAGAGAGAGAGAGATTAGTCTCAGTTTCCAGCTGATAAAGTACTGGGGCTTTCAGGGTTGAATTCTATGATGTCCACAAATGATGTCCACAAATGATGTTGGATTCTATGATGTCCTCCTAAACCAGGCAGCCTTGGAACACCTGGGTGGACCTGGAATTTTTCTTATTTTCTTTTCTTCCTTTCCTTTTAATGAAATAATTCTTTTTAATAATTCTTTTTATATAGTATATTCTCATCATGGTTTTCCCTCCTCCAGTTCCTCCCAGATCCTCCATGCCTACCCCATTTGTCGATGACGGATGCAAAATGAACCTACCTCATTTTCTTAACTTTCTCCTCCTTCTCCATACCTGTTTCTCATGTAATTCAGATTTTAGGCAAGGTCTTGTTTTTTCCATAAAGGTTTTATTTAATTCCTAAAACTAGGTTAGGAGTTCTACTCACTTGGTATATAATGAGATATGATATATAAGGTGTATGATATAGTGCTGAGCTGCTCATCCCCAGGAGACTCTGAGATGATTGACATTGTCTATCATCAAACTCATGGCAACATTTCATGTGTATGAGTGTCAAGCAGTAGAAAAGTATAACTTCGTTTTATTTATCCACAGTACATTCCATGGGAGACACAGTTGTATTACTGGAATAACACTACACATGACAAAATTCCTTCTAAATATCTGTTTTCAAAATGTTTAATCCGTAGCTCAAGTATTGAAATGTGTTTTCTTCTCATCCACTGTTTTAAAAAGTTGTCTCCTTCCTAAAGTACTTTTTTTTTAAGTAGCAAATTATTTAGAGGAGCTGATTTCCACCATACAAAAGGTCAACAAATGAAATATTTGTTGTCATTTAGTAAAAAACACAGCATAGCTCTTCTGACAATTTGACGATTATTTTAAGTAACTCTCCACAGCTAAGCAAGGGATCTTTGTAGAGTAATTGATTTTTCATGAACTTTCCCCTAAATTATGATGAATCAATTTGTGCAAGTTCACAATCGGTTTTATTTACATTTTGGGTAAATATTGTGTTGTAATTTAAAGGTATCATTCTAAGAACGATGACTGTGGAGATGACAATCTATAGTCCCCTTGCATCTCTGGCTTCATGCTCTTTGCTTCAGTGATATTCTTGTAAATGATATGGTAGGTATCCTTGATACAGAGTGCTATCGCTGTAAACTGAACTGGGAGTATTTTTAAAGATCTCTTTGGTTGAGGACAACTCAGTTGTGTTGTGATTGCTCGTTCTCACTGGCCTCTGCCTCCCAAGGTCGATACTGTAAGTGCCAAGTTCAGTTTGCATGCCAAGTGTGTGTCAAGATTAATTTCTCTTTCTTCTTCAGCTGAAGCTTGACGAAAGAAGCTTAACAGTGTTTGGTCTCAAACCCTGAAGGACAGCCCATTTTTCATATTTGAAGTTTCTGACAAATCTGGGTTTATTGCTTGGCCCTTCCTATCAGTACATTTATGTATGTTTTTTGTCAGAGCACTTACTACACACAGCCTTGATTAACCTAATTTCAAAAGAAGTTACAGAGACAGAAGTCATAAGGAGAGATTGAGGGAGATCCAGGAAACTTATTGGGCAAATACTAGATATTCCATATATCTAAACAAATATTAAAATAACTACAAATTAGGGAGAAATAATCTAGAGATGAAAAGGCTCAAAGTTCCAAAACAGATTCAGGAGTAAAAAAAAAAAAATCAGACATTTAAATACATCTTGGCAAAACTCACCAATGATAAGGAGTAAATGCCCATGGGCTTTGAAGCAGCTAGAACAGATTATCTCTGGAATAGATTTGTAGCCTTTTAATATTGCATTAAGGTGATGATTTCTTTTTATTGTAGATAAAAAGTTTTACTTTTATATAATAATTCTGAAATCAGCAATCTTGATAAACTTTTTTATTGCTGCTAATATTTTATACTATTATTAGCTTGTGTATATTATAATTTTCATTATCTATATTGTATTACAAATTTATTTTTATTTATTAATCTTTTGATAATAGTAAGATTCCATCACCATTACCAGTAACAATGACACAACAGAATTTTTAGTGTCATTTATTAATATTTGTCAAGATTGCTGTAGAGTTTTGATAAAAATCCTTATTAGGATTTTTTAGTTACCTTCTACTTTAGCATATTAGGAGTATTTTTTTTTATTAATGAGCCATTGAATCCAATTACATCTAAATTCTAATTGATTGAGATGATCAGATTGTTTTTCTTCAATGTATTAATGTGTGGATGCTTTTGAGTAGCAAATGATACTTGCTTTATTGGACACATTCTAGTGGCTTATTTATTTAAAAAATCTTTTATTATTTGTTATTTGAGAATTTCATGCATCTACACAATGTGTTTTTGTCTCATCAATCCTGTTAGCTCTCAAACTCATAGAAGACGCCCCACCACATCCTCTATCCTCTTCCCAAATTTACATCTCTTGTTTTATACTTTCCAGTGAGCCCCATCAACTGTCCTCGCCTGTGTGAATATAGGGCCATCCACCAGAGTATGAACACCTAAGAGGAGCCACTTTCTCAATGAAAACTCTTTTCCTAACATAGCTTTGAGCTACTGAAACTCCTCACCTAGGGATGGGCTTTTATTATACAAAACTGTTCATTGATTAGTGTTTCCAGTTTGCACTTGGAAGAAGCTAAGTTTATATAACGGTTTATCTACAATTCATCTTATCCAAAACCCAAGAAGTGTTAGTCTTTGACCTATTAATGTTCCAGAATAAGCTTTATCATTCATTGTTTTGTAGAAAATTGTGCTCTTGATCCAGTTTTTAAATATATTTACTTTGTTGACCATATAAATTTTTAAGGACTTAAAAATGTACACAGAGTAACAACCCTTTATTTTTCCTTAAATGCTGATTTCCATATGCTATTTTTCTCTCTCTCCCTTGGTTTGTACTTGAGTTAATTTGAGTTGCTAAGTCAAGATAATATGGTATGGTAATTTATAAAGAACAAAAATTTATTTCTTAGGGAAGCTTATGAGGGAGCTCTTACAGAGGTTTCTGTTTGGGGAGGAAGAAAGGGGGAGTGGAGAGGGAGAGAGGAGAGAAGGGGAAGGGGGAAAGGGAAAAAGAGGAAGAGTGAGAGGGAGGTTGAAATAGAGGGAGGTATAAAGGGGGAAGTGAGAGGAAGTGAGTGAGGGAAGGAAGGAGATGGAAGAAGAAAGGGGGGAGGGAGGGAGAGAGAGAGGGGGAAGGAGAGGGGAGAGGAGGGCAGAGAATAAGAAATTATTATCAGACACGGGCCACAGTACTTCTCCAGTAGCTAAATTCAAGGGACCCTTATCAGAAGCCCTTGCCTACATTAACACTATTAGTCCATTTGTGAGGGTGAAGCCTACATTACTCATGCAACAACATCTTAAAAGAACTTTTTTTTTCATTTTATGTATGTAAAAGTATACCTGCACGTGTGTCTGTGCACAGCGTGTGTGTCTGGTGCTTGCGGAACCAGAAGGGGGCAGCAGATCCTCTGGAAATAGAGTTACAGTTGGTTGTGAGCCACCACGTGGGTGACAAGAACTGATCCCAAGGCTTCCTCAAGAATTGACAGTGCTCTAAGCCACTGAGCCATCACTCCCGCTCTTATTTGTAAACGTTTAAGGCTTGGCCATACTTCCACACTTGAATGTTGAGGGACATACTTCAGCCACCCAATCCGCTGTGCCAGGCTTTGGTTAATATAGTCAGTCGATTTAAAACCGTCATCTTACCTTCCCACCAGCCTCGTTATTTTTAGCTCTTCTCTATTCATTCCTTCCTTCTCGGCTTTGAATTTGCTGCCTTCCCCTCTGACTTTATGAACTTAACATTTAGTATATCTGTCTTCAACATTTCATTTAAAAACATACCCAGGACATACCTTTTAAAAATAAGTCACAATTGAGCTCATTTCAGCTCTGATATTATAGCAATTTTAAGGATGTTTTGCACCAGCTTTGCTATTTTTATTGTGAGTATTGTCCTAGACATATTAAAAAAAACTCGTAATTCATGGAGGAGGGACGGCCAAGGGATTCAGTCCATATAATGGTGTTGTCCTTACAGTTTGATTTCTGTAAATTTGGACTGATCTCAAAGAATGCAGCCTTAAGGACATCGGTTCTTTGTTACTTGTCCAACTGTCCTTTGTGACTGGGTAGTTAGAATACCTCTGCCAACATTTTAGGCTTGTTCTTAGGTTACACTTGTTCATTTTGTCATTCAAATATTTACCCTTAACAATGTTGCCATTCTTTCTGTTAATAACAGGGCATAAACACTGTCTTACAGTCAGTCATTCTTTGCCTTTGCACACACGTTCTGAAGCTGCATGTGTGGGTGTGTGCAATTTCGTGACTTTCATTCTTCATCACTGGATAGCTTCCCTTTGCTCTCATGCATTGCAGTTCCTTATTTCTAATATTTTGCCTTAAATTCTATTTTGTCTGGCAATAATTTACTATATTGGCTTTTTATTGCTTTTTATATTTGCCTGCAGTATATTTTTTCTAACGTTAAGTCTCTCTGTGGTGTTTTATTTTAATATCTCTTAAAACAACCACATAGCTAAATTAAAACCCATCCAGTGATCACTATTTTATTAGATGAGTTTAATTTATTTTTATCATTTTAGGATAATTGGTGCCTTTATATTCATTTCTAAACTTTCATGTTGCCTGTCTAGTCTACTGTTTCTCTCTCTCTCTCTGTGTCTGTCTCTCTCTCTCTCTCTCTCTTTCTCTTTTCTCTCTTTCATTAAAGATCAGCAGGGCTTTTTTTGTCATTTTCTCCTTGTGTGGGTCAAAAGTTATAAATTATCCTTCTAATGTTTCAGTAACCTTAAATCAAAAAATAAAACCATAAGTAACTACAAACTTACAAATAAATCTAAGACTGCACTTATTATTTTTCATCTCCCATAAGAAGAAAATTCCTCCTATAAATTAAACTCTGTTTTTTAAATTTTCCGAACCTTTAAGTTTCTGCTATCTGTATAACATTAAATTCTTTCTTGATATTGTTTTATATTTGATTTTCTTGGTTTCTTGATTTTGTCAGATTTCTTTCCAATGAAATACTTTCTTTAGTTGTTCCTTTAATGGCCTTCAATGCCAAACTAAGATTTCTGAGCTCCCCAACCTTATGGACTGGATAACTGATTGCCAGGTTTTCAGCCTTTCCGGCATGAAAGCAGCCATTGCTAGATCCTTTGGTCTAAGCTGATCTAATGAATCCCTTTAATACTCTTGTTTCATAGCAATCCTATGCCACATGTCTGTTCCTCTGGAGAACCTGAACTAACCCAGCCTCTTTCACCTTGGGCTAAATCTTCACTGAGTGCAAAGGGTTTGTTTAGCCACAGAGTAATGTTGGCTTTCACTGCGCAGGACAGAAGTCACCTGCATAGTAGCTACTGTTGTACAGATTGCTCTTTGCTCAGAATGCTTGTAAAATTTCCTAACGGCTTGTGTGTAACTGGAGCAACAGAGTCCTAGAGAACTGGGCTATCCGGTTATGCCATGCTTCAGATTAAACTTAGAAAAGGCAAGGGTTACCTTCCCATTCATTTCAGAGTTCTGAACAATTTAATGGTTTCCTTTATATTCCCCTCCCCTCCTCTGCCCTCCCCTTCTCTGCTCTCTCCTCCTCTGCCCTCCCCTTCTATCCCCTCCCTTCTTGTGCCCTCCCCTTCTCTCCCCCTCCCTCCCTCCCCTCCCTTTCTCTCCCATCCACTCCTTCCTCTCCCCTCCCCCTCTCTCCCATCCCCTCCCTTCCTTTTCCTCTCTTTCCTCCCCTCTTCTACTCTCCTCTCCTCTCTTCTTTCCTCTCCCCTCTACACCTCTCTTCCCCCTCTCCTTCCTTCCTCTCTTTCTTAAAGTAAGATAGTCTTACATTAGTTGAGCTGGCCTAGAACCCATGGCAATGCTCCTGCTTCGGCCTCTTTAGTGCTAGGGTGTCAGGGATGAGCTACCATGCTACATACCCTATAGTACCTTTTAGTTCATAAATTATCTCTAAGGTAGACTCTTTGTTCTAATAAGTCAGGTCTTATATTGTGTGGTACCCTCACATATACAGTAATCAGTGTTAATCGCCATATGTAAGCTACAGTGGGATTGCCTACAATCATATGACTCTAGAAACTATTAAATCCGGAAAAATGATCTGTCAAGGGGTGAAGTGGAAAATTAGGGGTTCTTTGGAAAGTCAGTTGGCTGGTGTTTTGCCGGGGCAAACATGTGAAAGAACATTTTTCTGAAGTGGACACAGGTGAAAGACTAAGGCAGACTCATGAAGGAATGTTTTGCTGAAGCAGACACGGGTGGAAGGATGTTCTGCTAAAGCAAGCATGTGAAAAGGCATGTGATAACGGATTGTCTGCTAACAACACACATGTATTGGTCTGCCTCACACTGCCTAGTTGGGCTGAATTAGTAGGGACTCCAAAGAGAGAAAAGCACCAAAAACTTTTGCTACAGTTTCTTGTTGCTTCCTCAGACTCGGCTGATGGACAAAGTGATGTCAGCTGAGAGAGATGCAGGTTCAGAGGCAAGAACTGTGGAGGACATATGATGTTTAGAGGGCTATAAATAGGACTCGATGGACAGTGAAGAGGCTGAGCTAGGCTTGCTTATAGAGCTAGCTGTGCAACGCTTGTGGGGCTCTCTTATTCACTGATCTTCCCTTCACTGAAAGAGGCTCAGCGGAGAACTTGTGGCGTTCCTCTTGGTCCCTCCTGCTGACTTGTGCCAAGCTGCTGCTGCCCACTAACCTGTGACCTCAACTGCTGATTTCCAGGCAACACAGACAGGAGTAGCTCCAAAGAACCTTTCTAAGCAGGTTCACTGTATCCTTTCTTTTCCACTCCCTCTGGTGGGTGGTGGGCTACAAGGGAAGTTAAAGTGTTTAGGAACCATCATCAAAAATAAGTTTTGAAAACATTAGTTACAAAGGGTTTTGGGATTCTGGATTTTCTAATATTATGTAGGTCCTAGACATTGAAAAAGACCTTGACAACATTTTCTCCAAACCCGAGGGATTTATCTCCATTGATAAATTGCAGTTCCCACAGATTGATATGAATCTCTTTTCCTTCAGGGTTACCAAATATCCTACAGCTTCTGGATTTCAAAGAGAAGACCCGCCTCCCTACGTGAAGGCTGGGACCCTGCTATGCTTCACATAAGTATAGCCTTGCTCCATTGTGGTGGATGAATCAGAGATGATTAATGTATCCTAAAATATGGTCCTGCATATGCAGCTTTGATTATATGTTTAAACTGTTCAATTATATTTAGGTAGAAAATGATAATTATTCTCTAAAATGAAAATAACTATATTGTTATTAAAAGAAATGAGAAAAGTGTTTGTTTCTCCTGTTGTACAGATGGGAGTCTATACTCAGAGGTTTTTAAATTCTCTAATAGTATGTGAATCATTACAGTTTCATAGACCTTAAGAAAATGCCTTTTCATTTAGACCTTAAAATAAAACCTTGAAAGTTCTGCCAACCTTGTTCCAAAATATATGAATATAATGAGATATTTCTCTTGGGTTCATTAATTTAGTAATGATTATTTGAATTTGGAGTCATCAGTGAGCTTTCATGAAATTACCAGGTACTGAACTCAAAATCCCAAGAAATCCAGAGTCCCTTAGACTATTTTTTAACTAACTAACTAACTAACTAACTAACTAACTAACTAACTAATTAATTAATTTGGTTTTTTGAGATAGGGCTTCTCTTTGTAGCCCTGGCTGTCCTGGAACTCACTCTGTAGACCAGGCTGGCCTTGAACTCAGAAATCTGCCTGCCTCTGCCTCCTAAGTGCTGGGATTAAAGGCATGAGCCACCACTGCCCAGTGACTATTTCTTACCTATGGAGATGTTAGCTCCTATGTCTAGTTGTTAGAAGTTTCTGGAGGAGTCTTTCACAGGACACAAAACCCCCTTTTCCTGCTGTGCTCCTCTTCTGCCCTGCTATTTGGAGGAGAACCATGCAGGCATGAATGCAGAGCAGAAGGTCTCTTTGATGAGAGTCCTGAGTCCTAGTGAGAGCAGAGAGGAGTCTCAGTGGAGCAGGGTGCACATGCCTCTTCTAGAGCCTTGATTAGGGTAAATGGAGGCGAGCTCTACTCTGCATTGGTGAAACTGGGACGTGCTCTTCCTGAAGTACCAAGCAGAGGGCATTCCAATGACTTTGTTCTAATGACACAGTATATGATCATTTGATCATAGATTGCTGCTGTTTCTATATATACAGGGACAGCATTGAGAAATCTTAGTGTTTGACTCTACTCAGTGCTGATTCATCCATTTACTACTACAGGCTTCGAAGCTCTACAAAGCTACCACTGATGATCATTTGTTCTTTCTTATCTGCTTTGTCGATCTGAGGCGGATTGAATAAAAATGACCATAAGCTTACGGGGATTGGCACTATTGGAAATGCCTGCTGGCCACTATTGGCCTTGTTGAAGGAAGTGTCACAGGGGGTGGGCTTTGAGGTTTCAGATGCCCAAGCCAGGTCCAGTGGGTCACACACTTTCTGCTGCCTGTGGATCTAGATATAGAACTCTCAGCTGCTTCTCCAGCACCATGTGTGCCTTCATGCCACTATGCTTCCTGCAATGATGATAATGGACTAAACCTCTGAACCTATAAACCAGTCCCAATTAAATGTCTCCCTTTGTAAGAGTTGCCATGGTCCTGGTGTCTCTTCAAGCAATAGGAACCCCAACTAACACACAATCACATACTCTTTTCTCGATTTTTATACTTAGTAATGAATCAAAAATTTTAAATCAATGAAACTGATAGTTTCTGTTTTGGAAGCTTGTGTATGCCCTTGCTTTTCATGAATACTTCAGATATTTACACCTTACATTACAAATATAAAATCAGAAATGTGCCTGGCCTGTTACATACCTGGGATGCTCTTTCTCAATTGTTAGCTTGACTACATCTGGAATTAACATATATTACGAAATGGAAGACACACTGGTGAAAGACTTTTACTTAATTTGAAGTAGAAAGATCCATTTCTAATTTAGATCTTTGAAGTAGAAAGGTAGTTTAGATGTGTAGATCTTTAATCCTAATCACTGGAGCTGGGAAAACCCATAATCTGGGCCACACCTTTTGCTGAAACCTATATAAGGATATAGAAGGAGGAAGAAGGAAGCTTTTTTCTTTGTTTTCTTGTTCTCACTTCAGTAGCAAAGCCATTCCTTCATTCTCACCAAAGTCTGCTTTTTCAGAATTCTATTCTACTGAAGACTATCTGAAATATCTACTAAACTTTTGGATTTTCCTTTGACAGCCAGCTATTGTTGAAATATTTGGACCACAGCCTGTAAGACATTCTAATAAATCACATATACATGTGTGTATGTGTGTGTGTATGTGTGTACACATATATGTGTGTATATATGCATATGTGTGAGTATATATTTAACATATAATAATAATCACATATATACATACATATTCATTCTATAAATTGTTATTCTAGACAACGCTGACTAATGCAATTTCCCTTTCAAGTAAATATATGTGTGTGTTTGTGTGTGTGTGTTCTTACACACATATATGTGCATATGTGTGTGTATGTGTACATGTACATGTACATATACATAATGGAGATTTATTGCAACGACTTAGAGGCTACAGTGTAGCTATTCCAACAATGGCTGACTGTGAACTGAAAGTTTAAGAATCCAGTAGTTGCTCAGTGCACAAGGCTGGATGTCTCAGGTGGTCTTCAGTATGTGGAGGAATCCTGAAAAAGTAGACTGTAATACCAGTGAAGGAATGGACTTGTTAGTAAGGCAAGGGCAAGCAGGCAAGGAGCAAAAGCTTTCTTCTTTCAAGTACATATATAGATTTCCAGAAGAAGATATGGCCTAGATCAAGCATGTGTCTTCACATGTCTTCCTCAATATCCAAATTAAAAGCATACATCTTCCCCCCTTAATATTCCAATCAAAGGCAGGCATCTTCCCACCTCCAAATTCCAGACTAGAAGTAGATTCACTCACTTCAAATCAAACTAAAAACTCTCTCACCGGTGTGCCCTCCATTTCTGGATTGTAGTTCATTCCAGAATTAATCAAGTTGACAAGTAATAATAACCATCACAGAGCTTAAATATAGTGGGCAGTATCGGATCAATGGTAACCCCTCCAGAGATTCAGCATAGCAAACCCAGAGCAGTCCCTACAGAAGCCCCATGGAAGAGGAGTAGAGCAATTCTGTGTCATTTTCCCTCTCACTGGTGTCTCTGGCTTTCCTGTTGTTTTATGGTCAGATGACCTGTGTATAACAGGAGCCTGAAGTTAACTGAATAGGCGGTGGGTCTGGGAACTGTGGATGCACAAGGGGAGGACAACAGAGAAGCAGAGGTAAACCCAACGATACAAATCAGCAAATAGCTGGATGCCATCACAGAGAATTCAAACAAGAATAATCTCTTATTTAATAGGACAAATAATGGCCATGAAATCATCAGGGATGTTTTCCTATGGCTAGGATAAAATCTGGACTTTAAAGTTGTTGACAATCAAAATGGTTACTGTTTGGAGAGTCTTAGAAAAGGGTCTGCCTTTGGAGGTGGCAGTTGGTGTTTGTTACCCAACAGACTCTCTTCACATTCTATTAGTGATCTCCCTAGTGTGCTGAGCTCACCCTAGTGTGCTGAGCTCACCCTAGTGTGCTGAGCTCACCCTAGTGTGCTGAGATAAGTAAAGCATCCAGAATTCTTGGGTACAAACATTTTGGAATGGCTCCTATAGTTAATATTATTATGTGCTTGTAATATATAATTTGGGAAAAAAACTTGATCTCTTAATATTTTTGTGAGAACATTTTCTTTTTGCTAAAAATAAGAAAGGACACTTGGGTCTGGGCTAAGGAGCCTTCTGTCTGTCAGAGGTAAATTGTCTTCTGGGATATGATACAGACTGAATGACCTTAGTGCAAAACTCCAGATTCTGAGCTGATCTACAATTTGACATGTTTTGATCTCTGACAGGAAGCCACAAGTGGAAAATTCCATGCCTGACCTCACAGAGTAGGTCACAGCCCAAACCCAGGTGTGCTCAAGACAGTGTATAAATTATCTTCAGGCTGAGTAATGTGTGTCTATAAAACATAAATGAAATTTACATTTAACTTGGATTCCATACCATGATATATCATATTTTTATAGTAGATATTCTCAAACATGCAAACAATTTTTGAAATCTAAAACACATCTGTTCCCAAGTACTTAGCATGAGAGTTAAACCAACCTATAACATCTTCGGGGGTTAAGGAGGGTCAAGGCCATGAGAACTCCCAAAGGGACTATAGCTAATGGACCTTAGAAAGGAAAACCTTCAAGAAATAGTTAAAGCATTTATGTACCTATGCTGTCTTCCTCATGGATGCCTAGGTTTTAGAAATGCTAGTCACATACTACCTTGACTCTTGTTGTGCTCCAGGGAGTTAGAGGTCAGGCCTGCATCTACACTTAGCAAGGCATAGATTGGATAGGAGTCATAGACTCACAAGAAAGGAATAATGGAGTGACAACCATGATACACAGAGAGGTGGCCATCAGCATGAGTCTGGAATGCAGGGGTGAGCTGAGAGGCATCCAGACACTGGGGTATGTGAGTGTGTGAGCATTGTTAACAGTGGCCCCAGGAGGAGTGTCAGAAATGCCAGGGGCAGAGAATTTAGAGAAGACAGGAGACACGGGTTGTGTGTGTCACACAGAAAGGCTGCCTGAGACTGCTCATTGAGGAACAGGGAAGTGTGGACAGTTTCAATTGGTTATATTCAGGGTTGGTAAGTTTTTGATTGGGATATATGCTAGCATTAGTCTTTGGGGAAATCATTAAGAAATATGTATCTTCTGTTCTAAGAATTTTCTCTGCTAGCCTGGGGAGTGGGGGCTAGGCAGTCTATGCCCTCTTTTGACAGTCCTAATGACAAACCAATTTAATTAAAATAAGGAGTTTGTTAGAGTTACTTACAGAGCATGGCTTAGGGGTTATGAGCAGGAGTGTAGGTGACCCTCAGTTCGCCACACTAGGTTTTCATCCAGTGTGGATGGTGATGGTTTCTTAGAGCTGTGCAGCTGGAGATGCCTTCTCTTAGTTCTCACCAGTCTATGTCCTCCAGCCATAGTCACCAAGTCTCCCAAACTACTTGAAACAGGAGCAGCTAGAATATCAGGTAATGGTTCAACAACTCCCAGGTCCCTTCCCTCTAGGAGGGGCTGTCAGCAGTCAGTGAGCACAGTTCTATTGAGCTTTTGCAAAGACATATATATTCTTGTGCAGATGACGCTCATGAGGCTTAGAAGAAGGTGCTATGCAACTGTCACTGTCTCTTTGTCCATCTCTGTGCTGCTGGGCACGTAGGTTAGTTCTGTCCCAGTGAAGAGTGTTGCAAAAGCAATGTGATGAACTGATTTGGAATCCTTTGGTAAATATCCAGTAGTTATAAAGGCAATAGAGTACAATAGGTAGTTTGGAAGTCTCCTCTCTCTCTCCCCTCTCTTTCTCTCTTTTTTGTTGCTGGCTTACCTCTCTCCCTCCTTCCCTCCCTCCCTCCCTCCTTCCCTTCCTCCCTCCCTCCCTCCTTCCCTTCCTCCCTCCCTCCCTCCTTCCCTTCTTCCCTCCCTCCCTCCTTCCCTTCTTCCCTCCCTCCCTCCTTCCCTTCCTCCCTCCCTCCCTCCTTCCCTTCCATACATCCACCCTTCTTAGATGTCCTGTGGTGGTTTGAATAAGAATGGCTCCCACAGGCTCACTTTTGAACACTTGGTCCCCAGTTGGTAGAATTTTCTGTAAAAGATGAGGAGGTGTGGCCTTGTTGGAGGAGATGTGTCACTCGGGGTGGGCTTTGAAATTTCAAGAAACTGAAGCCATTCCCAGTTTGTTCTTGATCCATAAGCTTCCTGCTTGTAGGTCAAGAGGTGAGTTCTCACCTGCTCAGGACCATCATACCTTGGCTCTGCCATTGTAGATGCTGTCCCTCTGGAAATAAACATCCTATTAAATGCTTTCTTTTATAAGTTACCTTGGTCATAGAGTCTTCTCAAAGCAATATAAAAGCAACTATATGTAGATTTCCATGAGTGATCCATGCACACAATGTAATTATCTTGAGCCATATCGAATGGAATTGAGGCTGAAGAAAGAGTCCAGTGGTTAAGAGAATGTACGATTCTTATAGAGGACTCAAGTTTGATTCCCAGTACCCACCTTGGATGGCCCAGAACTGCCTGTAACTTACACTCCAAAGGCACCTGTAAGCATATATACATTCCCTTATATCCTACATCTATATAATTAAACATGAAAATAGTTCTTAGGAATAATAATGTGTGTTATGTATAGGAAAATGGCTAGAATTGGAGAATATTATATTAAGTGAATTAAAGCAGTTTGAGAAAGACAAATATACAATTCTTCTACTTGTGGGTCCTAGATTGTATACAGATACATAAAACCATGCATGTTTTCATGACACGAAGAGTGAAGTAAAACTTCTGAGCAGGTAATTCATATAAGGGAGTACAGAGGTGCAAGGGATGGGTAAGTGGGAAAGAATGGGCAGGACATTTTCAGGACACAATATACACTTGTGCAAAAATTAAAAAAATACTTTTAATAAAAGAAAAAAATGAAAGAAATCAAAATAAATCTTTAAAGAAAGGAAGAATCAAATTTTTAAAAAGAAAGAAAAAAAATCTATGCATCACATTTATACATTTTGGTTCAGGAATTCTGAGTTAGGAATCCTAGACCAAAGTAATGACAATAAGTAATTTATTTTCTTTCAGATTTAGTTAGTTCTTTTTTAATACTTAAAGTTCTTTCTTTTTCTTTAGAAAGGAGGAACTGGCATATTGTAATTAGACAAACACATTTTTTTTTATTATTATTCAGGAAATGTCAACTTAAAATTCCTGGGTACCAAACCAGATGGATTATACAAAAACTCAAACTGTAAAAGATAACATCTGGACCTTTCAGCCTGGCTCCCAGTGTGGGAGTCACACTCAGCAGGGACTACACTGTGGGTCACACTCAGCTTGCTCCTCTGTCTGGGCTGGAGAAGATCAGTAAAGGAAAGCGAAGGTCCCTTGGAGCTACACTTCTGATCCCAGCAGAAACTCTGTCTTTTCCACTCACCTACTTTCTCTTACTTAAACTATTTCCTAATTCCATTGCAATCCAGCCTTCAGTGCACACAGCCAGCCCAGGACCCTGGATTTGCCTGGCATTCTGCTTTGTGCTCTGCCCTGCCTCCCAGGGACATCTCAGGTGTCTGCACCCAGCTTATGATTGTATGGAACATTTTAGAATAATAATTAGTGGGGTATCATTTTTATAATTTCAATCTATAATTATAGAATTTATAATTATAATTTTATAATATATAATTTTTATAAATCAATACATTTAATTTTTATTAACATCTTTAAAATACCTTTATTAATATTTTAAATTTTAAAATAAATTTTATAAAATATAAATATATTTTGTAATATATGATTTATAGTTATATATTTAATCTATTTTAAACAATATCAAAGCATAGGACATAAAGTGAAAAAGTAAAAATACCATTCAACTCACCCACATCTAGCCTGGTTCCTATAAGTAACTATCATAACATTTGATTACCTTTATGGAAATCTGTATCTACATCTATTCTACCAAATTAATGATAATAAATATGCTATTTGTTATATTAGTATAATTTAATATACAATAAAGCATACTTTATTATTTATGTAACTTATTATATAAATACAATACATAAATTATATATAGTGTATAAGTAATGTATCTCAGTATAACCATCTCTTCTTTACTCCACTGAGTGGTTGAGATGTCTTCATCAAAGAAAGTCATTGATATTCATGTATTAATCCTATGGAAGACTCTCAACTCAGATTTGTCTATTTGCCTGTCCTATGACCGTGCCATATAGATTTTGTTATGTGTCTCAGGGATCCGATTGTCTCTACTACTCCTACATTGGGATTACAAGTCCATGACTCTATGCCCAGTAGTACTTTCTTTTTTCTCTAAACAACCAGTTTATAGCTCAAAATCTGGTCCTTGTGCTGGTGAGGCAGACACATCACCAACCGAGCTATCTCCTGAGTCCTACCACAGCATCATTATTATTCAGTATCTTGGGGTGAGGTGTATTCTAAGCTCTCTCACTTTGGCTTTTATATAAAATATTATGGGTAAGTTACTCCACTCATGTGGGTTAGGTGCACTGAGTTTTGAATATTAAAATGAGCCATATCTCTGAGATAGAACACATTTGGTAATATCTCATGTAATTTACTTTGCTCAACTTCCTATTTTGATGAAGTTTCTGTGACCGTGTTAATGAGGAAATTTGAGCTGTGGCTCCCCTTTTCCTGTAGTTTGTCTAACTTAATTATTTTTTCATCAAGTTTTTGTGTCAGATTCATAATACCAATAGAAAAGTTTTCTCTCCTTCTGCCTTTTTAAATAATTCATCAAGTTTTTACTAACCGGCCTTGGAATTTCCTTTATAGTATTTTGATAATAACTTTAAATACCAGAAGGATTAAAGTTCATGTAGCTTTTGGTTAGCTTGTGTTTTGGCTTCTATGTGCTCTTCTGCCTCGTTAATCTGAATTGTACAATTTAAGAACATAGTGATATTTATAATATTCTCTTAATAGCTTTTGGGAGTGGGTAGGATATTGATGGAGACTCCTCTTGCTATCACTGACCTCAATAACCCATGTTTTCTCTTTTATTCTTATCCAGTCTTGCTAAGGTTATCCATTTTATTAATCTTTCCAACAAACAGCTTCAGACTTAATTTTCTCTGCTAGCCTCTTTGCAGACCATGGTTTTGCCTCTTCTTTTCCTGGCTAGAATTTATCAGTTTTACTAATTTCTCAAAAAACCAGTTTGTGAATTTGTTAAATTCACCTGTGGTTTCTTTTCCATTTCACTGACATGTATTCTCTCTTCTTACTTGTCTTCTTTATGCTAGAAGGTGATTTTCTACTTTTCTTTTAAAATATTACCCCACACGTTTCTCTTTATATCCTTACACGTGTTGACAGACTGAATTTTAATTACATTCCAGTTTCAATATTTTCTAGTTTCCCTCAAAATATTGTTGTGCCTGAATTATCTAGAAGCATACCTTTTAACTTTTAAGCAACCAGGCTGTGTAAGTATTTTGTTAATTATTTCCAAAATTGAACTCTTTTATTATTGTTTGATCCACGACGTCTTTGAAGATGATTATATCTTATTGTATGGTCCAGCTGTATCTTAACTGAATCTTCAGAACAACTGGTGTTTCCTGATTATGTCTATCACCTATCGAGAAAGAGCATTAACAATTTCTACCTGAGAAGCTCAGTCGCTTAAGAGTGCTTTCTGCTCTTGCCGAGGTCCCAGCACTCACATTAGGCTGTTCACAGCTACCTGTACCGCCAGCTCCAAGGGATAGTACACCCTCTTCTGGCCTTCTGGGATATTGCACACATATGCTTGTGTATACACACACACACACACACACACACACACACACACACACACACTGGCTAGCACACTCATAGACTCACTTGATTACATATACATGTGCAAACACACACACACACACACACACACACACACACACACACACACACAGAGCAACATATATACATAAATAGAAACAAAATAAATCTCTAAAAGATTCTCCAGTTGATAGCATCCATTCCTTTGCCCACTTTCTCTTAATTCTTGCTTATGTTTCCTTGTGTGTCTGAAAGGATGATAGTTAGGTTTTAGGCACATTTGTGATTATTTGCTCCTTACAGTTGATCTCTTTCTCAATTAGAAATGCCCTTTCAAAGCATCTCTGACAGTTCCTTTCATCTTGATGCTTGTAATGTCTGATATTACTGTGCTTACTGCAGGTTAGGCTTATTATTTCCTGGGCCTGTTTTATTCCATTAAACAATTTTCAACCTATGTATCTGTTTTATTTAAAGACAACTTTAAACCAATGTATTTCCTATTGAAAGAGCATGTGTGTGAATGGCTATTTTCTATTACCCACACAACAAGCTTAGCTTTTTATTGGCAGTACTCCAGCTGCCAACATAGAAAATGATTATAAACATGGATAGACTTAATTTTATGCTTTTTATTTCTCTTCCTATTTGTCTCCCCTTTGTTTCCTATTTATCTTCACACCTCTTCTTATGTGTTATTAATAATTTGTATTAGTATATCACTTCCATTTTCCTGTTTGCTCCTTAGGCTTCTTTCCCTAA
Organism: Rhabdomys pumilio; assembly: GCA_030674055.1. Taxonomy (NCBI): domain Eukaryota; kingdom Metazoa; phylum Chordata; class Mammalia; order Rodentia; family Muridae; genus Rhabdomys; species Rhabdomys pumilio. The sequence continues at coordinate 172,239,518 of JANHMN010000004.1, read as the reverse complement.
GAGGTTCTTGTATACATCTTTAGCTGATGACTGTCCGATATAGAATTTATATGAACCATTCACTAAAATACAATAGTGTAAGGGTGACATTGTTTAAGCATTGTATTAGCTCTTCTTTGGAACATACCCTGCTGCTTAATCATCACGTCACACTCTGCTTAATCATCACGTCACACTTTGCTTATTATTATATTATTATTCTGCTTATTATATTATTACTCTGCTTGACCATTAAGTCACACTTTGCTTAATTATCACATCACATTTTGCTTAATTACATACATCACACTCTGCTTAATTATTGTGTCACACTCTGCTTAATCATTGCATCACATTTTGCTTAATTATTGCATCACACTCTGCTTGCTTGATTATTATGTCACACTCTGCCTGATCATTACATCACACTCTTCTTGATTATTATATCACACACCTTATCAATGTTTTCCTCTCTGCTCTACGGAGTTATATAATTTATATATATTGGAGGGAAAACAAGCTGCCTTTCCACGTGTTTCCAGTTGAGATCACCAATCTTCTCCAGGCCTTGTGCAATGTAATTCTAGTTCCATCTGGTCTTATTCTTCCTCCAGCCTGAAGAACATACTCCTCTCTTAGAAAAAAATTCTAAATTTTCACATTCTTTAGAATCTGAAAATGCCTTTATTTTACTTTCATTTGGGTAGATATTTCCTCGGTGGATAAAATTACAGGATGATGTTTATTTTTCCATTAGCATTTTAGAATGCCCTTATATTGTTAAATGGGGATTAAAATCTGTTGTTCCTGATAGATCCTGGCCATCGCTATACCATGGCTCCCTTGGATAGAACATTCAGTTATTCTCAGGCTACCTTTAGGAGTCTCCTCAGAATTCTTAGCCTTTAGAAGTTCAATTATGATATGTAGTTGTCTTGTTTTTCCTGTCTGTAGTTTGGTACCTTCTGAACTACCCCTACCCGCTGTATGTGTGTGTGTGTGTGTGTGTGTGTGTGTGTGTGTGCATATATGTGTAAATTTATGTATTATCTTTCTCATTTTTGTTTGTTTGTAGACAGGGTTTCTGTGTAGCCCAGGCTGGCCTAGAACTTAGAGAGATCTACCTTCCTCTTCCTCCTAAGTGCTGGGATTAAAGGTGTGCAATACAACCACTTGGCTCCTTCTTGTTTTTTAAGAAAAAAATCTTATCCTTTTCTTTCTTCATGTCTCAACATTCTCTCATGGTTTATCAATACTCAGTTTATTACATCTCAAGCTCTTCCCTCTATATCCCTTACAATGGACAGATTTTAATTATCTCTTTTCATGGTAACTAACGGACTCTTTTTCTGCTACAAATTCTTAAGCAAGATTATCAATAAATTTTTTTATTCAATGTGGTATACTTTATTTTCACCAAATTTTGGAAATGTGGATAAGATTAAAATAATATATGACAAGGGAGTATAGATTATAACACTTAGTCCAAAAGCTGGGTATTTGATCATTTGCTTGTGTGTTTTTGCAGACCTTAAGTCATAGCAAATAACTTTGATCTTATCAAGAAAGTTCTTATTCTTTCTAAAGAGTAGCTTGCTTTAAATTGACTGTTCACTGTGCTTGGTGATGTCTCTTGCTTTTGGGTAAGATGGAGTCCTATGTCTCTTACCGATGTCTGACCTCACTCTTCACACACTGTTGTTTAATGTTTGTTCATGGGGCAAGTATCTCTGTGTGACCTTCATCTCTGTGTGACCTTGCATCTCTGTGTGACCTTGCATCTCTGTGAGACCTTGCTTCTCTGTGAGACCTTGCATCTCTTTATGACCTTGATTCTCTGTGAGACCTTCATCTCTGTGACCTTGCATCTCTCTGTGACCTTTGCACCTCTGTGTGACCTTGCATCTCTGTGTGACCTTGCATCTCTGTGTGAC
>JANHMN010000004.1:172159781-172220043 GCA_030674055.1 Rhabdomys pumilio | reverse complement strand
ACATATATACACACATATGTACACATATACATACACACCTACATATACATACATATATACACACATACATATATACATATTATACACATACATACATACACATACAGACAGACAATTATAGATATGTATGCATATCTGTAATCACATATATATCCATACACAATTAAGCATATACATATATTAGTACACATATACACATACAAATACAGAAACATATGCATATGCCCATACACATACATAAAATATATTTATATTTATCTACAACATATTCATACAAATATACACAAACCATATTCATACACGTATTAATACACACACACACACACACACACACACACACACACACACACACTGCAGTCTTAATACAACGAGCCATTTGATGTTATTTTGAAAGCCATGGGGTGCTCTGGTTGTAATGGCAGAGTAAACCATTCTAGTTGATCCCCCTCTTCCTATGGAAATTTTTTTATGGAAGTTTCTAGAGCTCTACATTTAAGTGGTAAAACAACAGCTGCACCTGACAGTCTACCCTGAGCGAGGTAGCATTCACTAAGAGATAGTTTTCTTACTAAATACACATTAGCAGCCTCATCCTCCATGAGCAAACGTTGGCTGAGGTGTGGAAACCGAGGGAAATTGAAGACATTCTCTATTTAAAATCTGTGTTAAATATAAGGCTGCCCCTTAACCAGCTCTGCCCTTGTGTGGGCTCCATAGCTCCTGCTTTTCAATTCTCTTCTGAATAGTCTATTAGAAGAGTTTGTGTATTTTAATGACTCATGTGTAATATATATATAACAAAATAATATATATAATTATATTTATATAAATTATATAATTATAATTACATTATAAATAATTCATACTATATAATTATATTCATAATATATAATTTATACACTCATAAATTTACATATTTATAAGTTTATATATTATTATAATTTATTACATAGAATTATATATTATAAATACTATTATATATAATATATAATATAAACATAAACATAAGATATGAGATATAAGATATAAAACATAAGATATTATACACATAAAAGATAATTATATATAATTATTTTTTTATTATTTTTATTTTGACCTCATCTAAATCTCAATATAGGAATCTTTTAGAATCACAGATCTGTTTACTGCCACGTCTCTGCCGACCTTTCTAGGCTTCCCAGCATCTGCATCACAGATGGGAAATAAAGTTTGTCTTATATTCTGATTGGTTGGGATTAACTTCTAGAGTGCCCTGCTAAGAGATGATCTGAGGCTGTATTTAAGTGATTTGAGAATGCTGTGATTGATTGGTCATGCCTGCTGCAGACGCAGGAAGAAGGAGTAGGGATCTGCATATCACACATAGAGTGCATGAAGAAATGGCTGGCATTCAGGTCCTTTGAGAACTGCTCTTTCCTGCAGTTCAGAATGACCCATTTCCTAAGGGAGACACGCTTGTCTCCTGACTTCTGTACTTGCTGTCCACCCATCCGTGCCTTCCTTCTTCCACTTCTTCCAAAATTTAGTTTTATTTGAATTTCAAGATTGAAGGTTCAGCTTTCTGGAGAAGTCCTTTTAGTTGCCACCTTGTAATTGTGGGTGAGGCATGGTGGCTCCTGTGTGCTCCTGCTGCAGAGGGCTGTGTCACTGTTCAGCCCTCTGTGCCATAATCCCCCATGTGATGTCTGGTTCTCCTATGAGACTGGGTCCATCTTTTCTGTTGTTGATTACTGCCTAGCACTTTAATGTCTAACCAGCATACGACAATGGCAGAAAGTGAACATTGGCTAAATGAACATCCTTTTTCTAGAGGTGCAAAAACGTGGCAAAACTCACAGGCCTGGGTGTTCTATAATCGTGCACATGAATGTAAAAATCATTAAGATGTAAGTTAATTTTTTTTCATCTGTTGCCATGCATTTAAAAGGAAAAGAAAAAGCCATTCCCATTACTCTATCTATGGCTAAAGTCCATCAAAGGACACATTAGTGAGAGAAAAATATGCATAGTTGACCTAAAGGCTCTGGAAAACATGGCTATGTTTATGTCTCGATTAGCTGAGGACTGAAGTCATGGAGACTTACATTTGGAAGGCAGTTGGGTGTGATGTAGAGGTGACATACCTGGCATTTAACACAACTTCAAGCCTTCACATTCTTCTCTCTGTCCCTGTGTCTTCAGAGAGATGGGGCTCCTTCCACCCAGTTACAAGGAGAGCAGCCCTGCAATGAATGTCTGTAGACCTTCAAAGGGAGATGGGCCAAGGGATGGAGGTGACCCTGAACCTGAACCTACTGTTGCTCCTAGGACCAAGTGCAATGCTTGCGGCAGTGTGTTCTGAACCCTCACATGCCTCGGCATAGCATGACGTTCAAGGCTGCTTTTTGCAGTGCTCTGAGACAGTCTGGATGAAAGCCTACTTCTTTCACCTGTTCTATTGTTTCTCCAAACAGCATTCATGAGTATGTGTATGTACACTAAAATTTTGCCATATAGGAACAAACTGTAGTTATATTTTCATTTGTTTACCATATATATTTATATGTGCAGTAAATAGAATAAAATCTGAATTTCTATGTTTTTGCTATATTTATTCAGTCATCAAATATTTGCTGAGCCTCTGCTATGGTTGATGTGCTGTGAATAGAACAGCAGGAAATCAATACAGCATACAAGCTGCTGCAGGGAGCAGCCTGTTGTATCAACCTCCGGAGGTTCCTCAGATCGAGTTGGCTGGCTGGAGTCCTTTATTGGATATCTTGGGTTCAAGATTTCAAGTGAGGTTACATGCCAAGGCAATAAAATAGGAGTCTTCCAGGCAGATCTGCCTCTGGCACATCAGCTGAAGTAACTGTGCAATGTAGGATGAAGTGTGCAAGCCTATAATTCTAGTACTTGGGGAGTAGATACAGTAGAACCAGGATTTCCTAGTTCATCCTGAGCTAGATGGTGAGTTCCGAGATAACCTGGGCTACATGAGACTCAGTCTCAATACACAAGTAAACACTTAAAAGCCAACAAAACAAACAAAGTAGACATCTAAATTACCTCTGGTAATTTATTGCCTTGCAATAGCCAGGGCCCCTGTCTTCTTGCCTGAGTGGCTTCCAGTTTTCAGATTCAGATTTTAGTCCTTCATCTGGGTCAAGCAAAAAGCAAGCAAAGGCTAAAGGCACACAATTTCCACTAAACCAAATTGCTTAGAGTATAAACACAATCACCAATAATATTAATTCCTTAGAAGTTGAAACATACTTTAATTCCCCAAATGAAAGTTAGCCCCTATATAATGAGTTGGTGGCTGTCCCTAGTGCCCTCATCTGGAAGGCATTCGAATAGAGTCAGAGCTGTAAAGACCTTAAAAAGGACATGCTCATATCAGAGACAGGCTGTCAGCCATGGAGTGGCTCCTGTCCTGTCTCTTTCTCATCTTGATTGAGCACATGCTTTCTGAGTCAGGGAGGCAGTAAGTCCCCAAGTATAACCAACACCTGCTATTTGATTGAAGTAAACACTTTACTATTGGTATGTTTATGATTTATCCTCAAAATGTCACATGATAAGGTTCATGCACTCTTTGTGGTAAAGAAACGAAGGGTTAAACCACGGTGCTATTTTTTTCAGAGTGGCCCTATCATCTGGGCACTCATGCCTTTAAGTCCCCAGTGCATGCTGGGAAATCTCTATTCTACTCTGTCCTATGTCATTTTCCTCTGGGAATTTCCCTAGGATAGAGGGCAAAGAGAGTATGCCATCCTCAAGAAATGGCAAGCACAGGAAAGCCTGGAAGCATAGTATTGTGGGAAATGGAAGTGGAGAGATATGGATGAATCTAGAAATTATCATCCTGAGTGAGTTAACCCAATCAAAAAAGAACACACATGGTATTTACTCACTGTTAAACGGATGTTAGCCCAAAAGCTTGGAATAGCAAAGACTCAACCCGCAGACCACATGAAGCTCCTGAAGAAGGAAGACCAAGAGGGGATGCCTCAGTTCTACTTAGGACGAGTAACAAAAATACTCAAGGGAGCAAATATGGAAACAAAACATGGGACAGAAACTGAAGGAGGAGCCATCAGGAGACCATTCCACCTGGGTATCCATCCCATGTACAGTCACCTAAGCTAGACACTGATGTGGATGGCTGGAAGGGCATGCTGTCAAGAATGTATTATAGCTGTCTCCTTAGAGGTCTGCCAAAGACTGACACATTCAGAGGACGATGCTCACAGTTAACCACTGATATGATCAAGGGTTTCCCAATGGAGAACTTACAGAGAAGACTGAAGGAGCAGAAAGGGTTTGTGACCCCAGGAGGAAAGCAACAATACCAAACAACCAGAGCCCCCCAGGGTCTAAACCACCAGCCTAGGAGCACATAGGGAAGGACCCAGGACTCCAGAGGTATATGTAAGGGAGGATATTTGTCAGGCATAGGTGGGAGAGGAATTTCTTGGTCCCATTAAAAAACAAACACGGGGGGTGGAGTGAGAGTGGGGAGGGAGTAGTGGTGGGGGTACGTGCGGGCACTGCTTCATATAAGCATGAGGAGGGGGAATGGGATAGGAGGTTTCTGGGTGGTGGGAAGAAGTGGGGTAAGGGGATAAAATCTGAAAGGTAAATATAATACCCAATTAAAAAAAAGAGATAAAAAACAGAAAAAAAGATTAAAAAAAAGAAAAAATAGGAGATTTAATAACACAAATGGAAGGATTTAGAAATCTAGGAGGCAGTTTATGTTAATGGAAACAGCATCATAGAAACTGGAAAATCACACCCGCATAGAAGCACAAGGAGGGGGGATAGGATAAGGGATTCCTGGGTGGTGGGGAATGGGATAAGGGGATAGAATTTGAAACGTAAATATTATAACCAATTTAAAATGGGGGGGGGGAAGAAAAGTTGTTAGAACCAACATCTTTAAAAAAATGTCAGCCCTCTAAGGAAAAAAAATTTTTTTGATACTAAAACTTGTTCTGAGAATTGTATATTGCAGAATACACAGCCTCGGTGTATCTACTCATCAAGCAAACTGAGCAGGCCTGCTCAAACCTCTGATGTCCTGGAATTCCACCTGGATGCAGTGAAGACACAGTGTCAGAGGCTTATCAATTTACTCTTCCTCCTGACCCTCTTCTAATATCTCAATGCCCGTAATCAGCTTGAAGAAGTTAATGAAGAGTCAGCACCCCTATTCCCTGGGCTTGGGGACTAAGATGATTAATATTGGGCTGTCTTTCTAGGGAAAAGTAGAGGTTTTGTTGGAACAGGGAGGATTAGCTAGGATTTATTGCATAGCCATAACCTATTGATAGAAATCTGTATAATTAGTATCAAGATGAAGTTATAATTTCTTAAATGGTACAAAATTTACTTTGATTTCAAATTTAAGGTTTTCATTGGTATGAGCTTCTTATTGATATAAAAATGAGATGAATATTGGTACTCTCATGGGCATTGTGCCTGTATAACACATTTAGTAATACAAGGCTTAGACCCAGTCCTTCTTTAACTTTTTTAATTGATTTGAGATGGTTAGCCTGTGAGTTAAGGGACTATAGCAAATTCATGACTTGGAGTTTATTGTTAGGGTGTTCTCTATATTTTATTTAGAAATAGCTGAGAGGAGTTAACAGACAACAGTCCAGGTTACCTTACATAGATAGTTGGTTTTCAAAACGTCAGAAGCCCATAGAATTGACGTTACAAATATTTCTATATTAATGTTCATTTTGATTAGAGACATGTCTGCTCCTGACAGCTTCCTGTCTTGGATTCTAAGAAGAAATTGAGCATCCTTGGAGTTACTCCAGTTGTGGTGAGACAGCCACTAGGCAAGAATTGCCTCTCTCCATCTACAGACAAATTACTGTCCAGAAAAGGACACACTTGCAGAATAGTTGACTGATTATATCTGCCTAGACAGAGTAATCAGCCCTTAATAACTCTGCATCACTAAGGTCTGTCAGATGATTCTGGGCCAGAAGGCTGAAGATTTGATGCTCCAACGTTCGGTGGTATAGGGGCTGTCCAGGTGTTCAGCGGTCTTTATAAATTGGCTAAGTTTTCGAAGCTATGCTTTGTGCTTCCCATAATTTCAGTTAACTCAGTCATTCTAGATTTCTGACGGGGTTGAAGACCTATAGTCTCATAGCCAATCCTGGCTATTTACTTTGAGAGAAAAGATCTGAGTGGATGGTTTTCAGCTGACATTTATTCTAAGCCAAGAAAAAAGCCAGGTTCAAAACTAAGTGTTTTAGTTAGGAGAGACGACAGAGGTTCTGGTTAGTCGACAAAATGATGGACTGGGTATTAAGACTATCTTGTACCTCACTGGTACAAATAGGAATAATTATGCTCTAATTGTATTTTGAGAGAAAAGTTTTATTTTAACAGGAAGGGTGATATGTAGGAGGAGCTAAGGGGGAAGGAGCACCGAGAGGAAAAGATGGAGTAAGGAGAGGAGAAGATGAAGGAGAGGAGAAGCTAGGTGATGAGAGAGAGAAAGAGAGGGGAGAGGCATGGAGGCAGATGTTCATGTGTCTCCACCATTCAAAGACAGTTTATATATCTAGGTTGGGTATTGGGTTATACTTCTGATTGAGCATTACCATACTTATAAAGCTTTTGACTAACATTTAAAAAAATGTATAAAAGCAAAAAGGAAAGGGGGCATGGGATAGGGGTTTTCTAGGGAGGGGAAATGGGGAAAGGGGATGGCATCTGAAATGTAAATAAAATATAAAATAAAATAAAAATAAATAAATGCACAAGAGTCTGAGCCAGACAAAGGAACATTTCCCTCCCCATTACACAAGGAAGAACTGCAAAGTGTCTTTAGATAAAACGGAGTAACAGAAGAAAATCAGTACAATATGTAATGAATTAGAGAAAATAACAGGTCTAGAGGAAGAGAAAGAAAGTAAGAGAGTGCAATGGTGTAAGTATGAGGTACCACATTCACTGATGGCAGAACACAGCGATATAAAACAGGAGTAGGACTAATTATTGAGCAAAATAAATTACATATAAAGGCAAACACTTTGTCAAAGGCTTGGAGAAAGAAGCTCCTATCCAGCTATTCAGGTGTGGCTGCTCAGTCTTATAGCTGCGATCAAGTTATTTAAGCAGCTAGGGTCTCATGATGGGAAACCAGCATGAGACAGATACAGGGGAGTCATGTGGACATTATGTGAAGGCTGGATGATATAAGCAGAAGCATTTGCTTGGAAACTGATTCTGGGTTGCCAGGTAACCTCATCCAGGAACAGCAAAAGCACAGTCAGTCATCAGGACCTGTAGACAGATTATGATGGGACAGGGGTAGGGAGCTGGGGTAGGGAAAGCACAGAACACTGTCCAGCATACATACTCAGGAACACGATGTACCAATAGCGATCAATAAAAGTTCAGGGTCTGTTTAGGGGAAGATGCATTTGGTGTGTGTAAGAATCCCACTTAAAACCCTAGGATGTGCCAAACAGCCAGTTAAGCAGGCAATAGAATGTGATGAGGAGTCAGAGGCTGGCACCATCGATCCAGGCCCATGGTCTCAATGGTGACCTTTGCAGTGATAACCACCATCACGGCTATAGAAGCGACTGATGTTTTACATTCATTTGTGTAAACTGGACTAACCAGTCTCCTGAATTTGAGGCAAAAGATTCAAAGCTTAGCAAATAAGAACAGGGTGTTCCAGACAGCAATTGGCTTTGACTTTTTAGCTACAATGGTGCTTTCATAGAGACGCCACATAGAATGTTCTAGAAATAAAGTCACAGGACAAAATAAAATGAAATGATTTGGACTATAGGAAAATAGGAGCTGGACATAGGTAAAATCAGGTGACACTTGAATTGTATATATTCCAAATGCTGAACCAAACTTTATGGTCAGAAGTATGAAGTGTTAATCTACAGATCCAAATCTAGTCGCATGCCAAGACTACTATGATGAGATGCATTCATTCTTCCACTTTGGAATCTGCTCTCTGCCTGGGAGATAAAGGAGTAAGGTTCAATTATGGGGTAGAAAACATAGTGTATTTCTTTATTGGAAGAAACCTTAACAAAGATCTTTTAGTAGTTTTTTTCCCTTTGTCACTTAAAATTAAATTAAAAATTAAAATAATTAAAAAATTTAAAATAAAAATAAATTTAAAAAAATTTAAAAAATTAAAATTAAATTAAAAAATTAAAAGGAACTTTTAGCTCCTTCCTGTTAGAATTGATCCACAGTAGTCTTAAGAAATGTCACAAAGTGAAGCTAATCTCTGAGCTTTACTCCAATAACTATCTATCTATCTATCTATCTATCTATCTATCTATCTATCTACCTATCTATAATTTGTGTGTGAGCATATGTGGGCAGGTGTGTGTGTAAGTCAGAAGTCAACTTTGAGCACCATTAGGTGTACCCATATTGTTTTTGAGACAGGGTCTCTCACTGGGCAAGCCATCGAACCCCAGGTATCTACTTGTTTCTACATCCCTAGCTCAAGATTACAAACATGCACTACCACATCCATTATTTTAAATGTGGTGTCTGGGGATCAAACAGAGGTTCTGTGCTTACAGGGAAAGAACTTGACTGACTCAGCTCTACCCTCAGCCCCTAAAAATCTTCTTTAAGAAAAAGTACCCGAGGCTCTCAATGTCCTTGGATTTAACATACCTGTCAGTATAACCCTGGCTATTATCTATGACTTCAATTATTTTTATTTTCCAAGAAGAAAAGTAAGGTATAGAATAGTATAGATGAAAATCTCAAGGGCCATGAGATTTAGTTTGTTTTCATTAGTTTTATGAATTGTGACTAAGTCTCTTAAGCACTATGAAATTTTATGAGTTTCGATGCTGCATTTATTTAAAATTAAAATGCCAGTTATGCTCAGCATAAGAGTCCAATGATTCCGGGACCCATTGAAGATTTCCAGTCTGAGTGGCTGAGTCTGTGGCTTGTTGTTCAGTTTTTAAATTCTCTGCAAACACATTTCTCTAAGGAAAAAAAATATCCTTCGCTAAAGAACGTGGAGGGAGGCCAGGCACTCAGCCGTCTCGGAGTTGGCAGACTGGGAGAAGCTGCTTCCAACTGATTTTTAGACACAGAGCAGCAATCAACAAATATTTTCCGGGCAGTCATTCCATATACACATTAAGCATTTCTTTGAAATAGATGTTAGAGATGTACTCTTAAGGGTAGTGCTGGACTCTGGTTCTTCACAGAGAAGCAATGTGCCTGATCTAATGAAGACACAGTGAATCTTTGAGAAAATATTGGAGAAATCAGAGGAATACCCCTCTGTGCATGCTTTAAGATGGACACTTGAGCTCTAGATCCATAGCAAAGGTGTTGGCAGATGGCATGGAGCCTACATGCTTCTCTCTCTCTTTCTCTCTCTCTCTCTCTCTCTCTCTCTCTCTCTCTCTCTCTCTCTCTTTCTCCCTCTGTGTGTGTGTGTTTGTGTGTATGTATATCTGTGTCTGTGTGTGTCAGTGCATGTGTACCTATTTGTAGATCAGGAATGAAGGTAACTAAAATGCATAAAATCAGTGTCTACAGGTAGCATAAAATAAGTATGATACTTAGGAATAAATTTAGCTATAGTGCCCAGAGTTTTATGCATAGGCATAGATTTGAAAACATTGATGAAGAAAGTTAAAGACAGAAACAAATGGAAAGATGTCTTGTGATCGTGGATTGAAAAAAAATAGTATGTTTAAATGTCTGTACTGGGTCAAGTGGTCTTCAGAGTCAATGTCATTTCTATCAGAACTTCAATGTCTCTTTTTAGAGGAATAGAAAAAGTAGTAAATTTGTGGATCCAAGTAAGACCTGCCTGAGTCACAGCACTTTGTTCATAAAGAAGAAAAATAAAGGCATTAGACCTCTTGATTTTAATCTGATTTTAATCTGTCAGAGCTATGGTATTTAAATCAGTATGATACTAGAAAATAAACTCATTGAACAATGGAAAAATAGCTCAGAAATACTACTCATGCATGTACCATAATTGATATCAGACAAAGGTCCTAAGAGTACACAGTGGGAAGATGGGCTTTCTTCCATCAGTGGTGTTGGAAAAACTGGATCTCCATCCACCTAAGGGAATTTTACCCCTATACTCTATATATGCATTAACTGTAAATTCAAGACATGAGATTGAGACTATTAAAATCCAAAACAGAAAACAGAAGGAATAAGCCTACTTGACATTGATCTTATCAATGGTTACTAGATATGATAAAAACACAGCTACCCAAAGCAATATTGACCTGTAGGATTGCCTCAAACTGACCAAATTTCTGTACATAGTGAATGAGACAATCAGCAATAGGAAGAAGCAATACATGAGGGGAACATGTTTACAAGCTGTCAATCTGTTAAGGCTTCATCTACAGGAGTGAAAAGCAAAGAGTCCATTGTTGCTGCTCTAATATGGACTCAAATAGGCATTTTTCTGGAAGACATATATGCATGGCCAACAGGAGATGAAAATGCTCCAGTCACTAATCATTAGGGAAATGCAATCAAAGCCAAGAAATACCACCTCACACACATTAGTGTGGTATTATCCAAACCAAGATGTTACAGGTGCTATCCAAAACACAGGGACAAATCAAAACCTTACACTGTGCTAGAGAGCCTGGATCCTGTAAGTAAATAGGCCCCACGAATTAGGGGCCACCACACTACCCATCTTCCTATTCTCAGGAATAAAAGGCACATTCTCACAAATTAACTGAACCTCATCTTCCTACCCCAACAATGATCACTGTAACATAGCCTGAGTCATACATGCCATTCTCCCAAAACAGAGAAAGAGTGGCCTCTGTCACGTAGCCCAGGAGATATTTGCCCATTTCTTTAGCCTTGGTCATGTGTCACAGGTCACATAAATAACCAAGCCTACTTGCTCACAATGCTAGACCACCTCTTCCCTTGGACACATTTAAGTGTCACCATGCTTTGGCTAGATTGATGCTCCTTTCTTCAGACCCGACCTAGAGGCTTCAGACTTAACAAACCTCTTGCTTAAAGTACAGTTTGACTCAGTAAATCTCCCCCAACTTCTCACAGTAGACCCCGAAAACATAATACTCCATTAGTGGTAATATAAGCTGGGTCAGCTCTTATGGATTTTAGTATATTGCTGTTTTGAAAATATTAAGTCTAGAATTGCCATGTGGTTCAGCAATTCTAGCTCTGCATCTGTATTTAAAGGAAGTGAAATCACTCTTTTGAAAAGACATATGCACCCATGCTTATTGCAGGATTGGTTTTAATAGACAAGAAATGGGAACAATCTAAGAGTGCATCATGGATAAAAAATTAAAAATTATATATATATATATATATATATATATATATATATATATATATATATGGAATTTTGTTATAATGGAATATTATCCAGCTATCAAAGGACAGACATCCTGCCATTTGCAACCACAGAGATTAACAAAGGACATTATGCCTGGTGAAATGATCCAGACTCAGAAAGACAGATGCTGCATGATTTGATTCCATTTAAGAATGGAAACTAACAGGGTTGGCCTCTTAGATTTGTCTAGTGCTGGCAGTGGGAAGCAAAGGAGATGGAGAGCCCCCGATGATTGGATCTAGACTTTTAGTTTCAAAGCTGAAACTGGGGTTCTGAGGTGCAGTATGCTAACCACAGCCGATAGAACTATGTCCTACACTCGAAATCTGCTAAGAGAGACCTTAAATGTGCTTGTGACACACACAATGGTGCCATGTGCAATGATGGATGTAATTAGCTTGACTGTGGTATTCACTCACAATGTTTACGTGCATGAAAATACCACATCGTACACCTTGACTATATACAATCTTTATTTGTCAATCACACTTGACTAAAGCTGAAATACAAATAGTGTGAGCAGTTGACCTTCCTCTTTTTCCTTGATTGGTTCAGTGTCCACAACAGAATAATAACATCTCAACTGTCAATGGGCTCCTTAAGAGCCACCCAACAAAATTCTCTTACACATCCATGGAGCCCAAGTACACAGCTGAATTAGTTTCTTTAATAGTGGGTTGCATCAAATTCAGCAGGGCAAAGGTGTTTAGGTCTAGCTATAAAAGGGGAGTCAAGAATTCTTTTCTCTTCACTCCAGTGGGACACCATTAGCTGTGGTCAGAGGCAAGAGTTTTGCATGAATATTTTGAGTGGTAGGCCTGGCGAGATCCAGCAACACTATTCTGAATGCTCTTTCCACCCTGGCTTTCCCTCTCTTTTTTCTTTTTAAGAAGTCGTTTAGAGGGCTGATTTATGTTGCTGGGGAGACAGACCGGTTTGTGTTCTTTACTCTTTGAGCCCTAATAGACTTAAAAGAATGATTTTGGAGTAGAAGCAAAACAGATCAAGTGTACCAGAAGTCTTAGGACAGAGCAGTGACTGGAATGTATTTTTTTTTCCTGTTCTTGTGAAAGGGAATAGATTCACTGTAGGGTGTGTATGTGTGTGTGCAAGTGTGTGCATGTGTGTGGTGTGCAGTGGTGTGTGTTTGTGTGTGTGTGTGTGTGTGTGTGTGTGTGTGTGTGTGTTTGTCCTGTGTCTAAGCTCTGCCAGGAAAATCATTTCCAGAAAGGCCCTGGGTTTCTTTTGTGCAGATCTTGGTCACACCCAGTGGCCAGTTAGGCTAATGGCAGGTGTATACTCCCCAAGGTGTTGAGAAAAATCACCTCAGAGGGGAATGTCACTGACCTTGGGGCCCACCTGTTCTTTTCCTTTGTTTCAAAAATGTGGAATCTGCTTAGGAAAACTGTCCTACCAATCAGATGCTAGCAACAAGAACATTAACAGTCCATGGACTTTCACTGTGTCTGTTAATCTTTAAATTAGTACCTGTGAATATAATGAATGGATTTTCTCTGTACACTCAAGGACAGGCTGAAACAAAGGGGCTCTCTTTTCTTTCCATTTCCCTTTATCTATGCACTATTTAGAGATTTTTCAACATTAACAAAGATTCTTCCCCGTTTTCATGAGGTAGTGATGTTATATTAATGTTGAAAAAACTAAGAAGTCCACCTTGTTTTGGAATGCTAATAGGAGCAGAAACTCTGTTCATAACTTTTGGAGGAGCTGGGAAACAACTTCCCAAACGGCACACCCCTATTAACACCACGATAGAGTGTTTCTTCTGGGTATGCTTGATTTTTTTTTTTAAATTAAACTCCTAAGCTCTGTGAAGGCTCCAGTTTCACACAGGAGCTGGCACGCATATCACCTGGATGGCAGCCCTGAGATTGTGACTTGTGCCTTTGTGTCAGGCTGATCATAAAGAGAATTTGTGTCCACGTAGGCATCTCACCAAGTGAAAATTTAGCTCATTTCTTTTTAGGAGAGATTCTGTTATGGCCTTGTTTCTCTGGGTTTTGGATATATTTTTCACACTTTATGAGGTTTCTTCGATTTTTTTTAGGGCCTCATATGGTGCTGGGTTGTGAAGCCAGCTCTGCTGTTGAGCCGATCTAAAACTTAAATCAAGCCTTGCCTTTTTATTTGACTAGTCCCCTACATACTGAGGAAGAGTACAGAGTGATCCCTCTTTTGCCTGAAGCCCAGCCTGACCGTTTTCAGAAAAGTAGAGAATTTAATCACCCAAAACAAGCTGAAGCCAAGAAACCAGGCCACGGAGTCCAGCTAGTTGCAGCCCCAAGGAGCAGTTATTCTTGATGTGAAATTACTTGACTCCAACCACAAGGGTCCAGGCTTCTGTCAGTTCAAAAACACAGCTCCTACCTCAAATGGGGTAGGAGAGTTTTCTCTGGAGCCAAATATGAGTATCCATGGCTGGGAACACAGACTCAGATTATCCCATTTTGTGTCCCAACATGGTACAGCCCTGCTGTTTTTATAGTAACATAGCAAAGAAAGTCATAAATCAAGGAATTTTTTTCTTTCGTATGTTAATAGAAATATCAGGTATTCAGGTTACAGTGGGGACATTTCTCCTATAAGGCTTATATGTTATTTGAGGCTGTCCTTCCCCTCTGGGTTAGTAAAAGCTAGGGGGTCTGTTTGTATATTCCAAAAGGATTTGCTTAATAATCACAAGGATGGATGTTAGGCCAAACATAGTGGTGGACAATGAAATTATAAAGGGGGCTAAAGATAGCCCAAGATAATTGGCATGTAGCTAGTGCTAAGTTATCATTGACCCCATAACATAGTCCTGAAGAATGTGAATGATAGGAGATATGGAAAAGATATATCTTCATCAAAACATATCCCATGTATGTATGTATGTATGTATGTATGTATGTATGTATGTATGTATCTATGTATGTATGTATGTATCTATCTATCTATCTATCTATCTATCTATCTATCTATCTATCTATCTATCTTCCTACCTATCTATCCATCTATCCATCCTATCTTCTATTTTCCTATCACCTATATTTATACCTATCTCCTATCTATCGATGTATCTACCATCTATCTTTTGTGCTTTTTAAAAATCTATCTGTAGTCTATTATCTATCTGCTTACCATCTGTCTAAATATGTGCCTACCTACTTACTCATTTAAACTTTTCCTCTTATTGTATGTGGATTGCTTTTCCATTAGATTGATGACCTAGTGATACATTTCAAAGAGCAAGATTTCATTTAATTTGTTGAGTTTCCTTTAATAAAATAGCACTTTTTTTTAATGAAAGAAGTCTTTGTTCATTTTAAGTTTATGAAAATTTTCCTCTTAAATATTTTCTAGAATTTTTGTGATTTTTAACTTTTAGTTGGACTTCCTCGATATACTTCAGATATTTTGTGTGTATAGCTTAAGATCTGAATTGAGTCCATTTATTTTCCATGACCTGCTTTTGTAGCCTCACCCTTTCCTGAAGTGATCCGGTGCCTTGGTGCCTTGGTTAAACATCAAAGGAACAAATGAGTTTACACCTTGTTCTAGACTCTACTCCTTCCTTACTGTCTGTGTGTATCCTCACACTAGATCTAAGCTATCTCTTTTCTGTAGTTTTGGACAGTAGTTCCCGGTATCAGGTGGTCAGAAGCCTCCAATGGCTGTTTTATTTCTTCAAAATTCTTTTGGCTATGTTGTAGGCTGTTTGCATATCACATACATTTTAAAACAGCATGTTAATGTTTACAGAGAGTCTATGGGATTTTATTCTTGCATGCCTTGAGGCTGATATAATTTCAGAAGACAATTTCTTTACTATTGAGTCTCCCCTATCAGGAACACAATGGGATGTGTTCATATCTTTTTCTTTATCAGTGTTGTGTATTTTTAGTATATAAGCCATTCACATCTTGAACATATTAATTCACATTTATGACCCCAGCACTTATGACCTCAGCTTAGGTCGGAAGATCTCCATGAGTTTATGTCCTACTTGGGCTGCATGGTGCATTCCACATCAGCCTGAGGTCCAGTTTAAGAGTCTGTCTTTAAATAGCTGAAGGAATAAAATCATTCCTGAATACATTCTTGTTTGCTTTTGAACTACTAAGTAATGTGTTGCTTATATATGGTAGCTGTGTACTGAGCTATGCTGGTGAGTAACTGTAATATCATTTGTTTACCCACTGCAGGGTTCACTGATGGCAGATCTCCATAACAAAGAGCCAGTTAACAAAAGCAAATCATGACCAATATGCTTAAGCCATTCCTTACATGACACAAGAGTTATCAGAAATGAAGACTGAAATAAATTTGGGGCTTTGTTGCAGAATGGACTGACTGCTGTGCAGGGGGATTATGCTAAGTAAGAGTGTGAGTTGCCTAGTGGGAACAGAATAAGGACATCTGAACAATGCCTTTGTGTTTAGAGTCTTCTTGACCCCAGCATGTAGGAAGCACGCCTCTAAAATGAGGGCTTAAGATCATATAGAGAAGGTGTGATAGTTTGCTTATGCTTGGCCTAGGGAGTGGCACTATTAGAAAATTTGGCCTTATTGGAGTAGGTGTGTTACTATGGGCATGGGCTTAAGACCCTCACCCTAGCTACCTGGAAGTCAGTCTTCCACTAGTAGCCTTCAGATGAAGATGTACAACTCTCAGCTCCTCCTGCACCATGCCTGCCTGGATGCTTCCATGTTCCTGCTTTGATGATAATGGACTGAACCTCTAAACCTGTAAGCCAGCCCCAGTTAAATATTGTCTTTTATAAGACTTGCATTGGTCATGGTGTCTGTTCACAGCAGTAAAACCCTAACTAAGACAGAAGGTAAGTCAAGGACTTTTCTTATCTATAAGCTTTAAGGGAAGAGGAAAGTAGAGAAAGATGATGTCAGAGATTTCCTGCCCTCAAGCAAGCCATTATGTTATGACCTTGTTACATTTATTTATATTAATGCTTGTAGTTCTTTATGTACAGTCCTTAGATTTTTCTGCATAGTTAAGAGTGTCTTCAGAAAACACAGTTCTTACATTTGATTTTGTGCCTGGTATTTCTTTTTCTTGCCTTATTGCAGTGTGCTGAAGCTGCAATGAAATGGTGAGGGATGGAAGTTAGAGGCAAGAGCAGATATCCCTTACTCCAGTCTTCGAGAACAGAACATTTTTCACTACTGTTACAACTGTTGGTCTGTTACAACTGTTCTCATAGGAGCCTTATGTCTGGATGAAGTGTTTTCTATTTTTAGCACATGGAAAACTTTTACTATGAGCTAGAACTGATTTCTATGAGGGCAACATCTTCATCTGTTGGATACTTATGTCGGTCTTCTGTTTCTTCATGGAAATTATGCTAACTAGTTTTAAAATAGTAGGCCCTTAAACAAGCCACATCTACACATTGTCAGCCTCTCTTTTAATATCTTATTGACAACTCATGTCTTCTAAATAATTTATTTATTTTATGTACAAGTATGTTTTTCAACATGTGTGAGGGAGTCATACCCACTAGAGCAGGAGCTGTAGACTTCTGTGAGCTAACATGTGGGTTCTGGGAATTGAACTCAGGACCTCTGGAAGAACAGCCAGTACTTTTAACCACTGAGCCATCTCTCCATCCCCCTAATTTGTATATTTTCATAAAGAAGTCTTTATCTATCATGTTTTTCTTGAAATGCTTCTCTGAGGTTTACTATGAATAGTGCTTGACTCATAAAGAATTGAGAAATGTTCATATTTCCTGTTTTCTGGCAGATTTTTGTTTAATGACTGGTATTATTCATTTCTCAAATGTTTTATAGAGTTCAACATTGAACCAGTTGGGCTCTCAGTATTTTTTCCTCAAAAAGTATTTTATACTTGGGTTAGTATTTAGTAGATATAAATAAACTCTGCATTTTATCTATACCTGTCAGTGTTTTTTCTTTCTTTTAACTTTTTGTTTGTTTATTTTGAGACAGGGTTTCTCTATGTAGTCCAGGCTGTCTTGGCATTTGCTCTGTAGACCAGGCTGGCCTCAGACTCAGAGATTTACCTGCTTCTGCCTCTCAACTGGTGGGATTAAAGGTGTGGGCTACCACCTCTTTGCTCTTTTTACACACACACACACACACACACACACACACACACACACACACACACATAAATGAAGATATAGAACTCTTAGCTCATATACATACATACATACATACATACATATATATATGTATATATATATAGTGGTGAGATATATATATATATATATATATATATATATATATATATATATATATGCATGTATGCTTATGTGTATGTGTGTGATTATGGGTGTGTGTGTGGGTTGTGGGTATGCATATCTGTGTATGTGCAGAGGTGAGAGAAAGAAGTTGGTCTTGTGTCCTGTGCTTAATCAATTTCAGACACGGAACTGTCAGTGTTGAGCTTGGCTGGCAGCCATCAAGCCCCACTGATCCTCTTGATTCTGCCTTCTATGTGTGTGGTCACATGCAGCTCTTTGGAAGAGTGCTGAGATATGAACTCAGGTACTGGCTCAGGTGCAGAAAGCATTCTTGTCCACTGAGCTCTCTCCCCAATTCCTCTACAATGTTTTTAGGGATATTCATATTATTTAAGCTTAAAGATTTATTGACATAATGGTCCCAATATTTGCTTTTTTAACCCTTTAATATCTGAAATTTTCTTGAAGTTTCTTTATAATTTCTGATTTTGGTGATTTCAGTTCTCTCTGTCTTCTCCTCTCTATTTTTCTCCTTCCTTTCTTCCCTCTCTCCTCCTTCTCTTTTTCATTTTAAAAATCTAACTAGGAGTTTTCCATTTTTCATTAAACAGCCTTTCTTTGGTCATTTTGGTTTTCTACTTCCTCTCTTCCTTATTTATTATTTTTGCTTCTGTACTTTTGTATTAATTTATTTTCATAACTCATAATTGCTTCTCTGTTTTCCTTATCTTGTCATGTGAATGTTTTATACCTAGCTTCTATATGCCCACATATCATTATTGCCCATTTTATAGATGAGGACATGATACAGTCATCTCTTTGTTTATGGGGGGGGGGAGGAGATTGGTTCCCATGTACATGGAAGATTCTAGAATCCATGGATACTCAAGTCCACTTGAAGAATTTGAACATAACCTATACATATCTTGTCTCACCCTTTGAAGGTTCTTTAGCTTACTTATATTGACTAAGACAATTACTGTGTTGTGGAGGGTATAATGACAAGGGAAAAATACACATATTCATTACAGATACAGCCAGGCAGTAGTGGTGCACACTATTAATCCCAGCATTTGGGAGGCAGAGGCAAGCAGATCTCTGAGTTCTAGGCCAGTCTGGTCTATATTATGAGTTCCAGGGCAGGCAGAGCTACACAGAGATACCCTGTATGGGAGAGAGGGGAGGAAATTCTGCACATATCAAAAACATATATTTTTTTGTTGTTCCTCAGACAAAGAGCTTGTATATACAGAGCACCAACTGTGATATTCAGGGTACGCTGGGGACATTTACTTAGAATGCTCAGGTCTCTAACAAAGCCTGGACACTCTTCTCAAATGAGTACCGAAAGACATTTTGCTGTACACTTAGGGGACATGGGTAGGCACATCTTGGTTACCAGCTTATCACTTCTCTAGCTCTAGGCAGATGCAGAAAAATTTCAAGGTCTGAGGTCCAGGCTGTGTGATGAATTTGCAACCTTCAGAAAAGCCTTAGCTGAATAATCTCAGGGTTTGGGCATGTGTTCTCCAGCTAAAGAACAGATGTTTTCTCTGTAACAAAAGTACGGGGCTCTACAGTTGTTCTAAGGGATTGCCACAAATAACATCGAACGTGGGAGCAACAAGTCCCGAGGAGACTGTCTCAACAAGATCACAAGCCTGTGCCAAGATCTCGGGGTTGAAAATGCAAGACTTTATTGGTGCTTTGGTGTTTTAACAAGCAAAGGCTTAGAGGTTTTAAGCCACTTCGAGAACTTTCCAAAAGTTCAGCTTCGTAGCTGCGCAGCACTGACAGCTGTGTGGGTTTCAGGATCCCATGTCTGCCTTTCTCTCAGATATTTCTTTCTTTCTTTTTTTTCTTTTTCTTTTTTTTTTATGTTTGCTGAATGCTCTACCAAACCTGCTGCTTCCACCTGCAGTCCGAGCATGGAGCTGCCTGTGAGAAATCTCAGCTCCCAGCCAGAGTGAAAAGTCTGGAGCAAGCTTCACTCCTTACTGCTGGCAGATACTTCAAAGCACACAGAGGCCCCTGTAAACGAACAACAAAGCACCCCTGCGCCAAGCCCACCTCCAGAAGCTCAGTTGGCCTCTGTGTTCAGACTCCTTTCCTATGCATCACATGTCACTCGGGGACTCCTCACAAGCCTGAAACAGCCTCTCCCAGTTTTGATCTCCAATGAGCATCTCCTTTGTGGTTGTCCTTGGCTTTGACCCAAAGGAAAGACTCCTTCTGTCTTCCCTCCTTTCCTATACCCCACCCCCTTTCAAAAAGAGTACCAGGAAAGGGGAAGGATTGTTTTCTTTTTTGTTAACTTCTTTTCTATGGACCATTAATCACCCCCAAAAGACAATGTTTGTGTTCTGCAAGTCGTGATCAGAAAAAGAACTTTCAAAGCATTTTTCACTGTTACGACCTGTACCCTCAGGACCAGGAATGTAACTTGGTGGTAAAGAACTATGCTCAAATCAGGAAGAGAGGGAATGGAGAGGGAGAAGTGGGGGAGGAAAAGAGGGAACATAATAGGGAGGGAGAGAAGGGAAGGAAAGAAGGAAAGGAGAGGGAGAGAGAAGGTAGAAGGAGGAAGAGAAGGAGGGAGAGGAGGTAGGAATGGAGAAAAGAGAGGGGAGGGGAGGGATGGAGAAAGGAAGGAAGAGAGCATCTGTATCGTCAGCACCATCACCACCCTTGTACTTTAATTATAAATGCTCTTCAGGGTATCGAGGAGGCTGTTCCAGCTCATGTTGTTTGGCTTTGGGCTTACCCACCTTGTCCTCATGTCTCTCTTGCCGATTTAGGGCATTCATCCTCTGAACACCCTCTAGTTACCATGTGCTTTCGAAATATTTACCATTATTCTACCCATGTACACCGATCATGTCAGCACTGCCATGGTACTTACTGGTAGCACGTGGAATGTGTCGACTTAAAATTTCATAAGTAAATATCACACACACACGTAAATATCACACACACACACACACACACACACACACACACACACACATATGTCGAAATTACTTTTTTTTTTTTAATGTGACTGGGTACACATAATTGTGAAAACCACAATGATATGATTGTGTTATTCATAATTATAGATCCTGTGGTACAGAAACTAAATTTCAACAGGAGATTCCTTTGGAAGTTAAGTCCTTGAGAGTTACAAGGTGCCAGATAGGTGGCAGAGCCCTGGTGGAAGTTTCTCTAAGCAGTGGGTGGCACAGATACCAGACACTCCAGTGACTACTTCTCAGCTTGTCCCTGATAAACCATGCCATTCTGGATAAACGCATCCCTCCCCGACCCAATATGGCTGTCTCTATATACAATACGAATATTAGCATACTTTATGACCGCTTGTGATTTATATCACAAGATTCAGTTAAATTCTACAAGTAGTGAAAAGAGAAATAGAACTACTTGATTAAAAATTTAAGAACAAGGATCCAACTATTGTAATTCCATATTGAAACTCCTTGGTGGCAAAGGGTGGGGGTCGGGGAGAAACCGAGGCTATAAAGGCAGGGAGGAAAACTTACATTTCGAAGTTAATCAAAAGAGTTGTCATACAAAATGCAGAAATGGCAACAATTGAATGAATGAAAATGGTCGGACACAACTGACTGAATTTCCACATTTGGAAGCAAACTAGGACTTGGTGATGGGGCTTGGCTCAGTCCTTTGTCAAATGATTGGATGGCACAGCTTCGTAGACACAAACACTGCTGTGCTGGTTTTGTTCAATTGCGTTTGCATCCTAATGAATAGCAATAATGCTCACCTGTCCCTGCTGAATCCGTAATGAAAACTCTAGGTAGAAATATTTATCTTCCTGACTAGATAAGAAGAAAATGTGTAAAAACCACAGACAGATAGGATAGTACTGTCTTCCTCAAGCTAGAGGGGATGTGAACCTAGGAATTTTCCATCAGGGTGACACAGTTTGACCCAAACCATGCAACCCCTTACTCACCCCACCTCATAAGAAGAGTCCAGGTCAAAGACAGGAGCCAATGACTATAGATCGGTGGGTTTTTAAAGAAGAATAAAGTATCCTTCAAGGGGCTGGAGAGATGGCTTGGTGGTTAAGAGCACTGACTGCTTTTCCAGAAGTCCTGGGTTCAATTCTTAGCAGGTGGCTTACAACGATCTATAATGGGATCTGATGCCCTCTTCTGGTGTGTCTAAAGAGAGTGATAATGTACTCACATGCATTAAATAAATAAGCAAAAGGCCCAGGGTTAAATAAAGTATCCTTCAGCTGTCAATGCCCTCAAATGGTCTGGGTTTTCACTTGTTGGGCAAAGTGCTTATTACTTGTCTCCTTTCATTCCTGAAGTCCAGCTGTAGGTGATTTATTTTACAGCCATACTGCTCAGGCTGATGATTGAGCACCCAACCTAGGCTCAGGAACCCCTCTGTCCTCACCAACTGGGGGGCTTTGCACAGGAATCATACATCAGTTGTCAGATCACAACATGGAGACCCAGGTACTCAAGTGACAACTTGTTCATCTGTAATCTTCCTTTTAATACACAGTTCCAAACAAATCATCTCACTCCGTCCACTAAACCACCATTGCAGTCTGGAGAGACTCTTGGATTGTCAGGAAGTAAAGACTTCAGCCTTTTCCTGGACAATTTGCCAAAGAATGTATCAGAGAGAGTTATTGATCCTTCTCTTGGACCCTTTCATCTCTTTCTTTTCTGCTTCCTTTCTTTCCCCCTTCCTAAGCTGACGTTCAATAAAAGGCATTTCTCTCAGGTGCCAGCAGAATGTCAGCACCAATACCTTTCACAGTATGTGTTTCTGTTTCCCCCTTTCCCTAGAAAGACCCCTTTCATGGGTATATTGACAATGTGGAAACCTACCTGCCATGCTGGTTTTTCTCTTAGGCATTCATTTTGAGAGTTGTTATGAACCTGAATTGGTCTATAAGACTGGATTCCATTTGAATATAATATTTGGGTCTTACCGCATGTTTTCCTACCTTCATTTTTAAATTACAGGGTACACTGGTTGTCAGGGAATCTTATTTTCTACTTAATTTGTAGAAGAAAACTAAGATTAGTCAGAGGTATTTAGATAGCTAATTAGTTTCTCAACAGGAGTAGATTTGGGATTTAGCCTTCAGAAATATGAACCATTGTTTCAAAAAAAAAATCCTTGACACTGAATAGAGCTACATTCCCCACTGTGAGAGCTGCTCACTTCCTGCCTGTTCCTTGCCAGAGGCCTCATTTTGTATTGTCCTATGAGCCAAGATCAAAGAGGAAAGCCTAGGGAATCCCACACATAATTACTGGAAAGATGGATCATGTGGTTAGGGGGACAGTTAGTATTTACAATGACATTTGAGATGTCTAAGAACAGAACCAAGTGACAGCTGTTAGAAGATGCTGGTAAGCCCCATGCAGACTGTAGGATCTGGCATTTGGGTAGACCTGTAAGGATTCTTCCCACATTATCCTGCAGATAGCTCACTGTTCACCAGAGTGATGCTTTATAGAAATGTTCTAATGATGCTCAGATGTCTGGTCCCTTGGTAAGTCTCATGGAGCATACAGAGGCATGGCTTACATGCAACTAGTACTTCTGAAAAACCCTACTTTGTTGATTAGCTTGGGTGGAATCCAATCATGTTGCCTTTTGCTACATTGCCATGAAGGAGGATGCTTGTCTGAGCAGCCACTTTCAAAATCCTTTCTGATCCTTCCAGACATAGCTTCAAAGGATTTAGATTGTGTAGCAACCCAGATCAGCAATAATATTTTATTTTTATTCTCTTTCCCTGCCTCTCACCCTCCCCTACTTTCCTGATTCTAGTATTGGGGCTACTGAGGTTAATTTAAATAAAGTTAATTTGGCTAGGAATTAGTTGCAGTTAGGAAAAGTGAAGTGTTGATATGGTGGAATATAAGCAATTTACAAATTGATATATGAATTCTAAAAATATGCCCATGAAATTTTCATGATTCTAAAATGGGAATGGAACCAAAATGTTTAGTCAGACATGATAATTATAGCTAACATTTATTGAAGCCTTATAATGCGACAGCTACTGTTGTAATTACTTTACATTTATTAGCTGTGTAGTTCAGACAATAGCCCAGTGAGGCAATTCTTATTATCATTTCACAAAGCCAGAAACAAGCACAGCATGGCTGTAATCCACTTGCAGGCACCAGTGGGCAGTGGTGTCAGTACTGGGCATCAAGTTTCTTACACGACAGTCAACAATCACCTGGCCAGCAGGGCTGTAAACGGTTCTGGCTCTTGTCCCTTAAGTTGTAAAATGTTTCACACAGACTACTTGTGTAATATGTTGAGAATACCACTAAGAACTTCTACCTTGAAAGTATCAATAATTATAATAATTATCAACCATTTATTAGTTATTTTTCCTTTTGTTGTGACCAAACAGCTGGCAGAAGGCAACTTGAAGAATGGATTTACGGTTTGAAGGGATATGGGATCTACACTATCAGGATGGATAGGCCTGATGCATGGTGGGAAGACCTGAGACAGCTGATGACACTGTGTCTATAGTCAGGGAAGAAGACAGAGGTAAATACTGGGACCCAGCTCACAGTTTCCTTTTTGTTTGCATCAGGCTCCAGCCCATGGCATGGTGCTGCCTACATTCAGGGTGTGTCTTTCCTCATCGGTTCAATTATTCTGTAAGCATTCTCATGAACAGACCTAGAGGCACATTCCCATGGAGACTCTCCATGCAGCCAGGTAAACAATGGAAGTTTACCACATTGCACCATTCTGCTATATTTGTGCTTATTCATTTCTTGGCTGTGGTGGCAAACCTGCGAGCAACTGGTGGCTTTGGGTAGCAGAAGGTACACTTACCTTTTGAAGGTCCTGTCTTCTGATGTCATGTTGGGGCAGGACTGGGCTTTCCCAGAAGGTTCCAGACACTGAGTGTCCTTGTTTGCTTCTTCCTCATATCTGCGACTTACAGAAATCCTCCTCAGCTTTCCTTCACTCATGGGTGCTCTCTCTAACCTTCCTACCCAATGTCCCATAGTGTTCTTCCTCTGAATTTATCATCTTCTCATTAGGCTAATCTCTGCTCCCAATATGACCCAATCATAACTTGATTACTTATGCAAAGGTTCATCTTCCAAATAAGGCCACATTCACAGGTGGTGGAAATTAGGTCTTGAATATATTTGGGGGCAGGTGGGAGGGGACTTGATTCTACTTAGCTCCTATTATTTCTTTTTGATATAATTTTGATAAGGCAATTTTCCTCTTCTTCCTCTAACATTTATCTAATTATTTTTTATTTCTTCCTTAAAACAGTATCTAATTTACCAGCAGATGTTTCCCAACACACAACAGGCAAGCACCCATACCCACGAAGAGACCTGGGACTCTGGACTCAATTCATATTATATGCATGAAATGTGTATATAATATGTGTATGTGTATACGTGTAAATACACATATATACATTTTGTGTACACACATTCTCATTTTAGATCCCTTTCATTCTAGTCTTATTTTGCAATCCTAAAGTGGATGGATGGCCACACATTTGTAATAGAAAAAGGCAAAAGGCGTTATTACAACTCACTTCAACTCCTGCAGCGACAAGAGAGCATCATGACTTATTTTTAGGCCCGATGGATGTTACTTTGTTTGAATAAAACATCCTGTGACCAGATTTTTATTTGATAATGGCTTTCTTTTTATTCTCTCTTGGAGATTGTTTTTTCCATTAATTGTCTGCACCAGTTAAAACAAAAGGAAGAGAGAGAGAGAGAGAGAGAGAGAGAGAGAGAGAGAGAGAGAGAGAGAAAGAGCACAATTGTACAGTTGACACCCACCTGTCACCTTCTACTGATAGAATTTCTGCTTAGTTGTTGGGAAATCTTTGTTTTCTCACCTTCCTCCTAACAGCTCACTAAATTGAAGATGCTTAATTCAGCCATTCCTGTAGCTGGCACTTAGATTGTTTCTAATTCTTTTCTTTTGCTTTATTACTGCGATGAATATTTATACATATAACTTTTTTACCCTTTGAGTTGATTTTCTAAGAGAGATTTTGGAAAGACTACCCTATTTTGGGATATCTTGATGGTCTATTGTTTGATAGAGCATACTGTCAGGGCTGCTTGCAGAATCACCCCAGCCTTCGTGGCCTCGGGCTTACCATTTACTTCCTTGTTTTCAGTGGTTTTTCATTGTCTTCATTTTAACTTTGTAATTACCACAGTGGACTACTTGTCAGATGCATTTTGTCTCCACATTAAAATTATCCCAGAGCCAATAGCTTATCTTTCTTTCACAGTTGTTAAAACCCTCCTAAGAAAGAAGTTAGATTGACTCATTGCATAACCCACTACTTAAAGCTTCCTGAGTTGACAGGGTTGCAATAATTTAATTTCTGTTCTTGGTGCCCACGTGGTCAAATTTCATCCTTCAAAACTGGCTAAAATTAAAGGAAATATAAAAGTTCATTGTATGAACACAGCAAGTTTGTTACAGCAAAACCAGCCCAATGTTCACAACTCCTTGTTTTAATTAATCAGCAGTGTTGACATGTCTCTTGTTTGGGGTGCTGCTTTCCCCCCTTATTTACTGTGTTAATAACAGGTCCTACACACTCTGTAAACTTGTTGGATGGAAGTTGATTCATCTCATAATGAATTCGTAAGTATCTGCTCAAATTAGCTTTAGTAAATAAAATTACCAGCTTATCACTCACTTTTCTCAAATGGCTTATGCTAAATTAATTTGCAAATGTATCGAGTTGCATTATGCATCTAAAATGTATAGTCCCACATTTATTAGGAATTTCCCTTTATCATAGTTTTGAAAGATCCATATTTAAAACCTGACTTACGATTTTAAAAGAGTTATTTTGGAAAACACGGGTGTACTCAGTGGTAGGTAGGTCTCTTGAGTCGCACCTTCTTTACGTCAGTTGCTTGTTATAACTAAATCCAGGAGTATCCATGAAGGGCTGGCAGAAGGTGTTGAACAATCAATGGGATTTTACTTTATTTCATATTAATTATGTTTCCCAACTTTCCTATTTAAAAGCAAGCATGGAGCTGGCCTCAGACTCAGAGCCACCTTCACCTATTTAATATTAGCAGCCTTCTTTGTGGCTACCCATAGACTGTTATTTTAACACAGTTACCAATCCCTGTGGGTTGGGAATTGAATGTCCCTTTCACAAAGGTCACCTAAAGCCACTGGAAAACACAGATACTTGCATGACAACTCATAAGAGTAGCAAAATTACAGTGAGTAGCTAAATTACAGTTCCAAAGTATCAATGAAAATAATTTTATGGTTGAGGGTCACCAACCATAAATACAGTCACATGAGGAACTGTATTAGAGTATCGTAGCATCAGGAAGGCTGAGAACCACTGCTTTAGAGACAAGATTCTGGCCACAGGCAAAACAGGACAATATGTTTAATCTTTACCAACTTAGGTAAAGATTTAGTGGCTTGCTATTCTAATCTTCTGACCATAGAATCACATCATAGCACTAGTTAAATATGTCCCTGGTTTATGAGCTAAAGATGTGTTTGTATATTATATATATGTAAACACATGCATATGTACTATATGCATGAAATGTGTATATAATATGTGTATGTGTGCACATGTATATATACATATATACATCTTGTGTACACACATTCTCATTTTAGATCCCTTTCATTCTAGTCTTATTTTGCAATCCTAAAGTGGCTGGGTCGCCACACATTTGTAATAGAAAAGGGCAAAGGGTGTTATTACAACTCACTTCAGCTCCTGCAGTGACAAGAGAACATCATGACTTATTTTTAGGCCCGATGGATGTTACTTTGTTTGAATAAAACATGCTGATGGAGAACATTTGATGTATTATTTGGACACTCAACAAACTGAACTGGAAAGAAATGGCAAATTCAAGAGATAGCTGAGGTTCTCTGAGTGAGGGGTGTTGAGCAGACAGGGAGAAACAAAGTGTGAGGAAAAGATGAGATTTCTAAAATTAATGTGTGGAAAAATACCCTTTGGTGGTGGTGACCAAAAGCGTTGGCGAAGAACAGGAACACGTAATATTTAATTTCAAATTGTTACTTTGTGGTAGATTATCCAGTTCTTTGCAGGAATCAAGAATGAGGCTGTGTTCTCTATCTAGATTGAGTGAGGGACAGTAAAAGGAGAAGAGGGAGGAAAGGCATTTGTCTTCCAGAGAAGTGTAATTCTTGAGTTTGCTGGTCAAAGCACCTTTTGTGAACTTTTTGTGTTAGAAAACACTGCCAACAAAGAGGTCATCTGAATCAGCACTCTTCCCCAGTAAACTTGTCTGGTTCCCAGCGGGTATCGTGGCTTCAGGTCTTTGCTTCCATACAAGTCAAGCCATGGGACTTGTGGGAAGTGGCACTTGTCCACATTGATGACAGTCTGTCCATGAAGGGCTGTGGACTCTCCCAGAGGCTCCCAGATGAATACTGTCCTGTCAGCATCCTCAGCTCAGACACACTGCTCCTTTCACTTTGTTCTCTTATGTATCTGCTCTTTCTTCCTTGTGTGTCACTAGGTTTTAACTCTAGATGGGCCTTCCCTTGTAGAATCAGAATGCCAGGTGTTTGTTTACATACAAGAAATATTCCGTTCTTTGCACAAACTCCCCACACGAGGTGGGTAGGTGGGCAGGAGCTCATTTTTTCAGTCTTGGTTTCCCTCAGAATTAATTTTGGACTGTTAGTTTTAATTTTGACATAAAGCAGGGCTCAGGGCAGACTGGTATAACTTCTTAAGCCATGGGTACAACTGGCCTTATTTTGTCATTGCTAGTATGTACTGTAGTGCCTTGCAAAAAAAATGCACCATATATATATTTCTGGGGAAATAAATGGATGTTTCATTCTGACAGAGAAACAGAGAAGATGAGGAGCAGAGAAACTAGCTGAAAAGGGATGCTATTAAGACTAAATGTATTCATTTGTCTTTTTACCTATTAGGCAATAAAAGATTGCCCTGTTTGAAGAGAAACTCAAGGTTGAATGAGATGCCAAAAGACCTTTTGTACAAACTTTCCAGATATCCTTAAGCTTGTCATAGTCTCCCCTGGAGCATCTTTCTTAAAGTTCAAAGACATCCATTACAGATGCAAAGGGAAGAGTCATGAAGAGAAAAAACCTGGAAACAGAGCTGCAACAGGCACATAGGATGCACTGGTGAGGTGCCTGGTTTTCTCATCAGATATGCGTTTCTATGAACCAACCCCACTGTAAGTAGTCTATGAGGCAAGGACGACAGGGACCTGGAACTTAAAATAATCAAGCAGGCAAAATTCTCATATCTGGACTTTGCTTTCTCTATAGCCTGCAGGATCTTAAGCTCTTACCTAGACTGGTACCCCACCTTGAAGGAAAGAGGTTAGGTTGCTTCCCCTGGGTATTTGTCGTGGTTCATATCAGCCCTACTTGTTTCATGATGTCCATTAAGGAACTGAGATGAAATAAAGCACATAGCTAATACCTATGAGTTAACTCCCTTACCCAAACTTAAGACATACCCAGGTAGCTGAGAATGTCTAGGGCAGGAGAAGCTGCAGATTGGAAAGGCTGGACCTAGGGCAGGAAACAGGATAAAGAGAGTCCTGATCCATCTCATGTCCATGAAAACTCTTAGAAGATTCTTGTTTCCATTTGAGCAGATGAACAAAGAGAGTGCGTTGGTGAAGTTCAATCTAAATGCCACCTTACACAGTTAGTGGATGGATGAATCTCTGCCCTAGCCCTTCTGAGCCTCAAATCCCTAGCATGTAAAATAATAACAAAAATCAAAAAAAAAAAAAAAAAGATTCAATTTGTAAGTCCATAATTTTTTTTCACAATTAAACTTGTCTGTTATTGATGTCAAACTACCATTTGAGGAATATGAACATTGAGGCTATTTTTAGAGACTAAGTTTTTAAAAGTCAATCTTATTCTTGGAGAACTTTATACATATATGAAATGTACTTTGGTCAGATTCAGTCCTGTTCTTCCCCTATCTCCTCCCAGATCCAGCCCTCCTTCCTCACCCTCTCCTAACTACTTTGTGCTTTGTTTTATAACTTTATCCTTTATTTGCTTTATAACTACTTGGTTAATCTGTATTACTCATGGGTGCAGAGCCATCTATTGGAACATGGTCAACCTACCATGGGCCTCACTCTTAAAGAAAACCCAGTCTTCTCTCCCTAGAAGCTGCTGACTGTCTGTAGCTCCTCAGTTATGTATGGAACTCATGGGGCCCTTTGACCTCCATGTTGGAGTGCTTAACTTCCCAGATCTTGTGTAGGTCTTGGGCAGTCATCCACAGCTGCTAGGAGGTTGTGAGTGTGGCAGTCTCATTGTGTCTAGAAGACACAGTCTCCCTAGTCTTCCCTGCCCTCTGCTGTTTACAATCTTTCTTTCCTCTTTTCTGAAGTGGTCTTCCAGACTTGGGGGTGGAGATGAGGACTTGGCATTGATGTTCCATTTGAGGTTGAATACTCCATAGACATTTATTTACTCTCTGCACTTTGACCATTTGTGTTTCTTTATTAACTACCGTCCACCTCACAAAGAACCTTCTCAAATGAGAGTGGAGAGCTGAAATAAGTGTTTTGTAACCATGTGGTGCCCACTAGGCATGTTTTGGGATTTTTCAATATCATCGTAAATTATTTTGCTTTCTTGAAATGTGTGTGTGTGTGTATGCATGTGTGCAAGTGTGCATGGGTGCAAGTGTGCACGTGTGTGTGTGTGTGTGTGTGTGTGTGTGTGTGTGTGTGTGTGTGATGAAACACTTCTGTCCTGTCTTGAGAAGAGTCTTATGTCTTTGTGACCTTGATGTTCTGGCAATACTCTTCTAGCCCTTCTCCCTGGCCTTGTCACCTCTATGGTTCAGTGCAGATGCAGGATTCTTGAAGGCTTTGACTGGTTGGTTTGTTTTGTTCTATACTTTCTCCCTCTTTCTCTAGCTGCTAAGTCTAAGGCAGAGTTCCACTATGAGTTTATTTTCTGTCAGTGTTATAATTCCCAGGACGTGTTTTATTTTTCTTTCCTTACACCTTCCCCCCTTCTAGCCCTAACCCCAGGCACAGCATAGGCTCAATGTAAACAGAGTGGAATTTCAGTTGGGGCAGACATATTGGAGACACTGCTGAGCCATGTTGAAATAGATTGGTGATAGATTAGGTTCAAATGGATTGAAATAGACTAGGACTCCATGTGTGAGAAATGCAGTGTTAGGAATGTTGGAACTACATATTCCCACGGTGCAAGGAAATCATCCGGGCACCAAGCCTAGTGACCTCATGTGTGCATTTGAACTTTGTGCGCAGAAGGGACTTCCAGACACTGAGCTCAGAAGTTAGAAAGAAGGGAAGAAAACTGCGGCGCCCCTACCCCACTGTCCTCACCAACAGCACCCAACTCCTACTTCTCTTCACAGCCTTTGTCAAGTCTTTTTCTGTTCTTTTAAAAATCAGACTGACTCCCCTAGAGCTCTTACCTCTCCCACTAAGTTAGCTGCAAACCCACATGTCATCTTTCCGGTTGTTTTTCACAATGACAAGCTGACACTGATTTTGCAAAAGCATTAACAAAGAGAAGCACTTGGTTCAAATGTAGAGGGTAGCACTCAAGGTTAGGATGGTTTGCCACCAGATACCCAGAAGAAACATTTTCCTGGGGTCAACACTTTTTCTGCTTTGTGCTTATTTCCCTGTCCCTCAGCTGTTCCCAGAGATTATACCTAAAGGGTGACTTGGGGTTTTGTTTCATTACATAACATTGTGTGAATGCATCAGATTATCATATCTTTAAATGACACACACTATAATATAGTTATAATAGTAACTACATACCCTTCACACAGTCTTATTTGCTTGTTGGAAGGACTACAGCAAACATTTGTTCTCAAAGAAAAATTTAACTAAGAACAACTCAGCGAAACATTACACTGAGGTCAGTTATTCGTATTGCAGAGTGAATTTTGTTTTTATTTTTTGAGATTGATAGGGAAGTACCAGACCACAGATCTTTCATGCTCTCTTTGATGTCAGTCATGTAGAAGGCAATGATTTAATATTGAAAAGCAACAGGGCTTATGTAACGCTGATACAGTTAGGAATAAGGCACTTTCAGGAAAATGTGTGGAGGCTAGAAATATTAAAACAAGACAAAACAAAAGCCCAAAACATTTCTTCCTGTTGTAGGGAGAATGAGACTAACTGCTAGCACTGGAGTAAAATTGGAGACTTATGTAATGGGAAGTGACAAACCAGAAGAAGGACCACAATGTTGACTCTATTGTTACCAGGCTTTCTTGGAATTAACGAGAAAGTTGAGCAGCCAGAAGGGAGTAGGTTCATGACTCAGGAAAGCCTGTAGGAAACTTATAAATGTTGAGTGAAGACACTCTTCCTCCCTCAAATGTCAGTTCATCCAGTGACCCTCCAGTAGACGTCATCTGCAGGGTGTGGTCATCATCAGCAAGTGTGAATCCACCTCCTACATCTGGCCAGATGCTTCGAGGAAACAATAGAAGACCCAAACATGCTGTTGTAAACTGAGCAAAGGTTTTCAGGTTATCTTCCAGAAGTACCAAGGGAGTCTCAGGAAGTGATGGGGTGGATCGGAAGGAATGTGATCAAGTACAGCTCTCTGTCTTGTATCTTAAAATAAATACAAGAGCAGTTTTAGCTCAGATCTGGACACTCGTCTTTGCTTTCGCAATGGTTTCTAGCTTGTCTCCCTGCTAGGCTCCTTCCACCGTGTCCCTGACACTCTTATGGGACCTGTCCTATAAGGCTATTGTGGTGACTTGTGTGTGTGTGTATCTGTTTGTGTGTATATGATCAAATGTGTGTGTACATACTTATTTTATGCATGTGGAGTTCAGAGATCAATGCTGGGTTGATCTTCAATTGCTCTTTGCCTTACTTTTGAGACTGAACCATCTCCCCAGGTTCCAGTTGTGGTGACTTTGATAGAATTTTTGCATCAACCCTCCTCCTGAATTTCTTTTAGACTGTTAACCTCCAAGGACTGATCCTTGTTTATTCTTTTGTCCCAATACCTTCTTTTGGTTTTAAAGCTATAACCTCTCTCACAAGTAGCTTCATTCTTCTCCTAGGACTTTACAACCACCTCAGTGAACACTTTAGGTTCTCTGTCTTGGTTACTTGTCCTTGATACCCCTAGAGTGTGTATTCTAACAACTGTATTGAAGTCATTTGGGGTCATGTTACTATTCTCTTTCTAAGCTATATTTCTTCTTGGGTGTTAGTAGCCTACGATCATGGGAACATCTTTCTGATGTCAAGTGGTAAGAGACCTTAGCAATCCTAATTGTCTCTTCATGATGTTTCCTAGGCCTCTGGTAATATTGCCAACTGGGAAGATAATGTTTTAGCGCTGTTATTTAGGATGCTGGGCTCCAGGCTTATGGGAAGTTTTAGCAGCTTGAATCATCTTCAGTTGTATTTATAAGAATGTCTATATTAATGAGGACAGTGTCTTTCTCTTCTTGTCCATATGGTCAGTCTGAAGGATCAACAGGCTTTGGTAAATTTTGAAACATGGCTAGCATTCTCCTCCAGTGATCTCTCTGGGCTTTGTCACTAGGATGCTGTTTCTAGGATTCACAAGAGAAGCTGTCTATCTTGAAATCAGTATTATTTATTTTTTTTGGGGGGGGGAGGGACATGGAGACAAATCCAAATTATTCAGATCTTATGGAAAAATAAAATTATAGACTTGGAAAAATTTTTAATTACTAGACTGACATATTCAATCTTTATCTCAATTTGTACAGTGTGAAAGCCTCATATAAATGCATTATGCTTTAGTATGCACTATGAAGCTAATTAGAATTTATGTATAAAGATACAGAAGAGCTGCAACAGAATCCAGAAAGTATTTAGTCTGGGACCTCTTTGATTTTCATTAATGTCTTTGGAATGAAACATATTGCTTAGAAATACACAAAATTTCCACCATGAAGAAGAATCTTTGCCGCAGTCGAAGGCTTAGGAAGGAAATCATCTTATCTTGGAATTTTAAAATGTACACCTGACAGATGCCTACAACTCAAGTGTCAGGAGGAAATTGTTACCTAGCGCTATGGTCTGAGTGTTTCTGAAGTTACAAAACTCCCGAGTTTAGATCTAACCTCAAAGGGATTGCAGAAAGAGATGGAACCTTTCTGCAGGAGATCAGACAATGAGGGTAATATCTTCAGGTATGAAATTAGTCCCTATAAAGCAGGACCCAGAATGTTCCATGACTTTTCACTGTGTGAGGACATGGCCAAAAGCATCATCTAGGAATCAAAAGGCACCATTTATGAGGTGTGGGGAGGGGACTCTCACAAGAAAGTGAACTTCCTGGCACCTTGATTTCAGACTTCTTAGTCACCAGAACTATTGAGAAATAAAATCCCTTAGTGTCCATAGCTATCTTGCATATGGTATTTTTATTTTTTAAATAGAAGCCAGAACAGGCCAAGGCACTTGATTGCACTTATCAAAGACAAAATGAAGAATACTCTTAAAAACAAAGTTCTTTTGTTTCCTTTAGGATTTGATTCCTCCAGTACAATGGCTATCCTCTAATAGCATCCTGGTATCTAAACTCTGTTTGCCATGGAGGAGAGTTGGTCGGTCACTCAGAACAATTCTTTCCACTCTGACTTGAGGGAATCTCTTTGAAGTCCTTGAAAGGTCAAGGTTGACAGGCTGGCTGAGAACAGTGGGGTTGAACACAGCCTTGAGTCAGGCTATGCCCTTTGTGGCAGCTGACTGACTATTCATGCTGATGCATTTTATTTATTTTATTCCATTTATGTGACAGGTTGGTTATCCTTTACATGAAATATCTGGGACCAAAAAAAATGTTTTGAATTCCTCCTCCTCCTAGATTTTGGAAAATTTCCTATACATAATAAGATCTTAGAAATGGGATTTGAGTCTAAACATGAAGTTGATTTATGTTCCTCTATGTCTTATTCATATAGTCTGAGGGTAATTTTATATGATATTTAGAGTAAGCCATGCTTTCAATGAAACCTCTCACAGGAGGTCAGGGATGGAATTTTCCATTTGTAGCACTGTAGTGGTTTCCAAAATGTTTCAGCGTTTGGAGCATTTCAAATGTCAGACTAGGGATAGTTAGCCTGTGTTAACAAACTATTGTCTCTCTGCTGACTTCTCTTCACAGTCTTATTTACTGATGAATGTACAAGTATCTTCGATGAAGGACTCAGTTGGTTAGCATGTGACTCTCAGGAGAAAGACTGCATGTTGGTCCATGGGTTTGTGAACTTGATCATGCCTCTGCATATATTCCCTGTTTGACTGTGAACATGGCAAATGACCATGTGAGCCTTCATGTCTTGCTTTTCAAACTCTGCTG
The DNA here is from genome assembly GCA_030674055.1 of Rhabdomys pumilio. Taxonomy (NCBI): domain Eukaryota; kingdom Metazoa; phylum Chordata; class Mammalia; order Rodentia; family Muridae; genus Rhabdomys; species Rhabdomys pumilio. The sequence goes on along the minus strand of JANHMN010000004.1, from coordinate 172,185,013 downwards.
TTAGGCTCCCAAACATCACAGGGAGCTTTACCAAGGAAAGCGGGGCTGGTCTTCAATACCACTACCTGTTTGCTCTGCTCACAGCAGATCACGTTATATCTGCTTTCTCTATTAGCAACATGTATGACTCTGCAGTTAGAAGATAAAATAAATGGACAAGTTCTCACATAGGGCAAGCCCAGCAGTATTGTTAGAAAAGTGGCCTCAGATGTGTCTCGTTGAGTATGAATAAATATGCTGATGCGTGTGGAGCATCCAGACTTTAAGAGATTATTTTAATCAGGTTTTCTACATTGCCATCAAAGGAACGGAATACACTACTGCTTTTCCTAGCAGCTGGGCTAACAGCTGCTAAGCTAAGCAGTTAGTTAAGGTTTTCTACCACCTTGTGATTTTGGAATGCAGAAGGTAGTAGGACACAGGGATGGAGGAAGGACTAACCTGCCCAGTTGGCATATTGACCAGATAAAGCTGAGTAAGTAACAATGAATGTATGGCAGAAATGGAAAAAGAGGGGGGAAGGAGTTCATTGTACTATGTGAAGTCTAGACGGAGAATTGTTCTTAAGAAAAAAGGCCTTTGAACGTATCTATACATCTCAGTTTTAGCTAGGGAATGAATATGTTCAGGGATTAATTAAAATATAATAAACTTTAAGTTCAAATTCAAGTCTTTATCCACAGCCAGATCTAAAGCCTCATAAGATCACCATTGAGAGTGATTTTGATTGAGGTGGTCTACAGTTTCCAGAGATACATCCCATATTGCTTCAGCTGACCACAGGGACATGGAAGGTTTCCAAGGGAAGTCCTCTGGACTGTGCTCAGTAAGGTAACCCACAGGCTTGATTGGAGAGCCTGCTGTAACTAGGGAGACCCTCCAGACATGAGGTGGCAAAGTCTTTTCCTACAATGAGAGGAAAAGAGCACAGCAATGAGGAATTGCTTGCTTTTATTCTTGATGTCCATCAGAAATGGCTTCTGCTCAGTTCAGTTATCCACTCATTCATTGGCTCGTGGCCATGTTAATTGATAAAATAGACAATTATCCTAACATTATGGGGTGTATATGTGAATGGGGAAAGACAATGAGCAATAAATAAATAAATCATAAAATGTGAAATATTTTTATCAAACATAATACAGAGGAAAGCAGATGGAGGGACTACTGTGGGAGTGACTTTAAATCATTATGAACAAACAAGGAACATTCTCAATATGAAGGTGACATCTAAGGGTCATGAGGGAACCAACCACATGGAAATGTGTGGAGGAGGAAAGACAAGAGTCCCATCATGCCAATAGTTAGGGCAAGCCAGAGGTCACTGGATGGCAAGGAGGGAGAAAGGATAGCCATGGTGTCTGTTTTATGCTGGCCGGCTCACACAGAAGAACCTTGACCATTCAGGTTAGGAGCAGCTTTCTGACATGCTTTCTCTTGGGAATCTCCTCATTCTCCTGAGGACCACTGAGCACTGACCTGGTGCTGGAGGTCTGGGATTGAATCTCAGCCCAGTGTTTAATCTAGCTATGTAGTTCATGCACCCTCTCTGCTCTTGGTTTTTTATCTTAAGGTGAGAGGTCAGACTAGCCAATGTCCAGCTTTTCCATGCAAGCCATTCAAACTTTTCCAGCCTCCAATCCTCGCCCTAAGGTGGGAGGCTGGGTAGCCAGTGTCTAGCTCTTCTAAGAGATCGTGCATCCTCTTCTAGCTTTGGCCTCTGTGGCCTTAGGCAGGAGATTGGGCCAGCCAATATCCAACTTTTCTCAACACTGAAGTTTAACATTTCTTTAAAAAGTACACCTTAGTATTGCAGAATTTATTTAACACTCTAATTTTGTTTCCTTTGGAATTTAGATAAAAATCTCATTGTACCTACAATATGTCAGTAAAATAAAAGTAAGAAATCACAGTATGTGAAGTATTTTAAACTCCATTGTTACTGCTCTTGTTATTACTAGACAGTGGACAGAAGAGGGCTGGTGATGAGCAAAGACAGAAAATTTAGTGCATGGTGTTATTTTCCTACATATCCACAAAGACCTTTTCTGTCTATAAGTTATTTCTTGTCATTTAAAGTTTTAGAAAATTTCAAAGAATGTCATGCAAGAATATTGTATTTAGAACATATCCACCCCTGCTTCCTACTTCTTCCATTTTAGAATGAGGAGACCAAAGATAGAAGGGGTCATATAGCCTCTTCCAAGGGCTGGACCTTGGTTAGCTCATTCTCTTACTCAGAGGAGATCAAAGCTGAAAAGGTTTCATGGCATACATGGAAGATGTGGACATTAGCTAGACCAACCTCCCACTGTGTGTGTGTGTGTGTGTGTGTGTGTGTGTGTGTGTGTGTGTGTGTAGAGACAGAGAGACAGAGAGAGAAAGACAGAGATAGAAAGAGGGGGAGAGGGAAAGGAAGTGGAAGAGACTCTACTGAGTATGTTTAGTGTTGTTTATATGTATATGTGTTTAGGGCTGAATACTCAAGATTAGATAATCTATCAGGAAACTCATCCATAGAAAAGACTGACTCTCCCTCTCTCAACAGCCATTGACTGTCTATAGCTCTTAATCTCATGTGTGGAACTGAAGTCCACACTGGCATGTTGCCTGGTGTGCTCACTGAAGTCTTGTTTTGAATTCTCTTGTTGAGAATTGATGGGTGCAGTTTCCCTAACATGACTAGAAGAGAGCATCTTTCAGAAGACATTTGAGTCACCTAGGTCTTGAATGTTTCTGCTCCCCTCCCCGATATTTCTTGAGCCTTAGCTGTATGTTTGTGTTATAGATGTACTAATTTGATTTGGGCACCTGCTAGTCACTTCTCTGCATTTTGTCCAGTTGTGGATGTCCATGATGGTCTATGCTATTTCTTTTTCAAAAGCTTTTACTCCTCATCTAAGTTCATTATTTTAATCATGAAACATGAAAAAGTAAGTAAAGAAAATAACACTCGTGACTAGAGAGAGGACATTCATGACACTGGTAGAAAAAGCTGAACAGGAACACATTTGAGAATACTGACAGCTAGTTAACGGCTAAAGAAATATTAGAACACATGTCCCTTGGGTGAGTTTAATTCCCAACAGCAACAAGAATAGACATGTTATGGTGATATTTGTGGATAGAGCTGCTATAATTGCATATTTCAAGGAAAAAACACTTTCTTCAAATTCTCCCATCAATAAAACGCCATAAGATTTTCCTCTCCACCTGCAAAGATTAGGAGAACATGAGTTTAACAGTGGCCAAGGGGAAAACAAACTATTAAGATCAAATCCCCAAAAGGCCATGAGGAAGATGGGAATTGTGTGAAAGAAAAATGGGTGGGGATTTGGGGGGCTAAGGGAGGGGGGATAGAGAAAGTATCCTAAAGTAGGGTAACATTTCAGCTGGCTTAGAGGAGATGAGCCAGGAATTTCTCTGCAGGAGTTTGCCAGGTAGAGAAAAGAGCAAGCGGCAGGCAGGCAGACCTACTACATACAAAACCATGTTTATGGAAAAGCACATGGCACACTTGGAAGCAGTAGGCATCCAACATGGTAGGAGCCAAAGAAAGTTGGGAGTGGAGTTGAGGTGCGGCTTAAGGAAGAACTGGAGAGAAGTAACATATATTCAGTCTTACAAATCTAAGATGTTGACATCCAAAGACTCAAAGTGGAAATGATACCTGTGCATAAGACACAGGGTCTCCTTGTAGCTGTGTGTTCAGAATAGATGCATGTTCCAGGTAGCTATGCATTCAAGGCATACCTTCCCTTCCTTCTCCCTCCTTCCTGCATTTCTAAGCAAAGTTCTAGTCCTTCTGATGAGAGCTGGCTCTCTGGATATAGCACAGATGTCCCTTTATTTGTTCCATTCCCTTGCCTGCCAACAACTCAGATGGAGATGTAGTCCTGATGAAGTCTTCACTCAGGAGGGACTTGGACAACATTTGGAGGGGGTATGCAAAGTCAGACTCTTTCCAAGGGGGCAGTACAGGTATGGCCAAGCCCACCCCAAGCATCATGGGGCTAGGCATGGAGATTCATCAGCAAGTTATTCAATGGAAGACTTATGTTTTGAACCTGGGGTATATGTAATTGACTTAGAGACCCAGAATATTCTCTTCCCCTTCCTCTCTAAAGAGGGACAGGGGGAGAAAAAACACAACCGTTCCTTCAAATGGGATAACATTTATGGAATATACTGTTCCCAAAATAAGATCCTCCAATTTGGAAAAAAAAATCTAGCTGAAATAAATGAAAATAACAGATGGAAGAGGAATAGCAGAAGCTCTCCAAAGAACAGCAAGAGATACAGAACGGAGAGTCATCTGTCTAGAAAATGGTACTCAGTTGTACTTTTGAAATTAAAGGTATGCTGGCTTCTGAAGAGAGTGCAATTTTTCTCCTGACAGTTCCCCCCCACCACCCACTTCTGTGTTATGTCCTTTCTGGGCCAAGGTTAGCACAAAAGAGGCATCGTTTTCTTTTCTATTCCTGCATCTCCCATTTGTGTGGTTTCCATCTGTTCAAAGGTGTTAAGATCAAGTGTTCCGGCCTCCTGGATAAAGGTTTGGGCTCTTGACAGAGTGCTGGGTAAATACAGAGCTGCAGGTTCAGCATGGGGATATTTAATAACACATTGTTTGTGTTCTTTTTTGGCTTGTTTGAGAGCAACTGCAGCAAGGTGGGCCCCCCTGGCAGCCGGCAGTGCACCTCCAACAGCAGGCTTGAGCCTGCTGCTTCTAGGCTGAAGACTGGGAGCACCAAGTACAACAAGCATCTGCTTCCTTGGAGGACTCCTCCCTCAGTTCACATTCTGAAGAGCTCAGTTTTGATGCTTTATTGACAATGGAGATTATTCAAGTTACATAATTCATGATGTCAGCTCCGTGTGGGACGTTTTGTTGCCTGCTGTGTTCTGAGCTGCTGTTCCCTCTGCGTGTCCCTATGGCTTTCTACTCTGACCCAGAAGTTTGGTCAGAATCGGTTTGCTGACTGTATCCATACTCTGTCCAGCTGCTCACTCTTCCTCTGGCATCGTGCAAAGGATAAGAGAGGAAGCTTTGGCCAGGCAATTAAATCTTCTACTTTGGGTTTTGTTCAGGTCCAGGGAACTGAATCTACTTTCACACTGCCAATGACAAAGCCACTAGCATCTTGTCCCCTCTCATTAATACCATTCACCTGCAACCTCCTTCAACTCTCCCAGTCCCTCCGGAGTCAAAGGAACAGCCTAAATGGAAACTTTCCTGGCCCGAAATCTATCTGAACTGTTACTGCTGCAGGAGGAAGACCTGTGAGGAAAGTGGAACGTCATCCCCTCACCAGGACAGTGTTTATCCACTTATAGCAGGACTTGCCTTTCAACAACTTTGGTTTAGAATGCCCTGTAAGAGGGCTGTCGGTCAGTCCTGGAAGGGGTGAATTTCCATTCTTGGGTCACTGTATCGATACTAAAAGTTTTGAGGATGCTGGTTGGGGGTGGGGCAGCCATGATGTTGGTATCATCCCTGACTCAAGTTCCATTTTATGTCCATTTTTAAAAAGTTTGTATCAGATAACTAAGTAGAAAACTACAGTTGGAGCTCTGTAGCCTATCTTTAAGCCATTAAGGATTAAGCCATTGTTAAGAATAAACCATTCCCAAGTGAGGGTCAGGAAGACCCAGAAAAGGATACACTAAAGATCTTTTAACTTTCCCCCATCTCCCTTTTCTCATTTTTAGAAAGCCTTTGAACAAGATGGGATTAGGGAATATATCCTGGCTCCCCACCATCAGCTGAGCCCTCAGTTCTATGCTTACTGGGTCATGAACAAGTTGGGAAGCCACAGCCTGTTCTGTCTTCTGCAGCATTCTGGCTCCTGCTGTCTCACTGTCTTGAGGAAGCAGGTGTGGGCTTCGAACTGAGGAGGAAAAAAGCAGGGCGCTGATAAGAAACACTCTGCAGTTGGGGGTAGAGAAGGAGAGGCACAGTCAACTGACTTCCTACGCAGAGACATTGTCACATCAAGATTGTGACTTTGAGTTTGAATGTTGGGCTGTGGTGGCATATCTGCTCATGCCCAGAGACTCCCAGACCTTGAGTTTATTCCTTCCTAGCCCAGTACAGTTTGTTTCCTTTTAAGCCCACTTTTTTTTGATAAAAAAAAAAGTGGGTTTTGTTCTCTCAGATCTGCATCTTTCGAGTGTGGCCTCATTCTTTTGTCTTCTGTAGCGATATAAACCCAATAAAGCCCCATGGCTTAGGTATCTTTTTCTGAAAGAAGATCATAGAAATCTTTGAAGGAAAGACAGAGATCCGTGAGAAACACTATTATTTCTTGTTTTCTGAATCATTTTGGTTTCAGTTCACAGCCTACACTAACCAATACCATTGGTCCTCCCCCAAATTGTTGACAGTTTTCCTCCTGGTTGGATCTACCTAAATCAGAAAGATCTTGACTTCTGCCTCAGAATCATGTGACCAGGCAGCCATATTTGTCTCTGGTTCTGTAGAAGGCAGGCCTTTGTTGGAGTTTTACAAGAACCATGAACCGGGTGTCTATCCTGCTCAGTCTCAGTCCCCTGCCCTTTGACTGGCATACCCCGATTCCACCATTGTTTTTTTCTTGATACTGGTGAAGCCATGCTTGATGCTGACAAGCATCACTGTCTTGATGCTTGCATTCTTCACCTGCCCACCTCCCCAGTACACTGGTGTTCCTAAAATTGGTATTTTCACCAATCTTCTGATACATCATAGAGAATTGGCAATGTCTTTCTACATCTAAGAGTCTCCCTCTTCTTTACCTCCATTCCCAGAAGGTCAGATATTTCAAATAGCTTTCTTTTAGTTTTCTCCCATCTAATTAACAAAATAGGTAACTTTGACTTTCCCAATCTACCTTCCTATTTCCAGAAGTGACTCTTCTCTATTCTTTTAATCTTTTCTGTTCTCTATACTAATGTCCCTAATAGAGTGTGTTACGGTGACTCACACTCAACATTTCCAGGTTAACTTGTTTAGTTTTTTTTTTTAAATTAAAATTTTTACTACAGTCATTTATTCATTTGAGTGTAGGTGTGCATGGCTGCATTCATCTGTATAGGTGCATCATCTTGCACGAGTTGGCTGTCTACTTTCACTGTGTGGATTCTGGGGATTGAACTCAAGTCCTCAGGGTTGGTAGCAGGAATGTTTATCCATGATGGCATGAGCCATCATTTCCACACTTACTTATTTTTCCATTCAATCCCACAACCACTTTCGGTGTCCTTATTTTCCAGTTGTTCAGGAGCACAGTCTATCATCCTCTTGTCTATCTCAGTCTCGTTCTATTTCACCTTCCCTACCCTGGATAGACAGTTGCTGGCTCATGTCAAGACAACTATATACTCTACCTCCTTGGTTCCTCCCAACACAAGCAGTGATGTTCACATCCTACAGATGGGTCTTCTAAAATCACAGCTCCAAGGGTACCACTCTTCTTGCTCACTTTCCACTCTGGTTTTTTAATAACTTCACAGGTAATGTTTTTTTTTTCTCCTGTAACCTTTAGTACTCTAGATGACCTGGTCCTACGCAGATTTTACAACTTTATTGTTTACTGTGAACTATGTGATATTGTTTTTCTCTGCTTGATGTGTGTCTGTTACTTACGAGCTACTCCATTCTCTTCACATTTCTCCCAGTCATTACATCCAACAATATCATCCCTTTTCATAAGCATCCCAATCTCATGTTCCCTGCAGTATAGCCATTGTGGTTTATAGTAACTACTTTCAGCATGATCATTTTTATACTTCCTTTAAAGTAATGCTGTGTAAGTTATTTTTCCAATAAAACTCCCAAGAAGTAGAGAAACATGTCGCATATATTTTTAAAACCTTCTCCAATGTGTGGCCTAGCAGTTATTGGAGAAATGGAATTCATTTTGCCTTCTTACCATACTTGGTTAACAATCAAAGCTACTACTTCCATTTCCCCATTCTCATGCCTCCTCCTCCTGCTCCATTTAGATCTAAAACACAGACTGCCACCATATGGTGTCTTTCTAATCACAGTCTTGTAAGAGAGGAAGAGGCCTGTTATTGCAGACTACAGATCCATCAGAGGCACAAAGAACTAGTCTCACTTAAGAGCAGAGAGTTGCACTGAAGCCTCATACTTTCCATGTTATTCTGTTGGGATTTTTCATCCCCCTTTACCAGGAAGTTGAATGATCAGCATGTGCCATAAAGACTGCACTAATTTAGCTTTGCTAAAGTTCCAATTGGAGACATTTTTAACAAACTGTAAACTTAAAAGGCTATGTCTGACAGATAGGTTTCACTCTAGAAGGAACACTGCTTTCTCATTACTTTAATATAACTACTGTACTCTCTGATAGAACATTCGTTGTTACAGACTTGATAAATAGAGAATAAAAATAGAACAGGCTAAGACAGGAACCCTTGCAAATGTATCTACAATAGACCGGTGCTGATGAAGATGGAGTAAGCACACCATTTGTTATCTGTTCCATTGGTGAACATGTAAACATTTAGATAGAATCCAAAAGGCAAAGGACTCAGAAAAGCAGGCAGGTAGTGGGGGAGAGATCAGAATTTAAGGGGCGATGTGTTTGAGTCAGTTTGAGGTGTTAAGAGATAATGGAGTAGGCTGTGTGGTAGGATCACTCAAAATATATATCTCACAGTTTTGAAGGTTGGAAAGTTTAAGTTAGCACAGGCAGATACATCTGTGTGAGAGTTTGTCTTAGTGTATGAGTGCATTCTGTCTTATGTATAAGCACACCAGAGAGGGAGGAGTGGGGAGAGACAGCGAATAGGAATTGGTTCTTACAAAATTAGTAATGCCATACTCCCCAAACTGTATGTCCTAAGAGCATTACATTGGGAATTAGGACTTTAACCTGTGAAATTTGCAGGTGCATAAAAAGCAAGTCCTGACATAGTCCCCATGTTCTTTCCTCCTTTGGTCAGCTTTTATCTACAGAATATTTACAATCCAAGAGGTAGAGTTGTACAACAGCAGTAGGGAGCAAGATCTGAAAGAAAGCTACCCCGTGGTCAGGAGTCCAGTCAGAGTTCCCTGGAAGCCAGAAGATGTGGGATAAAATCTTCAACTGTTTTGTTATTTCTCTGATTTTTCTCTTGGCTCTGCAAAGCCCTGATTCCCATCATGGATCTATGTTTCCTAGATGTGCTGGTGAATGGTGAGATGATTAAATTCTGAGAGAGAAGCTACCTTCATAGTCAGGAACAGAAGGTATACAAAGTCCTGAAGTAGAAGTCTCTCTCTCTCTCTCTCTCTCTCTCTCTCTCTCTCTCTCTCTCTCTGTGTGTGTGTGTGTGTGTGTGTGTGTATGTATCCTTTACTTATCTCTTTTCATTACAATGCTTTCATACAAAGTGTGTCTTTCATTGCACAGAGAACTCTAATACCATGGCACCAAAAGCCTAAAGAAGGACTCATCTTCTAGCCAAAGGGACTCATAAAGACTTCTCTTGGATTTGGTGAGGCAGAGAATCATTGAAGAAAGATAGCTAATAATATAGAAAGAACTCAGCCCAAGTCATCTCCTAAGCTATCTACAAAGATCATACAGCCCATACGCAAAGAAGCATGTAAAGGCTCTGCAATGGCTAATGGAGGATGAGGTTGCATAGTCTGTCTCATCTGAATTGAACACTGATGACACAAACCTGGATAATAGTCAATTTTCTGTCATTATAGGAAAGGACCTAAGACAGTCAACTCATAAAGAGATAACATTACTTTGATTCATTCTTTCTGAAGCTCTGGCCATGGACCTATGGTGAGGCAGGACATCCTGACAGGCAAGTGTAGAGAGGCATTCTCCTCATGGCTAGAAAGCAATGGAGAAAAGGCAGAAGGGACCATGGTTCCATAATCCCCTTCAAGGGAATATGCCAAGTGCCTAAGGACCTGTTCTACAAGCCCAGCGCTCTAAGGTTCCACCACTTCCAGAGATCTAAGTCCTTTAACACATAGGCCTCCAAGGAATGCTTAGTATTCAAACAGTAGCAAAATCTAAGATGCTCCAGAGGCTGATTATAGGAAACAGTCAACCAACACTGTATTCTATGTATCCAGGATTCAACACAATTCTTCCAGCTTGCAAAGAGCTGGGAATGTATGAATAAGACTCAAGGGGAAAGGCAATGTCAAGAAGAACCAAACACTGAAATTATCAAAGAAAGATTCTTAAGGGCACTTTATGTTCATGTACCTTGAGACTGTCCACAGCAAACAATCTTAGAATAAATAAAAGATAGTTTTTTCACTGGAAAGAAAAATAATTAAAAGAAAATTAACATAAAATTTTATAACACAGATAAATAATACATTCGATCTTTACAAACCATTATTTGATTTCAATAGGATGATATAGATGCTGGGACAAGGACTAGCTAACATAACAATAGACTCAAATCTTTCTGAAGAACAAAGAGGAAAGTCTGGAAAGAAATGAAGTAGGTAGAGGCTGATGAATTTGTACAAATACATATAAAATCTGTGTCATTGCCTTTCCTGGGTGAAAGGAAACACACCTCTCCACCAATTAAACCAGTTAAAAAATAAGGCAAAGAATCACAGACATTCCTCCAAGGTGACCAATTAATGGCCAATGAGTTTCTGCTTAACATCCTTAATCATCAGGAAGATGCAAATCGAAGCTGCATTCAGCCATTGCTCAACGCTTGTTAGGATGGTTTTTATAAGCAGAACCATGTCAAATGCTAAGAAGAATGTGGGGAGATTGAAACTCTTTCCTGCACGTCAAAAAATTTAAAATAGAGCTTCCATATGCTCCAACGATGCAAATTTTGAGCATGTGTATATATTTAAACATTTAATGCTATGAAGTTCCCTCGGAGTACTATTTTATCTGTATTTCACAAACTCTGATATTTCATATTTTTATTTTTGTTATATTTAACCTTTTCTAACTCTTTTAAGATTGTCTTTGACCTATGGGTTTTATAAACCTATGGGACTTTAAAATTTATTTTGGAATAGAAGAAAGCAATGAAATAAATATCTATGAATCTGCTCTGCAAACTAGGAAAATAAAGAAAAGTGGGATCAGACTGAAGTACAGTGATAAAATTAATAAGGTCAAAAGGGCATCATGAGATTTAAGATATGATAATAATAGAAAAATTGAAAGACATTGGAGCAAATCTTTGGGCATAATGACGAATAGAAGAGAGCACGCATACAAGCCATCAAAATTGAGAATTAGGGAGGGGGCACAGGAAGTTAATAATACATGTGAGGTTATTAATTTTATATCACTTAGGCTACGCTCAGAGATGCCCAGAGAGCTGGTAAAACACATTTCTTGGGGTGTCTGTGAGACTGTTTCCAGAGGAGGTTAGCATTTGAATGACCTAAGTAGAGAAGATGGACCTCATTGTTGGGAGGTAACTTTGTACATTCTGTATTTAGATGCTGATTGCTGTGCCCAGAGATCTGGTCATGGTTCAGAGATTGGTATGATCAAGCATCTCCTGTCTCAATGTTAGGTAAAGTAAAAATTGTCTTCCATCACCTATTATTGGTTAATAAAGAACTGATCAGCCTAAGCTGGGCAGAAGAAGAAGAAGAAGAAGAAGAAGAAGAAGAAGAAGAAGAAGAAGAAGAAGAAGAAGAAGAAGAAGAAGAAGAAGAAGCAGGATTTCCAATCCCAGTGAGAGGGTTGCAGGTAAGGACCAGAGGGAGAGGATTCGCAGGAGATTCGCAAGAGAGGTTCTTCATGGGAAGATGAACAGAACACAGGAGCAGCCAGGGAAGACTAAGATGGCAGGTAATGGGGCATGTGGCTGGCTAGTAGGCCAGACTAGTATAGTTGCCTTAGAATAGACATGAACCCTACCCAGCTATAGTACAAGAGGCTTATTAATAAATACCAGGTCCCTGTGTCATTATTTGAGAACAAGGGAGGCATAAAGAGACTCATTTCCATAACTCATAAAGGGGCCTGAATGGGAAGAAAGGCAACATTTGCTCTCTGGTAAAGCCAGACACCTGTCTTATCCTTACACATCTGCTCTCCTGGGGGTTGGGTATTTGGACTTAGACTAGGACTTGTCAGTTTTTTAAAAATATACTTTTTATTGAAAAGTTTTCATGCAGTGGTTTCCTCTCCCCCAATTCTTCCTCAGATCTTTACCACGTTCCCATGCACCCAACTTCAGCCCCAGGCCCCCTCTCAGCGTGGTCACTGTTTGAAGATGATAATACCTCCTACTTCACTGGGTGATGAACATCCTGTGGTATATTCATCCAGTGGGATGGAAACAGAAATAGACAGGGACAAACTGTGCATGTGTACAGCGCCATAGTCAAAATGAAGAAGTACATTGTGCCTATGGAAGAGTCAGATTTACACAGTTAAATCCAGGTGAATCCATCTATACAACTTTCTGGAAAAGCTAAAAACTAAGGCCTGGGAGTAGATTATGTTTGTGGTGACTTAGAGGGAGGAGCTTTGGATATAAATAGGCAACACGAGAGACAGTTCAGATTGATGGATCCCACATCCCTGTGTGCGAAAGAGGGCACAATACTCTGCATTAACAAACATCTAGAAATAAACTATACTCTAAGAGGATTAAATTAAAATATAGTAAAAGGTAGATGGGCAGATTTTCAGAGTGGAGAGAAAAACAAAACAGAGAGATTTTCAAGGTTCAAGGAGAGCTCTGGTGTGTTCAAAACACAGAGGTGGGTCTGCCATAGGGGTGAGGGTCCAGGGAAAAAGAATCTGAGAAAGCTGCTTTCAAAGACTCAAAATGTAGGATAATATAATATAATATAATATAATATAATATAATATAATGTAATAATATATTTATTGTATTTATATATAATAATATATAATGTATAATATATAATATATATTTATTAAATAGTATATTTAATATATATATATTATATATATAATAAAATAAATACCAGTTTTCAGGTACTATGCATCTGTAAACAGAATGAATCGAACTCCCCGCCACCAAGTGTGTGTGTGTGTGTGTGTGTGTGTGTGTGTGTGTGTGTGTGTAGGAAGGGATCAAGTTACATTTTGGTGATAAAGTAACCAGATGCCTAAATGAATTCTAGTTTTGGGGGTGTCTTTTTTTGTAATGACAGCTGCTATCAGATGAGGGCCCACAAGTTAAGCACTGGAATGTTGTCTGATACAAGCTGGGTCTGGTACAGAGTAGCTGAGTACATATACCACTGAAATAAACATATTTTCAAAGTTGATTGGCCATACAATTTAGACAATTAAAAACAAAATTTAAAATGTAAGTAGTCAGAGTAAAATGTAAAACTCAGTAAATTTTAAAAAACGTAGAGATTTAAAATGTCTGCAGATGTTTTAAGAACTAAATGGGACTTTTCAGCTCACCTAAGAGATGCCATATAGTCTAAAGCTACAATTTGGTTTGTTAATATAAATATGTTCTTATTTACTTGACTTCATAAGCAGTGGGCATTAAAATATGTTTGTGCATTAGTGGGCTTCTAAGTAGGTCTCAGGCTTAGATTTCACAGTCCTTAAGAGAAGTCATCAAACCTTTGAGACTCTGAGATATCATATTTTAATCATATCCCTCACTTCCTGCCTCTTTTCCCAGATCCACTCATATTCCATTGCCCCTTCTCCTCCTAGAATCACCTTTATTTTATTTCCCCCTCTCCTCCAAGATCCTCCCCGATTTCTCTGCCTCCCTCATCTCCTACCAGACCTTCTTCTCCCAACTTTGCATTCCCATTAAAAAATAATATCCAGCAGTCAATTATGCTTCTCATATACCCATGAGTGTGTGACCATCCACTGGCTGCTGTTAGACCCAGCAATGATCATACCCTTAAGGAAACCCTTTCTCTCTCTTCCAGTGCTGTCAGTGACAAATAATAGGTCCTCAGCTATAGGCATTACTCCATGCCTGTCTCCCTTCTTGCCAGGGACTTTTACACGGTCTTAGAAAGGCTCTTATGAGATTCCTACTCATGACAAATTCCTTCATTCTTACTAACAAAAATTTATGGTATGTAGGGCAGAAAACATCTAGGGATAAAAATGTTAGGATAATAAATAGAGGATCGAACAAACATTTTCCAGTCTCCCTGTAGCTAGAGGTGGCTCTGAAAATTCTTGACAAGAAGTTGGATAGAACTGAGTTTTACAGATGGCAGCAACTTTCTTCCTCTTGTTTTCCCCCACACTCTCTCTTCTGTCTTCCTTCTCCTCCTCATTCTCTTCTTCCCCCACTCTTAGTTTTCCTTGGAATTTCGACAGAGACAGCAAGGGTGATCACATCTGGGATGCTGAGCACATCCTCATGTCCTGGGATCTTCTTTTAAGATTAAGATGACAGAACAGAGATGGAAGAAGGGCTCAGAGACTGAAAACGACCCTCGGGAACTATATCCTGTCTTCCTGTGATGTGAGAACACCAAGTCCCAGGTCTGTAAGGCCAATCTGGACAATGTTCTATTTCAAGTAACTTAATCCAGTTGCTATCTATGTTTATGAAAGCATGAATAAAACCATGAATTAAATCATAATTAAAATACATTCTGAACAAAATAAGGAAGATTAAGACAGCAAAATCCCAATGTAGTCTCTGCAGCAAGTCTAAAGTTAATAACAGAAAACATTAAAGGATGACAAGAATAAGCTCATATTCAAGAAAGGACAAAGATGAACATGAGATACAATTCCACAATGATTTCATAAAAAAGACCGATTCAAAAAGGATCAAAAACAAAATGAAAAATAAAAAAGTAAAAATTAAATGTTTGTCAAACATCTAATTGGAAAAAACAAAGAGGATGGAACTAACATCAGACAAGTGATGGCAACATCATCAAGTCAAAGATCTTTCATTTGATACAAGGTACTTTTATCAAGAAAAGAAGTCTTTTAAGAGCCATCTCCCAGAAATACATGTACCAACCAAAACGTAAGTTGTTGGCGGTCAGCTCAAAGACCTAGAGGATCAGGAAGGTGTAAGATATAAATGCATAGACTTTTTGAATGGTACACAGTACTTACGGTGCTCACAATGGCATTTAGGGAGAACACAGAGAACACCTCTTTAGGGTTGATTCTCTTCTCCACGCTTCCTTCATTCTCTTGTTTGTTTATCTCTTTCTTTTCTTTTCTCTTTCACTCTCCCTCATCTCCTTCCCTCCCTCCACCCCTTTTTGCTTTTCTTTGGTGTTTTCCTTTCTTTCCTTTCAACTTGCTATGTAAACTAGGCTCGTCTCCAATGTGTAATTCCCCAACCACAGTCTCCAGAGTTCTGAGTTCACATGTATGTGCCATCACATCTATATAAACATTCTTTTTGATAGTTGAGTACACTCTCAAAAGCAAGGCTTTAAAAAAATTACAAAACCTATTAAGTTATATGTCTTGAATTTTATCAAAGGGAAGAAACCTATTTTAATGAAAAAGCTGTATAATCTCTCTCCCTTCCCCCCCTCTCTCTTTGTGTGTGTGTGTCTCTCTCTTATACACACACACACACACACACACACACACATACACACACACACACATTATGTTTAAACAGCCATTGTGCAGAACTCTGAGCCTTATTATCCCAAACTTTAGAATGTACAGAATGAAAGGAATACTTTACTTTCACAGTGGGCTATTGCTAGATGAAGGAATTAAAGAAGTTGTAACTTTTTTGGGTTTTACAACTGTGTATAGTCAACCAGTACTGTATTTAGAATTCAGGCAGAGCAGTAATTGGTGATCAAAACTGAAAACCAAACCGAATGCATATGAAGAATCAGCTTATAAGTATGTGTGTATGTGTGCGAATCTTAGATCCCAAGGTTTAAAAGAAATATGATAAAATATTAACCAGCATTATCTCAGAGTGATGGGGTTTTATAATTGTCAGCTCCACAGACTTCACATAATGAGTATCCATCGTGTCTGTAATTAGGAAAATTGTGAATAAAAAATTAAGTTTTCTTTGGGAGCCTCCCTCAAGATGGCCCAGAGCTTCACTCTGCCCAAGTGTACAACAATGCAAGTTTTAAATAATTATAAATAATTATATGTGTATATATATATATTCAATATTTCTTCATACATATATAGACACACATGTGTCTATATATGTGGAGAGTGAGGGAAGGAGAAAGAGAAAGAGAGAGATTGATTTATATTCTTTTAGGCCCCCCACATCAGTAGACTGTTCAATCTGGTGTTTGGCTGCATATTTATATTTTGTTAGAAATATCTTCTAAACCTGCTTCTGTGACATAGTTCATCCTTCAATGCTGGGTGACATTTTATTGTCGCCCTTTCCCTCTTTTTTTGCATATATAACACCAATGGACTTAACTTTTGAACCTGTGGTAAGAAGAAGCAGGACAGTAACATGACATCATAGGTAAAGACCTGGAATGAGAGGGGTGGCTGGCAAACAGCAAGCTTGTCATGTCTCTCCCGAATAGCTCTTCCTTCAACTCCAGAGACTTCTCACCTTGGTTAGAATAAAGCCTACCCTCTCTTTGGGGTATCCTAATCTAGGTATAGAGGAAGGAATCTCATTACCAATCCTCAACGATTTTTGGTCGAATCCTCCAGAACTAGGGACCCCTAGAAAGACGAAGGATTCCTTGTATACCTTGACTCCATATGCCAAGGTTCAGAAGATGAATATGAAAGCTGTTAACACATTACACAGCACAGAGTATGGGCAGTTGGTTGCCACCTTCAACAAGGGCCAAGCAAGGAGGAATGTGTTTAATTACCTCTAAGAAAAATCCCAGTTAGTCTGTCAGTAACAGATTCTTTTTTACTATGAAAATTACTAACAGAATATTAAACTACTAATGAGAGGGTACATAACAAAGGCTCACAAACAAATGATCATATGCCAGCCAACATATGATCTGGGAAATAAGGATGCAGTGATATCTAAGAATAAATTAGTTGTGTTCATGATGATGGTTTGTTTGGTTCATGTGAGCATATGGTTTGCCTCAATTCCTTACTATTGGCATTTGGGGTTAGATGACTTGATTTTGGAGTGTGTCCTCTGAGCAGCCTCCTGACCTTTAACTTCCTATGACAGTAGCCTCTTCAAGCAACTAAAGCTCTTCAGGCAACTAAACATGTCTTCCATCATTGCCTAATTTTTCTTCTGGGTGTGGGTTTAAGTGGTGGCACAATTGCCCAGGTCTGAGAACCACTAATCAATGGATCAATAGCACTGAGTCCCAACTTTTTGTTTTGCTTTGTCTTCAAGATATATATCTCCAGGCCAGCTGGACAATCAAGTGGGACCCCTAGACCCCGTGGAGAGGACTGAGATGCACGAGAAAATAAAAAGGCATAGGAAGTCAAGAAGTCTGATCAAGCTGGCTAAATTTTTATTGTTCACACAGGTTATATACTCTAAAAAAGGATATGGGGGGGTGATAAATATATTTATTTAGTTTATAACCGTCTGCTCCTGTGTCCTGAGTGGTATACATTAGGCAAGCATTTTACCAACTGAACAACATACCCAGCCTCCAGTTTTTTCACTCAACATATTAGGAAAGAATAATCTTTGTAAAGTGTGACTTCATAATGAACCAGTCAACTGATGGGTAATGGGAAACACAGAGGAAGTGGGGAGCTGGCAGAGTTCTAAAGTTCTAGTCCCACCAGGCAGAGTTGGACCTGCCCTGAAATTAAGATAAGAAAAAATTTCTCCCTCCCCTGTTGACACATCTGTTTGTGTTATCCTTGTCCATTACCTTTTTAGGCAGCTACGTTGATAAGACTGATGTAACTTCTCTGACATCTTTAGAAGTTGAAATCTCACAGAAAATATATATACCTCTGTCTCTTACAATCTTCCCAAACCTTCTTTGTTATGATTCCCTAGCCTTAGGGACAGGAGTTGTGCTATCCATGTATCAGCTGGGATTAGGCACTGCATGGTGTCTGAATTTTTATTGGTTGTTGTTTTTTGGTACTGGTATCTGTCTGTTAAAAGGAGACACCCCCCCCCTTTTTTTTTGAGGAGAGTGGAAAAAATAGTCATTCTGGGAAGAACCCAAAAAATTGATTATCCAATACAAAGTGGCCAACCCTGAAGTCATAATATTCACAAGTAGCATTATATAGACTGAGCAGGATGTGTGTGTACTTACATTATTTATATTTAAAGAAATATAGGACATGGTTAGAAAGATCGCAAGTAAGGATTTTGAGGGAGAAAAGAAAGTATATTTTTTAATTTCAAAAAATATTTTAAAATGCTTAGAAGTAACTTGGGAAAGTTCATAGAAAAAAAGAGGAGGAAAGAAAAAGAAGAGGAGGAAGGTGAGGAGGAGGAGGGAGATAGATGAAGGCTACGTACTTGCTGGGATGGAAGCAAAGCCAAGTTTAATCAACCCCAGCCAAGGTAGCAGGGAGGCCCAAGAAGGCACACTGTGAAAACGGGTCCTAACTGGCACACAATAAAAGGGTTTTAACCACACAGAGCAGATCAGTCTCCAGACTGTGCCAAGGAGGAATCTGGAAGGGACACAATTATGGAGATTAGGACCAGAGAGGTGATTAGGGACTCTGGGAGTTCCTGGTTCAAGGACTTGCTAAGGAAATGGAGCTGTAATTAGAACGAGGAGGAGGCTTCTCTCTCTCTCCTCTCTCCTTTTTCGGAGATCTAAAAAGCTTCAGTAAATACATAACAGGAATCTATGAAACTTCCAAATCAGGGGGAAACTGTTCTAACTTCAAAAGTCACTAATGACTACGTCCTAAAGCAAAGTGAAGCTGCGTTTGAAAACCAGTCTTTCTGTTACCTATCAAGTCTGGGAACTTCAGGAGTTTTAGGTATGTCCTGAAGCAGGAGCTGACAAGCCATTGAAATGAAAATTTCTGAATAAAATGAGGACAGCCCATTAGCCCAAGTATGGAAGGCGCTCAGCAGGCTTGTGAACAGAGTCTTTTCCCTCTTTTATTTTGCAGCTGATATTCCTACTTTGAGAAGGGTAAAAAGTAAAAAAAAAAAAAAAAATGCCTTTTTGGCAAGAGAACAAAAACCTAAACTGAGATCTGAGGCTTTTATAGTTTGGCAAATTTTGGAGATACGAAAGAAGCATTTCTGGCACTTAGGAAGGGGAGGCGAATGACATCATATGGCTTAAGGGAGAGAGCGCTAAAAGAATATACTTGGGCAACTTCAGAAGCTGGCTGCCACTGAAAGCATTTTTATTTTTTCCCCTGTGAATTTAGTTGTCACAAAAGGCACTAGATTGAGGACAGTACAGAGAAGATGGCAATTCCCAGGAGATGAGAGGCCAGGTCTGTATTGAGTGAAACTAGGTTAGGAGGTCAGTGGTTGCTTCTGGGGTGTGTGTGTGTGTGTGTGTGTGTGTGTGTGTGTGTGTGTGTGTGTGAAAATTCATATGTGTAAAAGTTTACATATGTATATGTATGTGTATGTGTAAATTCATATGTGTGAAAGTTTATGTGTGTGGGGGGGTGAATATGTATGAATGTGGGCATGCACATGGAGGCAAGAAGACAACCTCATTGTCCACTGTCTGCAGCTACCCTTGTTTATTGAGACAGGGTCTCTTATTGGCTGAAATCTACCAAGGTAGCGAAGGGTAGCTGGCTGGGGAGCCCCATGGATCTGCTTGTTCCCAGCTTGTCAGTGCTTATATCATATGCCTCTGTGCCCAGCTCTTCTTACATAGGGGTCAAAATCAGGTTCTTGAGCTGGTGAGGCAAGCACATTACCAGCTAAACTATCCCCCACCCCCCACACACACCCCAGCCTACTTGTCTCTTCTTGTTGACCTATGCTTGGGGTCATCAATACAACTCTATTCTGCTTCTGTCCCACTTCTACCTCATTCCCTTTTCTCTGAAATAGCTCTGCGAGATAAGTTGGATGATGGAGCTGCATTCTCAGTGGCTCATGAGGATGCAGGCTGGTCTCAGTTTCTTGGGGGCATCTTAGCATCCCAAGTTATTATTGATAAGGCTTAATAGACTATATATTTGAAAGATTAAAGTAGATATCCCAAAATACCTCTGTTCTTATGTGTCTTCCTGACAGAGTTTCATAGAAACCACAGTAAATAAGGGGCAACTTTAAAGTTGGTAGACAAAGAAAATGAAAATATTGAGTGAGAAAAATATTCACCCTTAAGACAGATTCACACCACTTCTGTGTCTTTAGGTGGGTTACAGCGGTACATCTAGAACAAGGAATAGGGGAGGGAGATGGGGATTGTTTATGTCCCATTCTTTCTTCTGTCTGAGCCTGTTGCTTTTCACTGGCCATCATGCAGTGTTGTGGCTTAACCCTGCAGTGCATGGCAGGAGGATAAGGGAAAATTGTATTGAAGGCTTTTAATGGAGACAGATATTGGCATGTAATGAAAAAAAAAAGAGGAAAGGATGGAAAATAGTCTCTTTGCTGCAAATTCACAGTCAGAAAAGTCTAATTAAGAAAAACAAATTAAAACAAAAATCATGGCAAGAATATGCAATTTTAAGGTCTTATCTGCGTTGTTTGTTTGTTTGTTCTGTCTTTGTCTCACTGTGTAGCCCTGGCTGGCCTGGCTACGTAGACCAGGCTCATTGTGAGCTCATAGAGATCTTCCTGCCTCTGCCTCCGAGTACTGGAGATCACGGGTGTATAACCTCAGTGACCATTTTGTGTGTTCTGAAGTTAGTTACTCAATCTGTCCAGTCAGCTTTGGACTGATCAATGGATGAACCTTGGTGTTGAGTCTTGAACTGGGAACATAATGTGAATACAGAGGGTATGTCCATCCATATACTCATGTCCAATACATTTACTGCTGGTTTTCAAGTGTTGACCTAAGACACTTATGTGTGACGCTGGATGACTCATGTGCCTTCTGAATAATATAGGGTCCTCTCTGAACCTCCTTCCTAGTCTTCCTCTTTCTTTCCCTCTTGCTCCAGGATATTATTCAACATGGAGAGCTTGTTGCTCTGTTCTTCCTCTTTTTTACAACTGAACATTCTAGTGAAAATTCTATCCACTTCCTTCACTTGGATTTACTTATCAGTCTCTCCCCACTTCTCCATCCTTCTCTTCCCTCTTTCTCAGGCTAACCCTGGTTCCTGTGAACTCTTGATTTCATCTCCTCATGTTTCCCCAAAGTCTGTACTACATTAGTTATTCTCTCTTTATATTAAATCTTCAATTACTTTTTTCCTGTGCACAGGTTTCTTCGCCCCTCTGGCTATAAGCATACTTAGATCTCCTTCATCTTAGGAGAAAAACATCCTACAAAAACTTTTGCATCTCCCTCTAAAACAAACATCTCGTACTTCTTGACCCAACAGGATTGATTCTGCGTCTGTTGCATCTTCAACCCACATCTTTTCACAGGAATGGCTCTGGGAAAGCAGTGATGGCTTGCATCTCACTACCATAGATGGAAGAAGTCGTCTTTCCTCCTGTCTTCTCCCACATCTTCAGAGTCTGACAGCTGCACTGACTCTTCCTCCTTGAAGTTCATTGCTCTCGTTTTCTTTGAAACCAGTTCTTCCTGTTTCTTTCACTTCTTTCTCTTTATCATTTACTGAAGCATGGATTCCCCATGGAGTCATCCTTACCTTCCGGCTAAGTCCACAAATTTTAGGTTCTCCACATCTGTGACCTCAGCTGTGTCTTCTCCATGGATGACTTTGACATGACTTCATTGTTGAACTGGCCTCCAGTGCTACCAGTTATCCGACAGTATTTAAAACCCAGGATCTCCAAAACTGAATTAGCTATTTACAGAAACTGCAGAGATAAAGGCTCACCCCATCTTTGAATAGTACCAGGCAGGTCAGAAGCTAGAATTCCCAGGCTGAGCCATATCTGCAGGAACATCTAGTATCTAGAGAGCTCAACAGCAGATGAATAGAAGCTAGGAATTCCCACTCAGACTTATCTTCAGATCCTGCACCAATTTTATAACTGAAGGATACAGAGAAGGCATGATGATGGAGACTAGACTCTAACACAGACAAATGTGTCACCAAGCTTTATGGTGGGAGGAAGAGGTGTCATTCAACTTCTAGTTCAGAATCATGAGGTACTTATGTGTTACGTCTGAGCATCATCTATTAGTTTCATCTTTAAGATCCCCTCTGTTGTGTGTATGTGTCTGTCTGTCTGTCTGTCTGTCTGTCTGTCTGTCTGCCTGCCTGTACGTATGTATGTATGTATGTATGTATATATGTTTTGTGTGTACAGATATGAACATGGCATGATCTGTGTATAGAGGTCAGAGACAAGCTCAGATGTTGGAATTTGCTTTCTTCCTTGTTTGAGACAGGGTCCTAAGGTATTTACCAGTTGTATATGCAAGGCTATCTGGCCTATGGGCTGTTGGAGATTCTCTTGTCTCCTCTCTTCTGGCTGTAGTAGTGCTGGGATGTGCATTGCAGATGTGCATGGCTGCATCCGGATTTATGTTGGGTCTGGAGTTGTGATCTCAGGTTCTCATCCATGCATTAGAAGTACTTTGATGCTCTAAGCCATCTCTCTGATCCTCTTTCTAGTCTCTTGGCAGGAAGGAATGAACATATTCTAGAAGTTGAAGCTGTGCAATCTTGCTGTGGAGATTGCAGAGGGGCAGTGCCATGTAGTAAGACTTGTCCAGACCAATCTCTTGGTATAATATTTTTTTATTCAAGTTATTTTAGTTGAGATCCATAATCTCCCCACTGCTAGAGGATGACAGTTCAGCCTTCAGTTAATATACTGGAAAGTAAACAGGGACCTTCTGTCAGAGGGTAGTTCCATTGGTGTCATCAGAGACAATCCAGAAAGCAGAGTGGTAGAAAGCTGTTGAAGGGAAGGGAAGCTTAAAGCTACCAGACAACTCAATTCTCCTGTAGAGTATAAATGGCCTTATTACACAGTATAAGTATAAGTTGCAGTATAAACTGTTGTCCCTTCTACTAAAAAGTTTTGACAGTGCTCACTTGATGACAGTTGAAGCATTTTCTAGTTTCTCCGTGGGACTAAATGATAACTGATAGAAATGAGGACTCATGGCCCATCACGATAGATATGAGTCATTAAGGGACTCAAGACACATGGCCATGATATGTTCCTAGGCTCAAGAAACTCAGTTCAGGTTTTCTTCATCCTTACTGCGGAGCCATAGGTAGTGAAGAGACAGAGGTTTTCCCTCACCCCAGAAGCACTCTTTTCCATTCGATAAGCATAATGTTTAAAACAATCAAAGGACTTTTGCAATTACTGCTTCTTTGGTTTAAATCTGATTGTGGATAGCATTCCCAGTAGGTCTTTCTCTTGGATTTCTCTGGAGCCTACTGTGTGAGATCTGCCTGTCTTCACTAGAAGGTAATTAAGCCAGAGACAAAATGTGACATGATTGGAGACCTAAATTCTATCTTGGATTTTCCACGTTTGTGCCTGGACCATAACGTGAGGTGTGGAAATCAGAGGATGACCTCTGCTGTCCTTCTACCTTGTTTGAAACAGTCTTGTTTGTTTTTCGTGTGCTTCCACAAGGCTCAGTGATCTGCCAGCTTCCAGGGGTCATCCTGTCTTCTTGCTCTGTTGTAGCACTGGGGTTGCAGAGGTCTGCTATCCTGCTTGGGTTCTAGGGATTCAAACTCTGGATCTTCACACTTGCCTGGCAAGTGCTTCATCCACTGAGTCATCTCCCTAGAGCTTGCCTTTGATGTTTTTATCCAGACCTGCATTTGAAGATATATTTAAGGAGATTAATGAAAGCAGATGGAGACCATGCCTCTGTGAGTCTGGAGAGGAGACTGAAAGGGATGTGTGCTGTCTTCACATACTGGAAGACACTCTGTAATAGGAAATAAGGAGCCTTGTCAGTCCTGCAGGCTTTCTGTCTGGATGCTCGAAGGTCCTTTGAACCAAGGCTTTTATCTTACATTGACTTAGTCAATGGAGATGAGAAACTCCCATGGGACAGTCATGTCACCACGGCACTCTGTCCTGAACTCATATTGTTCTAATTGGATCTGGAAGGCCTTGGAATTGACAGAGCCCAATCAATACTAGCCACTTTTAAGTGAGGAACCATTCTTGGGAGACACAGTCTTAGTGTTTCAGATTTTCGGATATTTTCACATTCAATTAAGGAGATGGAGACCATTCAACCATTGCTGGTCAGAGGCCTAGAATTCCTGTAACAAACTTCTCTCCAACTGAATCTGGCTGCAGAATTACTTTATAAGAGGAAATTTGGGCCTTATCCCCTGACTTGATGCCCAGTGTTTGAAATACGCAAAGCAACGGCATGTGGTGGAGAACACAGTGTTCTTCCTGTGTACTAGGAAGAGGCTCCTCGCCCAAATTCTTAAATTTTACTTGCATAGGGGAAACGTCTGGCCAGCTTCTGTCCACCACTAAGGGGATATAGTCACCAGAGACATGTCATGCCTGAGAGCAGTCTCAGGGTGTCTCAGCAGCGACTGTGAACAGATCGGTTTTCAATAGCACCCAGCCCAGAGTCCAGGAGCCACTAATACACCTAGGACTCACAGGTATGGTTCTAGTTTCATTGCCGTGATAAAACATGACATCTACAAACAACTTAAGGGGTGAATGGTTTATTTGCCTTGGCATCATAGTCCATTTATCCAAGGAAGTCAGGCAGGAGCCCAAGGAGGAACCTGGAGTCAAAAACCTACACATAGGCATCGGAGGAGTGCTGGTCATTGGCTTGACCCAGGCTCAGATTCAGCTACCTTTATTATAGCTCCAGGAGCACCTGTCTAGGAATTAGACCGCCCACAGTAGGCCACACCCTCCCATATTAATCATTAATGAAGAAAATGCTTCAGAGACTTGCTTATGGGCTCATCTGATGGATACGTTTTCTCCGTTAAGGTTCCTTATTCCCAAATGACCTTTGTATGTGTCAAGTTGATAAAGAACTAACCAGCACAGGCACTAAGCAATTGGAATCTGGTTTCAATAATGACTGATCTGTTTAATAAAGTACATAGTTATTAGACAGATATCTTTATGGGCCTTTGTGGGCCTATGTACACACAAATCAAGCTCTAGGCTATTAATTGCAGCATCTCAAAGAAGGCTAATCCCTGCTATCTGCCAGAAGATGCCCACTAAAGCTTACCATTGGTTTGTTCTTTACGATGTAGATTAGCGTTGATTCTTTTGCCTCCACCCTCCCCCCCCCCCCCCCCCCCCCCCCC
>JANHMN010000004.1:172101488-172150583 GCA_030674055.1 Rhabdomys pumilio | reverse complement strand
ACACACACACACACACACACACACACACACACACACACACACACACAGACACACACTAATGCATAGGGGAATTGTCATTGGAGTCCCACCTTGGCTATGATTTACAACCACTTTTCTACTTTTAGAAACATAGGAATGCCCTCAGTCCCTCTACAAGAGGATTTCTTTTAATCATTGGGACTGCAGTTTAATAATCTGCTGTTGGGACAAAGATATTGTTAAAGATTTCCCAAGTTGTTCTAATATGAATGGTCGAGGATTACTGGGGTGGACGGGAGCAAGCCAAAGGAACACTCATATATGTTTATACAGTCATGTGCATATGTTTTATGCCATGTGTCATGTGTGTTTATCCAATATACTGCCATGTGCATGTACACAGTTTTATGCATCTATAATGTCTTTTAAATGTACATGTAAACATGTAAAATTTTGAATGTGCATGTATACTCTCATGTGCATGTATTCTATTGTGTAAATATACATAGTCATGAATACTGTCATGTGCATTTGTGCTGTCATGTGTTTTTAATACAGTCATATGCCTATAGACTGTCATGTGAATATGCCCAGTCATGTGGATGTACACAGCAGCATATGTACCCAATTTTGTGTATGTACAGTTATATGACATAATGAATGCATGGTAAATGCAGGAGCAAACATACACCATTAGCTATAATCCCCTAAGACCATGCTGCACATCGACAGTATAGTAGTTTAGCTTCATAAACACATGCTGTGGTGTCCACACAGTGACTGTCACCTCACCATGCTTTTCTAAGAATATGTTTTGTCAGTAATCGGACACTCACGACGAGCCTTGCACATGTGTTCCCTAGGCTCACGTAAAAAGGAAGCAATGTGCTACCTAGAAGTGAGGCGCCGCTCTCCATTCCCTACCATGGAATACAATTTTTCCACAGGTGGAGAAAAGTGATGCGATTTTCATTAGAATTAAGCAAATTAAGTTAGTGGCTTTGTCCCATAAAGGATATAGGTAATTTTCCAAATGTCTGAGGATTCTCAAAATCAAGACAATTAAATTTTTATAGACCAAGTCCCCGCTCGTCTCTGCTTTACAGGGAGTGTCTCAGATTTATATTTGTCATTTATATTTGAGCTTTTGAATAGGAAACATTGAGTAAGAAATGTCTCTCTCTCAGAGCTTTTAGATTCTCCTCTTGTGAAGTTGGCATCCCTCTCCTGTGTGGGATAGACAACACACTGAGATGGTGAATTCCTGGCTGAAAGGAGGTAGTGTGGGCATCAAGTGCAGCAAGGGATGCTTGGCCGGAGTGGAAGACCCTGGCCTCATTGAGAATGCCATTTCCACATTCTTATGTGAACTGGTGATGAGAATTCACAAATTAAGATGCTTCTGTAAAGTCTTTTCTGGGATTCTGTTGTATGGAGTTTCGTATGCTTACTGTCTTTTTGTATTTTAAAAAATTATCTCATTTACTTAGCTTGTATGCACACAGCACACCTTTTGATGTCAGAGGACAACTTTTGGGAGTCAGTTCCCAACTTCTACCTTGTGGATCTAAGGGATCCAACCTGAGGGTCATTGGGTTTGGCAGCAAGTTCCTTTGCCTGCTGAGTCATCTCAGCAGCTATGCATTTAATACTCGGTTCGACCTTCAGATATCAAAGCACTTAAGCTTTTGTTGTTGCTACTTAACTCTTTTCTCCTAAGTAATTTGAAATCTAGGACTTATAATTCTCTTCTGCTACCTTCCCTACAGAGTTCCATTCTGGCCCACTTTTTGTATGCTTCAAACTCATTAA
Source organism: Rhabdomys pumilio (assembly GCA_030674055.1). NCBI lineage: Eukaryota > Metazoa > Chordata > Mammalia > Rodentia > Muridae > Rhabdomys > Rhabdomys pumilio. The sequence continues at coordinate 172,148,792 of JANHMN010000004.1, read as the reverse complement.
AAAAAAAGAAAAGAAAAGAAAACAAAACCTGAGAATTTGGGTCTCGCTTATATAATGTTAATGGCATCGGATCTACCTAACCTGTTCAATTATTTGTACATTCTTGCTGTGTAGATCATTAGGTTGATCTTAGAGTCCTGATGATAAGAGTCTTGGCCTTAAAGCACTTCCTTGCAAATTTCTATTTTTGAATTAAATGAAGTAGTCTAGAAAAGTCTATTTAAATTCACCAAATTCTTGATTGGTTAGGTCTTTCCTGGCAAATCTGAACATCTGGAAGGGAGGTAGGAATTTTGAATGGTACTTGTATAGGTTTTTGGCCAGCTTATATTAGATGCATCTCACCAACAATAAAAAAACAACCCTGTATTAAAAAGAATATTTCTGAAGGTGAATGTATACATCCAATTTTAACAAGTAGTCCTATGACCTAGTCCTTCCAAAGTTACCCAAAATAATAAACTCTTATATGCAAGTCCACCATCTAATCTAGCTAGGTTAGACATCATCTTACATGACTGAGTCTTGGATATGAAGGTTCTCACTTTCATTTAGTTGAAGATTAAAACCTGAGGATATTGTGACATGTATGTCCCAAGTAGAAGTCATGTGCATGACCGTGTCACGCATGTGATTCATCATCCTGGACCCTGGCAGAAAAGACAGATATATGTACCTCTCTCTGAAGGTAACTGGCAGATAGAGCTTGAAGGAAAGGAGCACAGAACTGAACATGTTATAGCACGCTATGTCCCCCGAGGTTTCAGATGCTGCAGAAGGACCTGCTGGATGGTGATACAAAAATGTGGAATATGAATCTCTGGGGATAAGTATTCCACAGTACCAGGGTGAAGACCCAACTTCACATAAAATGAGGGGCCAATCTGAGTGAACCAACACATAGTATTTTTGGACGGTACCTTTCTCAACAACGCTGCTTGACTATGATCCAAGGAGAGATAAAGATTTTCTTTAGGGCTATCAGACCCCCAAGAGCTTGTTTGACAGGAATATGGTAGAGGACACAAGGATGACTTCCACATGCATTACATGTAATTACCACATGCATTACACAGATGGAGTTTCTCCAGTGTGAAGACTAAGCAACATGTGGCTTCATGTCGCCTGCCAATAAGGACATGATGAGTGCAAAGATACAGTGCGTTACACAGTGATGCAGCTTCATCCAAATGGATCATTCCCAGGAAACCTCAGGGTTGTCACCTTAGTGTTGTCACAGGAAGCTGTGTCTTTTCAGAGACCTGAGGGTATTTGACACGGGCAAGAAAAGTGGCTTCTTGCATTGTTGTGGGCTTTGACTTTTACCTTTCCCCATGAACATCTATGGGTGGTGTTCCAATAATAAGTCCCTGACTGAATCTTTGCTGTACAGTAGAAAGGGCTCTTCAGTTACTGGAAGACAATCGATCACCTCCACTAGACCCTCAGTCCTGACAAGTCAGAGGAGCACATTCCTGATTGTATTCTCAGCATTGGGGTAGCTCCTGGCCCACCATTTTGTCATAGAATACTTTATTATATGGACTGATAGACACCAGTCCTGCAGGGGTGAGAGTTGGGCCACTTTTTGAAAATTGACTCTAAATGACATATATATGATATCATATATATGTGTGTGTTATTTATACAATATATTATATTGGATATTATAATATATAATGTCATATATACTATATTATATATATTATAAATAGTATACATAGTATATATAATATATATGTATACATGTATATATGTAGTTGTAGAACTATCTGCCTCAATTCCACACTCTTTCCAGCTGTAAGTTTCTGCTGTAGTAAGTTCAAGAGGGGAACAGTCAGCTTTCAAAGAGAATTAATGTTGCTAACAGTGGTTGTATGGTTTGAGAGAAGGCTTTGAGAAAACAATGGAAGAATGCGTTTCAGTTCGGAACGATAATTGGAAGACTTGGGAGGAATCTTCCGGAAACATGTTATCTGAGATCAAGGCAACATGTGCAATCTAAGTGCAGTCTGAGTGTTAGGTATAAGTTGGAAGATTGGAGATTACCTTCACCCAAGTGATAAAGCATAGATAATGGGTTTGCATTGAGAGAGTAAAACAACGTATTAGAGGAAGAGTTTGAAGTTGATGAGGAGCAAGGAGGAGTCCTTGAGGGAGCTTTCAGACAGGGATAAGGGAGCGACTCAGAATATGGCCATGCAAGAAAGCAAGAATCTTATGGATGTGTGCAGAAACCAAAGCCAGAAGTTACAGTTAAAGGTAAGAAGCTTTACTTCTGCCAAGTTATTCACAAAGCATAGCTTAGTGTAACCACTTTGTTAATCTTACCCTCACAGAACTATTGACACAAGTCCTACCTGGTGTTTTGTTTTTCCAGACATGTAGTCCAGTCATTTTCACATGTAGTTCAGGCTTATCTCAAAGTTATTGTTTAATTGAGACTGACCTCAAACTTCTGATCCCTCAAATGCTGGCATTGCAGGGTTGCACCACTATGCCTAGTTTATATGGTGCTGGAGATGGAACCTGGGTCATTGTACCTGCTAGGCAAGCACCCTTGAAGCTAATCTGGATTATCTTTTAAGTTTTGTAAAGCGTATGCTAAGTACCTCATATAGAGTTTTTAATGGATTATTTCTAGGGCAGGACAAAAACAAACAAACAAACAAACAATAAAAAAAAAACAATCAAACATCAAAAGGGGACTAAGAAAATGTCCCAAACCAAGGACATATCTATTTCTCTTCCTCCAAAGAGCTGCTCAATGTATTGCCATGTGGGTGGACCGGGACATGGGTCATAAGATGACATCCAACCACACATCTACAAGTTTCGCAAGCCAGATTAGCTACCACTGGGAATCAGATAAGTGTTGTTGAAGGAAAATTAGAAAATTGGAATGAATTTGGTAAGATGTCCTCAGGTTCCACTGAATCTGTGGTGTTCAGGAACTTGTAACTCTATTTTTCAAGTCCAGCTATCCATGCACTTCAAGGTTTGCCATACTGACTGAGGAGACACGCCCAGGTGCTTCTTTTCCTTCTCTTCAGGAAGGGACACCTCATCTCCTCAAGCTCTTCAAAACAGAGAAAGAGAAGGATGGTCTGTGGGATGAAACGACTTGTACATAGTGTGAGGCACAATGTAGAGAAATACGGGGACAGTCTGAGAATTGCTCTGAAAGCCAGGTGTGTGTGATTCTGCACAGCGTTAGAAGTAAGAATCCAAAAGGATTCGTTATCAAAAGCAAAAACACACGCCAGCAAAGAAGACCTTGGACAAATCAACATGGGTACAGCGGCTGATCTAATGGCGCTATGGGAACAAATGTTAAGCATGCTCTCTTCAACTCAGGTGGCCTATTATCCCCGTGAGCACACAGGCTGACAATGCCTTTAGCCCCCTCCCTCCTGATTCAGTTGTGTCAGGCAAAGAGACAGTGCCAGCAGAAAGCCTTCTGAGTTCTTGTTAGCTAACTGTGGTGTTTTGTTCTGCAGTTGCCTGTCTGCACAAGCCGACATAGTGTCAGTCATAATTACCACCTGTTCGCATTCTCCCTTCAGGTCCCATCACCTCAGAGACATTAAGCAGCCAGCTCAGGAAGCAGTGTTGGAAGCATGACTGTCAGGTTCTGGGTTTCAGAGCATAATTACTGCCTGTGCACAAATAGCCTGGGCTTCCTCTCTGCTTCCCCCTCACCCGAAATCCGGCAGGGAAAAAAAAAATCCCAGCTGCAAGTTCTCGATGACACTGAGTCACACTCTTCAGGCAGAGGAGATCATGGGCCTATGAAATGTCATTTTCATGTCATGAATTGGACTCAGGCTCTCCAACTGACATGTCATCTGATAGAAGACCAAGTTTAGGAGTTTCAAAACTACACATGTGCCACTGTTTCCTGCTGTTCCTGTTGGATGCTAAAGTATTTGTTTCTGTCTTCAATAGCATTAGCCTCAAAAAAAATCATTTAAGGCTTTCATTTCTATGATGTCTAGATAATATAGTTGTTTCTTTCCCCCACACATGATAATAGCATGCAAGAGGCATGATACACAACACTAGCATCCATGGAGCGACTCTATTCATCTTTACTAGTTTCCATTGGGTAAGTTCTACTTCTGCCCCTTCATCAAGCTGAGATGTGTGTAGACTAAAAGTCATTTCAAATATCAGTTGCCTGGGGACATAACCCTGAGCCTGTAGTCTGAATGAGATACTCTTTTGATCTTGGCTCCCATATGTTGAATCACTTTACTATAAGTGAAAATGTAGCTGCTATTTCCAGTGGGCCAAGACTCAGAATCCACATTTAATCAGCTCCTGGAATAGCTGTCTTCGGATGCAGGAGAGTTTAGTAGTTATACAGCCATTCACTAGAAAAGGACAAGGGAGGGGCCCACATATTTCTTTGCTGCTATGTTTTTCCCTTCATTTTACCCCAATCACAGGTGTTCAACTTTATATAGTTCCAATGATGCCCCATTCTCAAGGGTTTGCTAGGGATCAGATTGTTCAGGAGAATACAGCTTAGGGTTTTGTTTTGTTCTTCTTTTAATAACTAAAGAGTCATGTGAAGGAAGTCTGTAGGTCCCGAACTCTGATGTTAGACATTCCCAGAATTAGGATTGCTCTGCCTTCTAGCCATTTCCACATCATGAAAATGTACCCTCTTAGGTGAGCCAGTGGTTCTTAATGCTCATGACATTCACCTATAAAGTTCTAAAGCAGCAACAACAGCAACAAATGAACAAACAAGACAAAAGACAATACCCCAATTCAAGCAAATGGTATCCCTAGGCATCGCTCCAACATCGACCTGTTGCTAGGTACTGATGTTTGAAACTGAAGCTCAGAAACAACATTTTTTAAGTCATTCTTTTTTTCATTTTGGTGATTAGTGGTATTCAGAAGCAATATGAAAACCACTGAAATGGTTTAAAGCTTTTGGTGTAAGTTATGACTGGAGACATGGAACAACTACCTTCAGCCATATGGACAGAAGAATATAAGATCAAGAAGGGCATAGGGTCCAGACTCAGTTTGAATAACCCAGAAAAGTCTGTGTGTGTTGCGGAGACTAGGTGGTTGTGCATGTGTGTGCACACATTTCTATGTAAGTGGATGAGTGTAGAGGTTAAAGAACAACCTTGAGACTGATACACATGGTGCCTGGGAAGACCAGTGCCATCCTATCATGACTCAACCCAGTAGTGTTCACAGAAATTTAGTTTGGAGTCAAGACTAACTTTCTCTGGTCACTGACTTCTTGCCTCATGTTCGCTCACATGACACCTGCTGACCTCCTCCAAAGCTCCAGCAACAGTGATTCAAGGTCTAAGGGACAAGTGCTGGGAGTGGCTTAGGCTCCTTATTAGTGTCAGGGGGAGAACGATCTAGAACTCAGAATCACAGTTTGGTATTTCAGTTTTTGCAAAGGTAGATTGAGTAAGACAGATGGTGTCAAGCGTCTATCAGGATGAACCAGTCCTCTTTGGTCAGTGACATTTTCATTCATTAGATTACATTTTCCTTCAGTGGACCTCACAAAATGCCCTTTCCCCACCTTCAAGGAAACACAAGTCCCTGGCATTGGTGTGGAAGCCCTACTGAATGTGGGTATGACCATTAACTTATTCTGGTCATTGAGTTCAAGCTCATGAACTCAGTCCAAGCAGTAGTCCCCAATGCCCTGGCATGGCATCTCTCTGTCTCAGTGATCCTCTGTCTACCCTGAGAACAGCACAGCCCTGGAGGCAGCTGCCCATTCAGCATGCCCAGTGGAACCAGTATTAATGTGACACGGGAAAACTATAAATGCTTTGAGTAAACAAAACAGGCTTTGGTGTAGTTTATCATAATCAAATGTAATCTATAAACCTAATTTGTCTCCTGATTCAAAGAAAACCCCCAATTAGAGATAATCAGTGAAATTTATATACAGGCATTAAGAGTTTGCATCATATTTGTGGGATGGAATAGAACTGTTTCTCTGGTATTTCAATAAATAATCTCTTTCTTTAATGTCCCACACTGAAATGCTTGCACATGAACTCATAATATCTGAGGACAGGGAAATGGGTAATGCTACTTATGAAGCAAGGAAGTCTAGAATTTGGTCTTTTTAAATCTGTGTGATAGATAATTCGGGTTCAATGTCTAATTTTGCACCTATTTGAAATTTTTTTCCATAAAATAAAGGGAAATTGAAAAACCAACATTCTCATAAACATTTCTTGTTAGGTTGAAAATGGGTTGGCTTGCCTTATTGGGATTATTATAATCTTCTAATTAGCTGGCAGCAGCGATGGGCTGTTCCTTACATAGAGCTACTCATCTTTTACAGGTGCTAATACCACTATTCGGTCCACAGAAACTTGCACCGCTCTGCCGTCAGAAGACTCAGAAAAGAAGATGCAGAGGGCTCAAAGGATAATTATCCTCTTTGAATATCGACACACATATTGTTCCAGACGTATGTAGATTTGTGTAGGCAAAAAACTATTTGATTATAAAAGATCCAGTTTCTCCAAAATTTGTAGTTTTTTTTTTTTTAAACTTGATTAATTAGCTTCAAGGAGAATGGAGCATCTGTTACTTTTTTGTCAACAGATTTTAATAATATTGAACAGTGCTAATTGGAAAGAACAGAAATACAGCTTTTTGTATGTTAAATTAAGATGCTAGCCTCTGTTGTTTTTTTCCCCCACCACACATTATCTAAACTATGGCAAATCTTCAGAGTTTTCTCTCAGCCACTCAAACTGATGTGATTCTGAATACTTCCAGGCAAAGAGGATTCATGTGGAAAGATGCCATTATTATTCTTGTGATTGTTACTGTATCCCAGAAGGAGAAGAAAGTTGATTGAAGTTGTTGGCATCGCAGCTCAACGCTCTCTCTTCGGTGCGGCTGGAGGCAGAAGATGAAACACAAAGCTTTAACAGGCTTGATGAGAAGCTGCAGCGAAGCCAAGGCTGCCATCAGGAAAGAGAGACGGTGGATGCTTGCATCTTCAAACATTCTCGATTCTTGCCAGCAGATGGTGAATTGACCATTAAGAGCTGACGGTAAACTTTGGGCTCAATTTAGCCTCAGCTCTGATTAATGAATCAAAATCAGAGGCACTGTTAAGTGAATCAGAATGCTGGTTTGCTGGATAAGAGGGTGTCTAGGAGCCCAATGGATAGAAAGGTGAGAAGCAGATTCAAGTAGACAAAGGCACAAAGCAGACTTGTACGGATTTAGCTGTGTGCCTTTGAGCAGGTGACTCATAGGCCACGATTTCTTCCTTTGTGTTCTGATGGTAGAAAGACCTCATAAGTGGATGGAAGAGACTCTCCAACAGTGGTTACACTCTTCCTCCTTTGCCTAAGATCATTGGAGCCTTTCTTCTTACAAAGAAAATTTTCTAGGTTTTCTTACATTGCCTTTTCCATTCAATATCTTTCCACACCATATGGTAGGTCAGGCTCCTGCAAGGAGGCTATCTATCCATGGTAAGTTCATTCTAAGTCCTTCAAGCAGAGGTGTCATTTAGTTCTTAAGGAGTCTAAAACTCCCCACCTCAAGTGGTTTAACATCCCTGGGATCCACATGTAGATACTAAAGAATAAAGAGAAGTGCCACTTAATACAACCCATCTCCTCTAATGTCCTGTCACTTTGTACATGGCCAACTCTTCCAGAAATGGACTCAAAGCTTCACTGTTCAGGTTCATAAACCTCTGTGATCAATGTGACCAGTATTCACAGGTACTATCATCAATACTGACATAGCAGACCACTGACCTATGTGAATTTGTGTTTTTTTCTTTTGACTTTCGGTTCCTAATACTTTTTAAGCAGCTGAGACTAGCCAGGGCTATGTGTCTCATGAGGCCTTGCTCCTGAAAGGACAGCTCAGATGCTTTGAATTCTACCTGTTTCATGAGCTCTACAACTGAGGCCTGGACTCCCTCCTCCTGTAGATGCTGGCATTTCCACTTGGTGGTTGTCAGAATCTCCTCTGCATTCCCAAAGCAAGCGTTGTCATGTGGCTTAGCAAGTTGATTGGGCTGTTGCCTGTATCTGTGAGCATCAAGGCCATGACCTTGACAAGTAGAGTTGTTGGCACTGTACTTGATTCTCCCGTTCAGGAATTTGCTGTCCAATCCTCTGGGTGAAGAATTTATGGTCTCAGACCTTCCTTCCCTAGGGCAGGTAGAACAGGTCACACTCTTGCCTCTTTAGCTGGAGAATTCTGCCTCCTCAATCCTCAAGGAACACTTTTCAAATCTCTAAATCCTTCCATTTTCATTTATGAGCCCTCAAAACTTGTTTGGATTTATTTCCCTAAAAAAAGTAAGAGTGTGGGATTATATACTTGCTGTAAAAATGTCATCATCCCAGTGCTTTTCCTCAGAGGGAAGCTGCTGTCATGTATATGTAAGCAGGCACATGAGATGGCATGGAAACACAGAGCCACACAGATACATAGACACAGGAACACACACAGAGACATACAGACATGCACATACAAATACTCAGACACACACACACACACACACACACACACACACACACACACACACACACACTTGTGCTTCACAGTCTCTGGGCTAAGAAAATTATCAGAAAAAATTGCTACTTTCTTTTTGTTTTATTTGCTTACTTACTGTTAGTCCTTGAATTTGCTTCTTTATTTAGGTGTTATAGAATTTTATTTCAAGACTCTGAAACAGTTGCCATTATTTTTGGAACTTCTATCGGGTAATAGATGTTCATAAATATTCAAAGACATCTAAGATTTGATCATCCCGTTTAACAGGATAAATGGCTTTAAATGTAAGCAAGGTACATGGAAATTTGCACCTCCTACTACCCTTCAGTAAAAGGGTCACTTCTAGAGCTGATGTAACACTCTTTCATCTCATGCTTTTATGACCACACAGGAATGTGCCTCCTCTAGCTTCCACCTATAGAATATGTTGTGTACCTATTAGGTACTGGGAGTGGGGTTAAATAAATGGCAGAACTCCTACACAGTCTCCACACAGTTCAGTGGAAGAGGAAGAAAACAAATTCAACAATTCTAGCAGTGTGGGACATTAGAGATTAAAAACTGAGTTTATTGGAAAAATTGGTTTTGACAAGTTCAACCTCATAAAACTGATCAAAATCATATCAAGAGAACTAAGCCCTGAGAACTTACTGGATACAACAGACCAAAGAAAGAGCATAACTCCTTGATTCAGGCCCCATAAAATCGAGGAAACCTAAGCACCAAGCCTGCAACAGCCCTCTTAGACTCTCATCAAACCACCAATATGTACAACAAGGATTGGTAGACAGAGAACTGACTATCGCAGGGTCTTCAACTTGCCTTGACAACTTCAGAGCTGTTGATGAGACATTCTTGAATTGTCATCTGCCCATCCTCTTGTCTACAAGTTTAGACTTGCTACCCATCCATGCAAACATGTATTCATCTCTCCATCCTGCCTTTTGACTACCCAGGCTCCTGCAGCTCAACTCTGAGCCTGCAGCCTAAGTATCTATGATCAACAGCCAACAGTCTCAGCAGTTCTCCGGATGCTCAGCAGCTGGGTCAGGCTGTTTATCAATGAAGATTCTACGTACATTTCTTTTAGCTTCTCTGCTTCTCAGACATACACTTCCAAACCTCTTCAATTCTTCTGCAGCCTCATAACCCTTTAAAGCCATTCTGTAACCTACACAGATCTATTTATTTTATGAGCATAACATGTGATCTGAGAGTTGATATTAGTAATGAAGATAGAAAAAGAAACCATATTTGCTTGACTAGGTTTTTCAAAGAAAGCAAGAGTATCTAGCAAATTGCAAAATGAAAACTATCATAGCTCTTGAATTTTTGTTATTCAGTACATTTCGAGACTGTGGGAAGACATAAACATGTTTGCTTGTTTCTGACACAAGACATTCATGAAAAGTACAATGGAGGCGAGATCTTGCTGTCTAAGCTGGGAAGGTCAGCAGAGATGAATGGAAGTGTTTTGCAGATACTCTCTGGGGACTGGAATGTGGCTTTAAGGTAGAGTATTGGGCTGGTGAGTCTTGTAGGCACTGAGGCTAAACTATTGTCAGCCATGCTCACAGAACCCCTACATTAGCCACAGCAGATGTGTAGCTACTACCATTTCATAATGGACCTGAGTGAATAAGGGCTACCTGGAAGTTGGGGAGCTGTTGAGAGGCTGTATAAACACTTATGGCAGAAATGATGGAAATCTGGACTACTTTGGGAATGGACAGCAAGAATAGAAGAGAATTCCACTAGAAAATACTGGTGTCATCATCTAGGGTATGTACTGAATGTGTACTGGTAGACCTTTTACCTGTGCCTTTCCTACACCATACCAGCTTTTTTTTTTTACCTTTGCCTATTCTGAACCCCCAAATAATTTTCCCAAGACTACATAGTTAGTACATAAAATTAAAAATTGAACATTTATCTGCTTCTAATCCCAGCACTTTCTGATGTTTATATGTTGTCTTGCTTCTCTTTATACAACAAAATGGATTCTGATTAGTTTCACAAATCTCTGATTTCTATTTCTGATGTACAGAAGAGGCTGAACTAAAAACAATTTTCTCTAGAAACCCGTTTTTTAACCAGGGATGGTCCCAGTTAATAATCTTTTGACTTTGATAGGGTGACAGCATCATGCATTTGGTCAAAGCCACACTTTGAGTTTTCAATTTAGACTTTTTTTTTGCGGGGTGGTGGTGGTATGTTTTTAGTGTGTATTTCCTGCGTACTTAGTGTGTTCTTCTCCCGTGTTGTTGAACAAAGGTAGGAAGCCACAGCCCCCATTCATCTCCATGATCTTAAGGGGAAACAGCAGTCTTCTCTGTGCTGTGTCACTAATTTATTTCTCATATACTGTTGTCAATAATATGCCTGTCAAAGGTATTCATTGTGGTGCGTGAAGTACACTGTGAGACTGGTGTCTTTGCTTGTCTGCAGGTTACCATCAATGTTCTAAGCATGTTAAGGTAGGCTAGGATAAACTGTGATGTGCTCAGTATATTAGATTAAACCAATGCATTTTATGAATCATCATATTTTCAACTTAGAATGTTTATAAGGATATAACCCTAGTAGAGGGGCATTTTTTTAAAAACATTATCTAATCTTCAAACTAAAATTGGGAACAAAATGAGCCAAGAGTTCGGTTGCAGATAATCCACATACCACTGCATAGAGAGATAAACGCATGTTGGTTAGGGGTGGAAACGTGTCTTTGGAGAAGATGGCATCATTTACAACCCACTCCGTTTTAGAAGCTGTCAGTGCTGACATATGGATGCATGGGGAGAAGATTTTAACTCTTCTTTTAAATTGTCTATTCCTTGTTAGGGGGAATACACCACAGTGTGGGGCTCAGAGAACAATTTGTGGGAGATAGTTATCTCCTTCCACCATATGAGCTCCTGGGCTGTCAGGTCAGGTAGCAAGCTCCTTTACCCTCTAAGAAATCTTGTCAACCCAGATTTCAACTCTTACTCGCTTCTCTGGCTAGATGTCCTTGTGTGATGCCTAACCATACTATGTGTCTGACAACCTTTTTACTGAGGATTTCAGGGGCCACATGTGCTTATTAATTAGTTTGTCTTAACTGGCCAGAGAGGGAAGAGCCAGAGTCAGAAACCTCAGCATCTTTGCCATAGTTGTGGTTGGCATCATTAAACAGATTTTGACTGATAAGAAAGCTTCAGCTCAGAAGATCAAAACCAATTCATCCATCCAAGAAAAATGAGGGTCGTGGAGGAGGAAATTAAACTCCAGTGATCTTCTTCAATCCCACTCTGCTATCAAAATTCATGTTAGATTTAATCATTTCAGATGACAAAACTATAAAAGACCAAAGAAGGTCTGGGTAGTCTTTTAGGAACTAAACAGATGAAATCACCAATGGGATATTTCAGCATATGATATTGAAGAAATTAAAGGTCATAATATTTCATAGGAACATGTTTTGAATGCTGGGTGGGGAGGTGAGAATCTTTACCCATAAAAATAGGAATTGATTTTTGCATTATTACAAGTTATCACATTTGAATATGATAAGTGTGGTCCGATATTTTTAAATGGCCCATGCGGTACTGAGTTTTCCCGGGGCCTGAGCTCCTTGACTGTTAACTTATTTCCAAAACACCTGTGCTGCTACATGCCACGGGGTGTGTTGCCCATAGGCACCCAAGATTCATGCATATTCAGCTTTGGAACATACACAGCCATGATTCCACAGTTAACAGACACCCAGGTGTTTTTGAGGTCCTTCTAGACAGTGTCAAAGTTACGTTTCCCACCAGCTCTCTGGAGAAAACAGCTCTCATCTGATGTATGATGAGACTGATATTTGGAGTAATTGTGAGCCATTTACTATATGACCATGGGAGTGGGAATGAAGAAGTCCCCGTGTGGTTCTTAGTTAATGAAAAATATGGATACGTCTGTTTTTTCTGATACTAACCAGGACCCTGTGTGGTCAGAATGAGGTGCTTTCCTTCTTGTACGAGCTATAGGTCATTTACTCCTCCACTGTCTTTCTAGGAAATGTCCAGTGTATGCCCACTTCTGGCTGGGGATTGTCAAAGCAGCTAAGACCAGGGCTTAGCACAGCAACGTCTGCTTTGTTCTCTTGTCATTTGCCTTCTAAATCTGCTTAAGCTGCTATAGCAAGATTGAGAGATGTAACAACATACATTAATGGTCCCTTCATTGTAGAGGAGCCAAAATCATAGCCAGGATAATAATCATATACAGATAATAATAATAATAATAATAATAATAATAATAATAATAATAATGGACCTTTCTGCTTTTATAGCTTCACACATTCCCCGCCTACAAGTACTTAGTCTTAGACAGTGAGTTCTTGAATACATAAATAGGAAATATTGTATCTTTTTTTTTTTTTTTTTTAAAAATCAGCTTTTACTATGGTACTCAAGATTAAGTTGCCCAAGCATTGGTTTCCCCTGAGGCCCCCTCGTGAATCTTCTCTACAAGTCCTCTGTAAGTGCACATTTCTGAGACTTTTAAATGTACCCAGTTTCCTCTTATAAGGGCAATAACCAGTTGGATTAGGGTTCATAGAATCATTTTAGCTTTCTCATTTATTTAAAGGTCCTATCTTCAAATATGTTCATGGTGTGAGGAACTGGGATTTGAGGCTTCAGCCTCTGAGTGTCAGCTGAGTTTGTGCCATTCATCCAAAGTGACGTGGATGGCTGGTGGTCAGGTCATGATTGACTTCGGCTTTCTGACACATCGTCAAAACAAACTGTCTGTCTTCCATCTAGCTGACTTGGAAAGGCAGCTAATGAAGCTAGCTGAAGGAAAGGCAGCATGGCACGCATGCGTGAGCGTGCGCATGCGCCTGTGCATGTTTGGTATGTTTATGTGTTGCTCTGACCAAATTTCTTAGAGAAAGAATGAGTCTGTACTTTGCGGATATGGAGAGCAACTTAGTGATTGTTAACCCTCCACAGAGTGCTCAGGCTAGACCAAGTATACAGTCTCCTTTTGCTTTCATCTCTGAACTCTTAAGTTTCTTCCATGGCTCTTCCAATGATTTCAAAATGGACTCCGTTTGAAAGTAGTAGTTTCAAGTCTTCTTCAGCCTAGAGCATTTTCCTCTTTCTTTCTTTACATTAAGAGTTTCTGCTTTTATAACTTCACGTGTTTCCCCCTCTATGAGTACTTAGTGTTAACCAATGGCTCCTTGGATGCATTAATAGCAATACATTTTCTGTTTATCCTTTTAGAAAAAAACCCAGCTTTTACTATGCATTTTTATCTGTTGTGCTGGTATAAACAAGACTATTAACTCAATAGTTTTGTGTGTGTGTGTGTGTGCGTGTGCGCTTGCGTGTGCGGGCATGTGTGTTTTAAAAGAAAACTTAAGTCTTATTGCCTTCTCTTCCAGTATTGCTTCTAAGTACAGGGTAATGTGTAAAACACAATTACCATCCTGTGTTCTCTGTCTCATGACTGGCAGATTAATACAAAGCATCCTTTGCATTGGTAACCTTGGCATCCTCAGAGCAGCTTTACCTCCAAGGCAGGGTTAGTGAACAATTTTAAGCAACTTGAGACAAGGGTGAGGATGAGCATGTGCAGGGCATAAGATTGACAGAAAAGACCCACATATTGACATCTGAAGAAATCTGCAGAAGTAAGGAGAGGGGGAAACAAGGATAATTTTACAAGTTTGAGCTGCATATAATGTAGGGCTTCAGTACTGGAGGAAGACATTGTGTTTTCCTGATGTACCCATTATTTTTCTTCTGGAATGGGAGATGCTGACTTTGTGTCTGCTCTTTCTTATCTCATCCTTCCCTGGAGTACTTCTCTCTCAAGGGTAGCATGGAGCCATAATTCAGCAGGAAGTAATTGGGTTTCTCCAGTAATGGACGATGGAAGGACATCAAGAGCACAGTTGAGAGAACAAAGACAGCCATTCATGCGACTAAATTCTGGTCTTGTTAATATTGCTATTTGAAGAAAAATCACATTTTTTTATAAGTCTTTAACTCTGTGTTTTATAAAGACAAAAATAGTAACCCGAGCATACAGGGCTGGCTTTTCTCCTATAAATATACACTTTCTTCATATGCCTAGCCACTTGGAGGCTTGGAGGTTTTCAGGGCAGTAATACTGTGGAGTCCTGTTTTTCCCTAGGATGGAAAAGTTCATGTTAGCCTCTCCCAGTGACCTTTTGCTGTCTAAATATTAAGCAGACATTAGTGTAACTTCCTGAACCAAATGACATGTAAGTGTTAGGAGACAAGTGGGGGTCAGCAAACATTTTCTATAAAAAGGCCAGAGAGTGGCTATTTCAGGCTCTGTAAGTTGTGGGATCTGTCTTGGCTCACCTCTGTAGTCAGAGTGCACATGCAGCAAGCAATGGCTATGGCTGAATTCCAGTGGCACTTATTTATGGATACTGAAATTTGAATTGTAATTGAAATGTAATTTCAGTGTGTCATAATATATTCCTCTTCTTTTGATTTTTTTCCAACTGCTTAAAAAAACATAAATGATAGTCCTTGCTTAAGGACTGCCCTCAAACAGGCTGTGCCCTCAAACAGGCTGTGCCTCTTGGATAAAGCTCGTGTGGTATTAATGGTTGAATCATGGTACTGAGGGTACATTATGGTGTAAACTGGTGGTGTGGGGGGTGGAGTCACAGCCCTGATGCTAATGAAGTATTAATATTGTTGAACCATCTAGATAAGCAGGCTGACTTGTTAGTAAGATTTTGATTACCTGCCACAAGCAGGCAAAATTTACAAAGTTGGCCATGGTCAGTAGCTTATAGTTCTAGCTATCTGTATAGTATTGTCCTAGTCTGCTTTGTGTGCCACTTTAAGAGAATTATACAAATAGGGGGACTTAGAAAAAACCATTTATTTGGCCCATGTTCTATGACATGAGACGTTTAAGGGCACAGTACTCAAATTTGGCAAAAGCCTCATTTTGTGACATAACATGGGGAGAAGAAATGGAGGAGGTAAAAGAGTGTGGGGGAGCAAATTCAGTCTTAAAACCCCACACCTGGAATAACAATAGTAAACATAGTATTAACCGCTTAAAGGACCTGTCTCACAAATACTGCTACAATATAGTTTATGTTTCCAACTCATGAAACATAGGAGACACAATTCACCCATGCTAAGTAGGAATGCAAATTTTAATTTTCCCACATTCCTCTTCTAGCCCCTCCCTAGCCTGAATCCTGAGTTATTCATGATATAAATTAGGGAAAAGATGGAATCATAGAGTGAAAAAAACCCACAAAACTAGAAAGGCTTCTGAAATTAGAGGATGTGAGATGGCTTGTGTGTGTGTGTGTGTGTGTGTGTGTGTGTGTGTGTGTGTACGTACATATGTGTACATGCTATCCTGTACATGTTGAGGTCACAATTCAATCTGTGAGAATCAGCTCTTTTCTTCTATTTTTTTGCCTCCTAGGGATTTATCTAGTCTTGTGTAAAGTGCTTTTACACGCAGAGCTATCTTCCTGGCCCTAAACTTACTATGTAGCTGTGGCTGGTAGACTATATTTCTTTAAGGTTCTATACACTGAGCATGTGCTAAGAGGTTTCAGACTTATTAATCACATAGCTATTTAAATCATCATACAAAGAATAACATCAGAAGTGCAAGGTAACATACTATATGTGTGTGTGCATATGTGTATACACATTCTTTGCTGGATTACATAAAATTTTAATTTTGTGCACTTTGGCAAGGGTTAATTTTGTTCACAGATTTTGGAGTTGCAGATTTTTGAGAGAACTACCATTTAAACTTTGGGCTTATGTTAAGGATTACCTACAGTTTATAACCTTGTTTGGGCTCCTACAATGGTCTAACAATCCTAGTTGGATTCCCTGTTAACTCATGTATTCTATTGATTTAAGAAGGACTTTAAGACAATAATTCATTTTAAATGGCAAGTGTCATCTTATAAATTAAGTATCTATGTGAGTAGATGCAGAAGTATTATGATTCTCAGTCATAGCAGCCTCTCATGCCAGATAGCATAAAAAGGCAGAAAAGACAGTCTTCATAGGATGAGAGCAGCATAAAATTTTAGGTCATAACTGTGACATCTATAGATATATAACCAGGATAAATTGCTTAAGAGAAGTCATCAAATCTATAAACTATATTGAAATGAAGAAGTCAATAGAATGAATGCTTATATGCCTGAAAAATAATTTTCTCTCCTTATTATGTCTTTGACTTGAAGCCAAGGTCTAGAATTCACCCAGAACACACAGTTGCCCTTGCTAAAAACATTCTGTTTCTTTCCCACACGTTTCTCTGCTGACACCTTCTATACGCATATGAGGTTTGATAGAATCACAACACAAAAATATCTCTTCGGTGTACAGTTCATTTTAGAAATGTTTAGTACAACATGAAAAGGTCTGAAATTGATATCTTCATTTGCTTCTAACTTTAGGAAGCATGTCACTACCAAGATCCTAACCAATGAAAAAACAGGGAGTGGTCTTTAATAATCCAACGCCTTGCAAGCACAGGAGGCTATGCTCCCCAAATCTTTGGCTATCAAGGGATGGTAGAGAATTTGGAGGAAAAAGTTCATGATTATTCTGATACTCCAGGTTTGCTTAGCCCACTTAGAATACTGCCAATAGTTTTGTAGGCACAGTTGACGATAGTAGGACATTTCTTAGCCGTAAATCAGATTATCAACCCCAGACAGAACAATATTTTTGTATTTTCTCCTTGCGTTTGCCAAAATCTTAATTATAAATGATATATGAAGCAATTCATCTTCTGATCACATATGGAAATCTTCAGAAACACCGCGGAATGTTGGAGATATGCTCACCAAGCCCTTCATACTCTATTTAAATTTGAATATATACATCTTGAATTTGTTTTAATCCTGTGTATTTCTTGTCCTCCACTTCCAATAGTGGTGGATAGTTTGCAAACAGAGGGAAAGCACTGAGCCACAGGAGGCAGGGGCTGGGCTGCAGTTTCTAGCCACTCTCTGACTGTCAGCAAGGCTTGCTCTTCCAGATTTGATGTCCTTGTGTTAGAGTTCCCTGAAATATTCCTGTCATGTGATCTTTACCTTGTTTGCCATGCCAGACACTTGGGCAGTTCCCTCGCTTATATACTTTCATAAGATTAGGTGCTTGTTCTGAGTTCAGATCATGCTTAACAGGGCACAGATCGTTTTGGAAAAAGGAAAGTGAAGCTTCCTTAAATGAAGAAAAAAATGACCAGTCTAAAATTCTGTGTCCAATAACAATATCTTTCAAGATATTTATTGTTTGTTTGCTTTGTGTGTGTGTGTGTGTGTGTGTGTGTGTGTGTGTGTGTGTGTGTGTTTATTCATGGAGGCCAGAGAAGATGTAGGATACCCCAGAGCTATAGTTAAAGGCAGGTTATGATATTCGCAGTGTGGGTGCTGGGAACTTAACTCAGAGCCTCTGGAAGAGCAGTGTGCTGTTAAAAGCTAGGTAGTCTCTCCCTCCTTGAAAATATCTTTCAAAAGGAAAATCAAAATAAAGACCTTTTTACATATAAAAACCCAAAGATACATCAGAAACATACAGATCAAAAGAATGATGTTGAATGATATATTGATTCAAAGATATGAAAATTACATAAAAGAATAACTACATTGATAAACAGAAAGTTTCAAAAACTGGTTATTTCAACTTCCTTAGTATGTAACATAATGCTTATTAAAAAAAACTCAACCATGATAGGTATGCTGGTAGAAATGAGGGCAAGTTTGATCATTAAAAGAATTTTGTGAAAAATCAGGGTAGGACTACCACTTTACATCAGTGATTCTCAACCCCTTTATGTGTCAAAAGATTCTTTCACAGGGCTCTCATATCAGACATCCTGCATATCAGATATTCACATTATGATTTAAAGCAGCAGAAAAATTACAGTTATAAAGTAGCAACGAAATAATTTTATGGCTGGAGGTCACTACACGAGGAACTGCATTAAAGGGCCACAGCATCAGGACAGCTGAGAACCACTGCTTTACAAAACTCATTATGATCCGAGTGGTGTAAACCATTAGCATTGTTAAAACATCTATTGCAACTAAGTCAATAAGATGATAAAATTAGTGTGAAGGAAAGAGAGAACAAAAGTCAGATAGAACAAATAGCAAGGAAGTAGCCCATAGCCTGTGGGAAACGATAGTGCACTCTGGTGGGCCAAACACCACACACATATTGTCAAATTAGACACCAAAGGAAGATGGTACCTGCAATAAACATTTTAAATAAAATGACAAAGTAGATAAAATATCAAATACATAAACATTAAGGACACTACCCAGCAAGATAATAAAGGAAACTAGGAGTGACTATCATCGCCAGATAAACTTTGTCAAAGCAAAGATGGTTCCTAGGGCCAAAGACAATCACTTCATAATACTAAATGGGCCAATTAATAAGGAGGGCCTAGCACTCCGGATGCTTATGCACCCAATAACAGAGCTTCAGAGCAACGATGCAAAACCTGGCAGCTTCAGCTGAGAATAGACAAATCTCTAAGTGAAGGTGTAAAGTTCAATGCTCTTCTCTCCATAACTCATGAACTAAATAGAAAATATGCGAGGATGCAGAAGGGTTGGAAATCTCCATCAGCCAACGTTGTCAAGTTAGTGTTTGCAGAATTCCACCAAAGACCGACATTACAATCACTGTCTTCAAGAGTACATTGAGGATACACCAAGGGAGACTATATTCTGGGGACAAGACAAATCTTAATACATCTGATCAGACACAAATCATGCAAAGCAGGTTCAGTTTACATACTTGACTTACTCTGGAAAGGAGTAACAGAGCTCTGGAAAATCCTCAAATATTTGGAAACCAAATAACACATTTCTAAACAAACTGCGGTTTAGAGATGAAAGCAGAAGTGAAATTAGAGAGAATTAGAAAGTCTTTTGATTTTAAAAACATATTTAAGTTGTAGTATCAATAGCGGTGGGATACAGGGTTGTGTTTAGATGGCAGCTTACTGCAATAATGAGGGAAAACCTCCAATTAATAGTCACAACTTTCATCCTCAGAGATGAGAGAAAGGAAACGTGGTAGTTTTACTTGTCAACATAGGCTAGAAGAGCCATCCAGAGAAGTTGTAGGACATTGCTTCTGAGCACATATGAGAGGGTGTTTATAATCGGACTGGCTTGTGTGTGAGCTGACCGACAGCTCCCCTCAGCCTGTGTGGATGCTATATAACTGTCTGTGGGACTAGATGAAATAAAATTTTAAAAAGTGGAAAATGATAATTTTTCTTCCTCACTCTTCAAGATAGGATGCTAGTTGGGTTGTTTTTGTTTTTGTTTTTGTTTTTGTTTTCCCCAGGAAATCATAATTCTGGACTCTGTAGTCATTGAACAATGTTTATATGAGAAGTCTTCTAGATTCTGGGTGTTGAGATGGGTTGTCACAAAACTTTTCAGCTTCCATATTGTGAGACTATTCATCTAGCAAATCACCTTTTGTCTGTTGTCTGTCTGCCTGCCTGACCGCCTATCTCTATCTATCTATCTATCTATCTATCTATCTATCTATCTATCTATCTATGTTCCATCCATCTTTTTTTATTGCCTCTTTGTCTCTGGAGAACTTTGCTTAATACCGTGACCCATTGCACATGCATCACAATGACTGACTTTGAAAAGACCGGCAGTGATAATTGGTAAGGATATGAATGATTTGAAACTCTGGTGAGATGCTTTTGAAAAATATAAAATAAGAGATGATCTGTACATAAAACCTTGAATATGTACTCGTGCTCTGACTTGACTGTTCTACTACAAGACATTTACCTAAGAGAAAGGAAACATAGAAACGATGTAGTGTAAAACTACTATGGTAGCATTATTTTTAAACAGCCAAGGCTATAACCTGGGAAATGGATAAACACATACATGCTATTTTTTTTTATATCATGGTGCTATTGAGACTTGAAATCAATCAATTAGATACTTAGAATGCCATGATTGAATGCCCATGTAAATATGTAAGGTGAAAAATGCCAGATACCTGGCACCTAATTTATTATTTAATTTGTAGGAATTCATAGAATTGTAGTGACAGGAGGCAGACCAATGCTTTCTTGAGAAACAGACAGGATAGTCGAGAAAGGGAGCGGGAAATGAGTGATGAAGACTTAGGTAACAGTGACTATGTGCACGTCTTGATAGGGGTGATGGCTTCATGGTGTGATGATTAGCTCCAACTTGATAGACGTTAAAATCATCTGAAAAGTGAGCCTCTTGGCATGCCAAAGAATATTATCTTTATTAGGTTAAGTAAAGAGTGACTGTGGGTCATACCAGTTCCTGGGCAGGGAATTCTGATTTGCAAAAGGGTAGGAGAAAGCAGCCCAAGTACTAGCATACATGCATTCAAGCTCTCTGCTTTCCAATGGTAGATATAACATGATCATTTCCCCAATATTCTACTATCATGATGATCATGACATCCCAGCTATGATGGGCTGTAACCTGGAAACCTGAGCCAAAGTAAGCCATCTCTCTCCTCGATTGTTTTGATCAGTATTTTATCACAGCAACAAAGAGTAACAAAGACACATGGTGGTAGACACATAACCAAATGAATATAACTTTGCACCTAAAACAAGTAGCATATTTTTTATTTGTACTTAACACCACTCTGTTATTCCTCTGCAATCTTTCTGAAACACCCACTGTAACGTAAAATATTTAATTTATCGGGAGTACTGTGGGGTAACAAGTTTTGGATTTTGCTTTTGCCTTCTGTATGCTTTCAGCTCAGGAAAAGTTTATGGAAGTAACTTGTATGTACTACTTGGTTATCTGAAAAATGTTGGGTTTTCAAGATATTGTTTCCTCTGAAAATGAGTAATGTTATTGAGACATAAAGCAGGGATTTCAACTCCAAGGCTGGGTTTTAAACATCTGCCTTAAGTCAGCACTTTTAATAAAATTAAAACGCAAAAGTAATTACATACATATTTACTGTATACTACTATGTATTTAATGTATATGAATTTGTAGTAAATAACACACACACACACACACACACACACACACACACACACTCAGAGTAAATTACCCCAACACATCCAAGAACTCTAAAGAACTCTAAAAACATGGAATGCTAAACAAACAGAAACTCCTCAGAGATAAATAACTGCTCAGATCGTATTTTGAAGATTTTAATCTCAACTCTGTAGGACTCGCCTCAATTTTCACTGAGTACACATGCTCCTAAAATATATGCCAACAACATGCAAGTGTTTACCGACTTCCGTTTATAACAACAGCAAAGAGAAAGGAGGATCCAGAATAGCCCTGTGGATCAGACACAGGCTGGTGGATGAGAAGGGAGGGAGTTTGACAAAGAGGAAGAAGAAGCAAGGGAGAGAGATTGAAAGGTACCAGGGGTGAACAGGAGGCCTGAAGCAGAGGGTGAGATATGCAAATGCACATCCAGTCTGTAATGAAAAATCTCCTTATTAAAGTGTGTTTTATCTGAGAACAGCCTTCCTTTTAGGAATATATCCAAGCAGAGATAAAGGCATCTTACTACCCTCATTAAACTGTGCATGGCTTGATGCAATCAGGCTTGTATAATTTGCATATGGAGCAGTTTAATCTAGCTCATCCTGCCTTGCACCTATTGTTAATCACGCCTGGCTTCCCATCCTCCCCCTCCTCTTCCACTAACCCTTTGATTCAGCAGATAAATGAATAGACATCAGGACATCGACATCTTTGTGAGTGATCATGGGCCTTGTTCGTGCAGAATATCCCCTGGTTCAGTGATTATGTCTTTTTCGACATTCCATATGTTTCTGATAGTGTCTGTCTTAGTTGATTAAATAAAAAAAAATGTATACAGACATATGAACATGATACAGAGGAGGATGGTAGGGAATTGTTATGAATGTCCACCTCTGGCCCAAGTCTCTGTTCTCCTTTGGCCACAAGTAATATAAGGATATGCTTACTTTATGGGATGAGACTTGCTCTCCATAAAGTTTTTTAGTGTCTACATGTAGAATCTAACTGGAGAAAAAGGCCATTAAGAGTAGATGAGATTTTTTTTTTAATTACTCTTGGCTGTTAAGTAGTGTGCCACTCTGAAGGTGGTTGAAATTTGGTATTCAGTGTGCTGGTGTCTAACAAGTGTGGGAATAGTAACTGGAAGGCTCGGCAAGTCATGGGAAGGGAGAAATCTTAAGTAGGGTGAGGTTCTTCTGAAGTTTGTTTCCTAAGTTTTTCTCAGCTAGCTCTTATCTCTATGGTCATATACTCTGCTAGCATTAGAGATAGGAAAGACGTATAGGAACAAAGGAGAATTTCTCTCTGGAGTCAAGTACAGCCATCAGAAATGTGAGTATTGGCCTAAGTGTCTACGACAAATCCACCCCCACCCTGTCTAACCAAAGGACATCCTTAGGCTGCTGGAATGTGAATATCCTATCCTAGCATCATGGGTGGAGCGTGTGTGTGTGTGTGTGTGTGTGTGTGTGTGTGTGTGTGTGTGACAAGGGTGGAATGCTGAAATTCTAAGAAGTGTCAGGAAAAATATTCTCAAATATTTAAATTAAATGAGCACACCTAGGCTGTGTTATGTCTGCTGAGATGCTGTCTCAACCCATACTCCAATGGCTGGCTAGAGGCTAAGCGTGGAGTGTTTAACGGAGTGGAGATGAGCTACCTGGGACTTGTTTGAGAAAGCCCTCCTAAGGATAAATAGCTGGCCTGCTCTTTAAAGAGGAGATGAGAACACAACCAGAAAAATATGTTTTTCTGGTGGTCTGGGGAATCATGAACATGGTGTTAGGGTATTTATTGAGACTGAAGGAACCACTGGGCAGGAGAAGAGAACAGAGGGCAGAGGGCTGACTTCTTAGAAAGAGTTGGTCATCTTTTCTCTGTAAGGTTCACAGATTTTCTGTTCATTTTTTTTTCTCCTGCATGTCTCAGGGTAAAGAACTAAGTGTGGACAGCACCTGCAGTCTAAAGTTTGAGTGTTCAATTCCTGTCCTCTCTACATTATATATGTCTATATGTCTATATGTCTATATGTATATATGTATATATATTATATATAATATATATGTCTACATTATATACGTGTCTGCATTATATATATATCTACATTATATATAATCTATATTATATATATCTACATTATATATATGTCTACATTATATATATGTCTACATTATATATGTCTATGTTATATATGTCTACATTATATATATATGTTTACATTATATATATATATGTATATATATATATCATATATATATGTCTAGCTACATTATACAATTACACAAGTACCATTGTACTGACCATAAGAGACAGTTTTTACAAGTCCCAAAGTGATAGATTTTTCTCAAATTCTGAGCTATTATTCTCATGTTGATTTTTAGAGATTAAGATACCTCCTCTGCTGCCCCCATCACTATGACCTCCACATTTTTTATTTCTGGGTGTCCCACACAGCAAGACTAGTGGGGAGCCTGAGCCTATTCAGTGAGTGTTTGCTGTCTCAAGAGTCTGAGTTCCAGTCACACATGACAAAGTAGATTTCAAGAAGGACTTCATCCTAACACTGGGGACAGCTGTGACAGCAGCCTAAGCTGCAAGCTGCTGGGGCTTCCGTGGTTCCACATGCATTCCAATTCCAATCTTTATGGTGTTCCTCAACTGATTGCAGACACCTCAGTTATTCAAATAGATTCTTTTTCCAACACAGGCAGGACAATTCATATGCTAATTGCCATTTCTAGGATACCACACTGTTCTAGCAAGAGGCCCTCATGTTTGTCTGATGATGTCACTTGCCTTTTGGTTGCCATACTATAAGCTTTCTGTCCATTTGTCACATTCTAGTTCAAATCCTCTTACAGCACCATTACCAATGTCTCAATGCACATGGACCTTTTCCTGGTGTGTCTCACGGTATCCAGGTAGGCTCAGCTCACCATCTTTGCCCTGCTTCACCCATATCCTTTTCTTCTCATTTATCCATGTGTTTAATTCACAGTACTATCATGGGACAGAAGTCTATAGGTTGCTCTAGACCACTAGGGAAACGAAAACATGTTTTCCCAAAAGAATGAGGAAAGGCCACAGGAAAATGTGCTGAGAACTTCACAGTCACCCAGGGATGTGGAAGACCTAGGAAGGATGGCAATCTCTAAAATGGAGGAGTTTTGTATTCATGCTTGAAGGATTTGTTACTATCGCCAGAGATTTTAATGGGGGGTAAGACTCCTCCAAACTTGAGGAATTAGAAACCATCTGCATTTCCCTTATCCCTTGCTAATTAGTGAGATCTTTTAGAGTGAGTAATTCTTAACAACTCTTGTCTGTTGCCCTGATGCCCTGGTCCATCAATAGTAAGCATCTAGTGGATGCTTACCACATTCCTATTAACTATTAACTACAAGTATTCTGAGGCAGTTTTAAAAAAAATTCCTCAAAACATAGTGTCAAGTCTCTCCTTTGGGCCATATATTTGTCTAAAGCTGAAGTCTAACCACCATGAATGTTGTTCAAAATCATTTCCTTCAGAACTGAGTTACCTAAGATATATGCCTGACAGGGAGTAAAAAGATTCGCTACTTAGCACTTGATCATAAATTTCTTTTAAAAGCCACCTTGCAGCACCGGGTGACCCGCCTGTTAGATGTCAGACTATGGCTGGCCCGCACTTTCTGTGTTCCTCCCAAGGTGAGGAGAGGTGCAAGAGTTTCAATTCCAGCCTAGCCTTAGTCTGTAACTAGCCCTGCTCCATCTATATCTGCGAGCAAGCAGAGAAGAATACAAAATGCCTTTTCTCATTCATAATGATTGCTATCAGACCTCTGGGAGATCTGATTGAAAAAAAAAACCCCAAGTCCTTCTAGCCAAGCTGGAATCTGGAAATGAGCTTTTTATAGTTTCCAGAAGCCTTGGAATGAAAGAAGATGTTAGGAGAACAAGTGGCAACCAGGTCAGAATCAATATTTATTGGCTTATTAAAGGAAGGGGGATGTCAGGAGCAAGCTTCCCTCCACGTGTGTGGGCTGGGGAATAGAAGTCTGTGAATGCCAACTGCTGCCTGCCTGAGAATCCCAACTGTTAGGGTCAAGCAATCCCATCGTTCTTCTGTTTACAAGCTTTGAAATTTCTCATTTAACACGCCACCGGGCATGTATGTTAGCCATTCAGGTATTAATGCAGCAATTATTACAGCAGAAACGATGGCTAGTTTTTGTTTCATCTCTTTCTCCTCACCCTGCCCTTCCCTGCCTGCTTGTCTCTTCTCCCTTTTGGCATTTATCTCTGTGGGGAGCATGCTGTTAGGATTTTAATCTTCAAAGACAGTCTGCCTCTGTGTTAGAGAAGTCACGGATGGTCTCTTGAGTGAGTCTCTCACTCTATTAAGGCACCTAGACACGTGGACATGCAGGGTTCTAACAAGACTGGATTCCTACAGTGTGTAGGGGGTCCTGGGAGATACCCTCCCTACATTATTCCTATCCTTTGCCTTTCCTTCCACCGACAGTGAAAAGACCCTTCATTATTGCTGATGCTGAAATTTTTTCTGCAAGGCTTTCTCCTCTGGATCAAAGTGCTCTCTTGGGAAGAGAGGGGTTAAGTACTAAGCCTTACATGAGCTTTAGCACTCTTGATTAATTCATGCAATTCAAACATTCAAAACAACTTGTATCAAGAAACCAGTCTGTACCTGACACTGTGCTACATGCTCTATAGAAATTGGAGCATATCATTTTCTCCAAAGCCTTGAGTGGGAGCAGGCTTCCTCATTATATCAATTTCATAGTTGGCTATGAAATTTTTTCTGAAGACTTTTTAGGTGACAAGTGACACGACCAGAATTTGACATCAGTCTTACCTGGCTTCAAATTTAAGGCCTTTCCACTGTTCACAACGAAATTAAATCCATCACTATAACTAAAATACCAAGCTAAAGGTAGTGGTCTCTTCTCTGGTTAGTCCTCAACCACTAGTAGACGAGACTGGATACATTCAGGGTAGTAGGGACACAGACATCCCCAACTTATATTAGAGCAGATTATCATACACAATAGTACTTGGATATTATTGGAAAACAGAAGAGTAGAGATTCATTCATTGACTAATATCGAATGTCTAGTATATGCCAGGAAATTTCCCATTTGCTGGAGATACAGAATTATATAAGTAAACCTCCAAAACCAAAACAATAATCACAAAACCTCGGTCTCTATAAACCTTACAGTCCAGTGAAGCTGAGTAGAGCAAGCAGTGTGTACCTCTGTAATGTATTATATAGTGTGTCAGAAGGATGTTAACCTACAGATAAGATGAATCGGGGATGGGCAATGGAGCAAGCGGGATGGGTGGGTTGCAATTATAAAATAGAAGGTAGAAGGTTGTGCAGCCCGGTCCCTGTGCAGGTACAAGGTGGCTAATATGTGAAAAAACAGGTAAAAAAAAGAAAGCCATGGACAGAGCTCCAGGCCAAGGGAATAATTGGCACCAGACTGAAAAGGGACGATATAATGAACATGTTGAGGGAGCAAACAGGCCTGAACGGTGAATGACCAGAGATGACTGAGCAGAGTGGATGAGAAATAATGAAAAGGGAGAGTGAGGAGGAAGGTCTGGAGCTGCTAATAGCCATGAAGAAAATTCTGGCTTCTAATCTGAGTGAGAGGAAATTACGATAATAAGCATTTCTAAAGAGGAATTACCTCATCTGAGCTACCACATCAGAGAGCCATCAGGTTGCAATAATAGTCAATGGAGAGTAAAGATACAAACAGACCAACCTGTGAGGAGAGTCAGTTAGGATGGTTGTGGTAGAGATGTTGAGAAGTGACATTCAAGGCATGTTCTGAAAGTAAAACCAGTGTCGTTTGCTGTCTGACTATTTACGGGGTAAGAAAGGGAGTAGTCAAAGGTAAGTTCATTATTTTAGCTGAACATCTGGAAGGAGAAAGCAGCTCTCACTGAGATGTGACAAACTTAAGCAGGGACACCACGAGTTTAATTTTGAATATTTCCAATCAGTAATTCTGCTGTGTATCTAGAGATGAATGAGCAACTAAATATTTGGGTGTGGAATACAGCACAAGTGTCTTCGCTGGGGAAAACAATTAAGGGTCACTCATCTTTGTCCAGTGTCTAAGGGTGTCTCAGAAAAACTTCAAGGACTCAGTCTTATAGCAAGCACATCCCTAATAAGAACCAAAGTGGGAATCAGAGAGGTACGGAAAGATGGTGAGATGTAAAAAGAGGTGGGCAGTGGGACCAAGAGTTGTGTGTGGTGGAATCTATGTGAACATGTCATTAAAGAGGTGGAAATACATTAAAGAGGATAAACCAAAAGGATTGTCCTTGGGTTTCTCACTATGGAGGGGTTTCTGGCTTTGATAAGACTGTGGGAGAGCAGTTGCAGAGGTCAACTCCTACCTGCAACTATTCTAAGAATAAGGAAGAGTGGACCTGGGAAGTATAGACAAGTCTTTCTGGGGACTTAGATACCGAGGAGATCATCCAAATAACAGACAGAAAAATGAAGTTTGTCTCCCTTTTCTACAGGACAGTAAAAATGATAACTCATTTGTGCTTTAATGACAAGGAACTAAGAAGGAGAGAAGACTGTTGCAAGAAGCAGGTGACAGATGAGAACTGACTGAAAAAGGCCATTGTGTAGGTGACAAGAGTTGGAACCTGGTAGAGAATATGGAGGCATGGTGAATCTTTGCTCAGAGCTCTCTATCTATGCAATGAAGTAAGGAAGCAAAATATCTGGGCAGTTGACAGATTCAAAAGTCACCTTGAAATGAAATCTCAGTAAAGATTTGTCTTCTTTGGATGGACTGTAGGTATGCATGTGAGGGATTCTCTTTGCTGCGCTAATTAAGGTGAGCAAACCTAGCTTAAGTGTGAGCTTCTTAGTTTCCATAGTTGGGTCCTGCACTGTCTGTAAAGGAGAGAGGGTGCTGAGTTTTGGAATGTATGTATCTGTTGTTCACTTTTTCTGACTATGGGCATGATGATATTGGTTCTCTCAAGTTCCTGTCACTGCGACTTCCCTGCCATGGTGGACTATAACCAGGGACTGTCCACTGAATAAATTCTTCCTCAATTAGGTTGGCTTTCGACAGGGTATTTTAATCGCATCAACAGAAATGACACCAAGACAAAGATAGGTGACAGCTTGCTGCAGCTCCCAGCAAGTGGCTTCCTCCTTGAGTAGGGATGGATGTTATCAGATAAAGATGCAAACTAGTAAGGGAACATCAGCAGTTTGAAAAGGTAGGAGATATTTGTGTGGGAGTGACTCAATGGTCTGGTCATCTAAGTTGATTTGGGGGCAGTGTTTATGATTTACTTGAAATCAGTGATCATGAATTTGAAGTGAAAATCCAATAGGAGATGAATATAGAAAAGTGAATATGACAAGTTTATTCTGTCCCAAATGCCTTTCAACCCTAAGGATCTTAGAGACCTGAGATGGTAGCCCTGCCGCCATCTCTAGGCTTGGTATACAAGCACCATCTTTATGCATCCATCCTCAACAGTCCTAGCCTTTCCCTTACAACTTTCATCTAAGGGCATCACTCCATACCCCTTCTTTGCCTGTATCTATTTGGAAAAGATGAAAAATAAAACCCAGTGGGCTCTCATGGAGTATCACAGAATACTAACAGCATTGTAGACCATTAAGGCTGGAAGGCGATTAGCAAATGTCTGCCCTCTTCTTGCCAGTATGACAACAGAAGCCAAGAGAAAAGAAGTGATTTGCATAAACTCATCTAATTTGAAATAAGGATGGAGCTGGTACTAGCATCTAAGTCTCCTTCCCAGTGCCCCTTCTGGCACATTCCATCCTTGGTTTCCTGGACACAACACAACTGCATGAGTCTCTTGAGTGTAGGGGGAAAGTGGTTCTTGTAATGAATTTTGCAGTGTCACTATGTGCCAGATTTGAAATTAATTTTATTGGATGGTCAATGCTCTAATAATAAGTCATTTAAATAATGAGACCTGGGATGACTACCAGAGATGTCAGATTTTAATTTCATCACTGAGCAGCAAGAATCTTCAAAGTCCTCTCCTGCCCTCCATACCATGTCAAACTCTACAGCAACTGCCTAAAATTAAGGGTACTGCTTCTCATATGCTCAGTGCTTACTCACATCAAGTTAGCAATGTCAATTCTGAACCTTCTATTAGACCAGTTGTCATTAAATGTGAAAACAGGGGAGTAGCATACTACTGTGTATTATTTAATTAGGGAGACAAGCCACAAAAAAATATTGTTTGGTTGTCCATAATTATACAGTCTATTTTTATCTCCCCTAAGACAAAATGAGATGAACGGATGCACACTCTTTGTGATGTGTTTCATCTTCATTCCTCAAGGGGGTTTTAGTTGATTGAAGCAGTTAGAATTTGGGGTGTGTGTGTGTGTGTGTGTGTGTGTGTGTGTGTAGGGAGGGTTCATGGAAGAACGGAGGCACAGGTTGCTCCCTGAACATTGTGTTCAATTGCTTGATGGGGCTCAACGGCACCAGTGATCATTCTGAAGTGGCTCATGGGTGAGTCAATTTGGGTGCAAAGTTTCCAGAAGAGAATGAGAGGTGACATTGGCTGTTATAGACATGTGAAGTGCCAATGAGTATTTGTTCTCAAGCCCAACCTGTATCTAAGTGTGGGTGTGGAGAGCTATGAGCTTCTCTGTTATGACGGAGCTCCGTCCCAAGCTTCTCATGACCTTGTGAATGTACATGTAGTGTGTATGCATGCAGGCAATGATCTTCTGGTATGGAGAGAGTGAAGAGGAGAGAGGCTATCATTTACAGTGTAATGTAATATTTGAGACACTTACAGTGTGGGCAGAAGTTGAAGAAAAATTGTTTTTCCAACCCCAAACCTCTGAAATGGTTTTACAGGCTAGGTCACAACAGCTCTTGGGAGTACCTAAAGGATACTTGGAGGTCTACTAATGTAATCCTTTCTTACCTTCTTGCCTGACTTTAAATATCTAAAGGACTGGTCAGAAATAGTGGATGCTTAAAAAATGGGTCCTATACTCTGAACCCAAGTCCTTTCTCCAAATCATATCACCCTTTCTAACTCTATGTAGACTATTCATTAGAGATGTCACTGTTCTCTCTGTGGTACTGGAAACTATGTGGACATACGGATGATTCCATGGATGGAGTGTCAGATAGCTTTAATTTCCCAAACACTTGTGACGTGGCGACCTAGCTAATAAGTCAGTATTAGAAAAATGTTCATAGAAGTGTGGTAAGGTTTTAAGAGTTGTATAAGTAGGAACAGGAGACATTGCTCAGTGGTTAAGAGCACATGCTGCTACTGCAGGGGTTCTTGGGTCAGTTCCCAGTACCCACATGACAGCTTACAATAATCTCTAGTTCCAGTTTCAAGAAATCAAATACCCTCTCTAAAGAGGGGATCTCACAGGGTTTTACCCTTAGATAAAGAGCAACAGGAAATTAATGCTGAGATGGGGAGGATTTGCTTTCTCCAGGATACACTCCCTATTTGGTTATCCAATGCCTAGTGATTAAGTCTAAAAACAGATTCAGCAGATTCTATTTATTTATTTATTTATTTATTTATTTATTTATTTATTTGTATAGATAACAACAGTAGTTGAAAAAAAAAAGATGCCATGAATTTGAGAGGCAACAGAGGTAGAGGAAATATAAAAAAAGGCTGGGGAAAAGAGAGAAAAGGACGGAAATGATATGATTATAATTTAATCAAAAATAAAATAAATTTAATAGGAGGAATTATCCAAAACTGTTAGGCACTCAAGAAGACAAAATCTTAGGCTTCAATAGATGAAACAGTACATGTGTGTCTCTCTATGTTGAATAACGCACTGACGGTATCACAGGCAAAAGGATTTATATACACACAAAAGAAGGATTGAAGCTATTCTCAGGTATAATACAAAGGCATCAACTCACCAATTAGTTCTTAAAAATCTTTTTGTTAAACTACTGTGCTGGATGCTAGGAATGAACAAAGGTTCCTGTGATAGGCTTTTGTGTGCAAGGGGCTTACAACCTGGAGATAAGAGAAGACATTCACTTTATCCCTGGTGTTTTCTTATGTGACACAAGGCATGTGCAAGTGGTCTAGCAGGTGTGATGTGAAACGTCACGTAGGATGCACTGACTAACTTAAATGGAGCTTCTGGAATCTGTGTATGGTCAGGTCCTGCTGCCTACATCTCCAGGGAGGGAGATGACAACTCACTAGTTTAAGACAACAGAAGTCATGCAGCTTAGTATGTGGATTCTTGGCATGAGACAATGATAAAAGTGCCTCCTTCCAACTGACAAGATGTCATTACTGGCAAAAGGCTTGGGTCAGCTCATAAACTTTGTCTCTCTTGTGCATGAAAATAATGGAACGGGGACCACAGCAGTGCAGATGAAACTGTCACCATGTATTCTGAGCTCAGAGAACACGATCTCCACAAAGACTCCCCTGAAATGCTGGAGGAGCCGACCTGAAGCCCAGCTCTCTGTTCCTCAGCCAAGATTTCACAACCCTCAAAGTAGAAATCACACTAGGGAATAATGAGGGCTGAAAAGACAGAGATAATGGTCAGAGCAGAGGCCACAGTGACAGACAAAAGCTTTGGGTAAAAGGCTTCTAGGCCCTCTGTTTTTACATAACAGTTTAAGGTTGTCTTCTAGTTCCGTTGACTGGAGTCTTTTCATTTAGAGAGAAACCAGAACACTGTCCCTGCCTTGAGAAAGTGTGGCTATCTTTACTCGCTTCATCCCATGTGTGTTTGTGGGGGATACAAGATGCTTCCTAGGCCAAGGATTCTGGTCCAGCTTCCTTGGCATTTCTAGCCTTACCTTCAGGGTCTTATCTTTAGAGTTGCACAGGGCATCCTGGGAAAGGATACTGTCTTAGTTAGGGTTTTACTGATGTGGAGAGACCCCATGACCAAGGCAAGTCTTATAAAGGACAACATTTAATTCGGTCTGGCTTACAGGTTCAGAGGTTCAGTCCATTATCATCAAGGTGGGAGCCTCTCAGTGTCCAGACAGACATGATTCTGGAGGAGCTGAGAGTTCTACATCTTCATCTGAAGGTTGCTAGTGGAAGACTGACTTTCAGGCAGGTAGGGTGAGGGTCTTAAGCCCATGAACACAGTAACATACCTACTCCAACAAGGCCACTCTCTGGGCCAAGCATATAGAAACCATCACAGATACCCTTTTGGGTCACCCAAGGTTTCATGGCAGCAGTCAGGTAATGAGCAACACATATTATCTTAAGATTCCTTCACAGTCTTTTTCTTCCTCCCTGGCCTTGCTCACCAACTCCCTTCCTTGTCTCCATCACTCCTCTTTATAACAGCATACACACAATCGCTCTGAGGCACCCTACTCCATCTCTAACACAATGAATGTTGCTGTCAGTTCAGATAAGAGCTCCCGCTGCATAGAACAGCAATATTTCCAGTCCTGGCAAACACGATCATAAGTTCAGTTTATTAATATTGCAACAGTTGCACTAAATGAGATCACTTGGCTAACAAAACATTTATCAACAAAACGCTGCCACCTACTGAAGTTTTGCAAACAGCCCAGATGATTGGATAAGATCACAAATTCACTCTGTCACGAGCTTCTGGTCGCTTCTGAAATTGTTCAGAAACAAGAATGATAACCAGCCAAAGCAGACAAGACATCCTTCTCACACAGTCTGCTGAGAACGTGGCAGGGCAGATCCCACAGAAATGCATCCAAACGGAGAGGGAAGTGCTGAGGGGAATGGTCCCACAAACCTGCAGGAGAGAGCTGTGTCTGTGAGGAATCATTTCTACAGAATGATTTGCGGTGCAAGTGCTCTGTCTGCAGCGAAGGCACACGAGAAATAACTGAATTTTTTATTTTCGTCCCTGGGAAAATAAATATATTTGGTTTGAAAAGACAATCCATGAAACTTACAATGAAAAAAAAAAACCCACAGCAATTTTTCTATGTGGCTCTAAAAGTGTGGGAATACGCTTTCATTTTAAGACCTGTTTTAAACTGTAGAAAAGCACTTTCAGGAGGGAGAATTAAGCCGTTCATTTTGCATTTATAAAATTCAGAAGACTTTAAAAAATAGTGGGATAACTAATCTGTAATGCCCAGGGAGTGTAATGGGGAAAAAGAAAATGGAAGAGTTAATATTGCATTGTTTTCCTAAAGCCAATAGTCCCCCTCCTTGTAAAGAAAAATATTAGGATGGAATTTTGAATATAGGACAACCAAGGGTTCTAAGGCCCACCCTTAAGTCCCCAAGCTCAATTCTTAAGCCAGCAGGGCTGGCTAATAAAGAAAAGAGCGCAGGTGGACACTCCCTGAAGGAGACCCTCACTTGAGTCGCTGGTGTGTAAAAGTATCTTTCCCACAGTACCATAGGTTCCGAAGAGGAGACATTGGTTGGGGGAGGGGGTGGAGCTAGAGTAGTGCTTTGCATATGACAGGGACCCATGAAGTGGGAGAGCTACAGAGCAAGGACATTTAGATTGAGTTTCTAGACCACACAGATCCTTTGGTCACTCATATTCTACTCCATTTGCACAAGGCAGTTTTCAAGGACTGGACAGGTTCCTTTGTCCTGGAGCTTTCTGTACTTCTGCAACAGCTATGGGTAAGGAATTAGCAATGGAATGGCTCTGAATGTGTGAATGGGAGAGAGCAGGAAGAATCCTGGCGCCTGCTTGTGGTTTACGGTTAGGTTGGGAGAGCTACAATGGGGTTCTCCAATGCATGTCCACATCTGGGATCCACCGACTTTCTAAGTTTATTCCACAAAGTGGGCTGGAAAGGGGGCGGGGCGAATGGGAGAGCGACGCGAGACAAGGAGCAGGCCTGATGCTGGCTTTAGACTCCACTGTGTAAGAACACACGGCACAGCTTTTCTAGCGTCGAGTGTGTAGCCAGTCTGTGAGGCACAAACTGTGCCTGTGTCAGTTGTGTTTCACATAATCTTGAATGGTGGCAATCACTGTACCCATCTTACAGACAAAATAAACCAAGACTTAGAAAGGTGCAATGACTCGGTAAGGTTCACCCAGTGCCAACTCACCGGTATTCTCTGGCTTGTAAAACCCTGCTTAGGACTGTTTGCTTTTCTCCGAATGCTGGGAATGAACTCAGGGCCCCACATTAACCTCTGATCTATATCCCAGAATCCGTTCACTTTTTTTTTTTTAAAGATACCATCTCGATAAATAGCCCAGGTTGGCTTTGAACTCACTCTTTAGCCCAGGCTGGCCTCAAACTTGTAGTCCTCCTGCCTCAGCATTCAGAGTAGCTGTAATTATAGCACCATGCTACACCAATCCTACTGATTTATGGGTGCACAGGGCCTAGCCAGTCAGCACTTTTTTTTTTTTTTTTGGCTTGTGTAGTGAGGGTTAAGTAGAGCGAGGGGGAACAGAGGAATCCTGTCTCTCTCTTCTACCCAGGGAAGTGACACTTCTCTTGCACATGGGGGAACAGTATTCCCAGCATGCTAGTAAATGAGCTCATGGGTAGGAAGCCCTTGGACCTCCTTAGAAGTAAGTGACTATAAAAAAGAACCCAGCCATTTGTGTTACCCTTGTAGGTGATATGGTTTCAAATGGACAGAGAGCACAGTTTGTCTTCTGTTCAAATTGGCAATCCCTTCATGCCATTCTGGGAATTAGTTCAGAACTGACTACAGGAAACATAAATCACCTTTCATGCCCGGACCATTTCCTAGCAGGCCTGTATTTTCCCAGGAGGTTCTTTCTCTGTAGTAGATAAAAGTTTGCCTGCATTTCATGTGTTCCCACTTCGTTTTGCTCCTCGGGAGATACCAGCCTGTGTCCATCATCCCGGGCAATGAAGCATCCTGTCCCAGACGCTTAAATGCAAGGTGGTCCCCTCTAAACCCCGCTTCTTCCACTGGGTATCTCCATCACGTTCATTGTTATCAGGGGGCCATATTCTCCTTCTCAGTGAAAGGAGAGGCGCGCTTGTGAATATGTGACAATAACCCGCATGCGGCTCTCTGATTATAAATATCGACTGTTATAAAAGCCCCATCAGTGCGCTGATCAAAGGCACGGAGGACTCACTGCTGAAGCAGCAGGTGACCCAGTACAACCGGAATAAAGGAAAATGCTGAGTAGACACGGGCTCCCAGGAAATTCACATTAAAGACTTTTGTCTGTTGCATTTTCAGCTGAGCTTATGAAAGGACCGAACCAAAAGCAGACAAAGCCATTGATGTTACAATGCTACCTGGTAATTAACAATAAGTTCAAGATCTACTGATCGCTAACGTTCCCCATTTTTAGCCGCTAATAACGGACAGCAGTAAGTACTTGCTATAATGATCACCCTTGGCTGTGGAGGGTGAGAATAAGTTCCTCCAAAGTATTTCCAGTGACCTCATCCCTCAGGAAGATGCTGTGCTATGTGCCTGGGAGGGGTTCAGATCACAGACAGAAATACAGAAGCTAAGGCAGAGCATTTGCTTCAACGGTAAAATCCTGTTTCCTTTATGGGACCCCTCTGACTTTGGGGTTCAGCTGTCCCTGTGTAACACACTCCAGTTTTCTCAATGCTGTAGCAAAACATAAACAAGAAAGAAAAGAAAAATTCCCACCCACCCCCAAAATAAAACAAAGGAGGAAGGGAAGGAGGGACAATTTAGAAGGCACGGTCCATCATGGTGGAAGGCATGCTAGCTAGAGCTGTTTGGTCTGTAGTGGTTGGAGGTTTTAGCAGCCGGTCACATGACAGCAGAGGACAGAAACTAGAGATGAGATGGAAGCAGGGTCCAGCTACCACCCTCAAGGCTTGGCTCTAGTGAGCCTGCTTCTATAACCCAGGCTTCAATTTCTAAAGATTTCACAGCCTCCCCAAAACTACACCAGCAGCTGGAAGCCAAATGCTCAAACACAGGAGCTAGTGAGAGCCGTGGTAGCCGAGGAAGGCATCACACCCAAACCATGCACAGGAGGGTAAATAGTTTTGTCTTGAGACCGATTGGCTGCTCAGATAGGCTGAAACGACCATTGTCACCTACAAAGCAAGGAGGCAGATATCGCTAGTGTGGGCAATATTGTCTTCTGTTTTATAAAGGTCGTTGATTAGGCTTGAGAGAAAAAATGATGTTGTCTCTCACAGAAACACCTCCACAGAGAGCAAAATTCTTTAGGAACCGTTTCCTATGAGTCCGAATCTGGTTCTGCGACAACCAAGTGTCAGTTTTGCAGTGACTTCACGACATGGACTCTGCGGACAGAGGTAGTGTCAGGCTGAAATGAGAGGACACACAAAGCTCACTGCAGTGACATGGGAAGGTTCGACCAATGGGCAGTGCTGGAGGAAGCTTGGGCAGGATGGTGGAGGCCAGGATGCCTTCCTCTGCATCTCTCGGTGTGGCTGACATTCTCAGCAACAGCTCTGCTTCCTTTCAGATCTGCCTCACGCTGGCTGGGCTCTTCCTTTGTGCTGAATCAAGAGTACCGGTGTGGGTAATAACCCTGTCGCTAACCTGAGTTTTCTGTTTCCAGGAGTAGCACTAATGTTGACTAAGCATGCCTGAGCTGACTCCTTCTTCCTCCTTTGACTTCGGGGTTCAGCTGTCCCTGTGTACCACATACCCCAGTTTTACTTTCCCCAAGTTCCACCTGTATAGGTTTCACTGCCTCATTGAGACAGTGTAATATTGTCTTACAGCTGTCAACCCAAAGTCTGAATTGGTCAACATACCAATACTGGACCATGGCTGCAAGGTATGGGTTTTATGGGTCAGTGCTTGCCAACCACCCGAGGAGGTTAGCTATCTGGTACTTCTACTGCATCGGTGTGAGCAGACACAAATTTCTCTACTTCCCCTAGCTCCTCACTCTTCTGCAAATGAATAAATAAATAAATAAATAAATAAAATAACTATGTCCTATCACTGGTGAAATATTAGATCAGCTACACATAAAAAAATTTCGGCATTGTTCTTGGCACAGAATTGGTTTTCCATAACAGAGGGGCAGGCAGAAAGCACCCCTTCTGGCTGCTTTCCACAGATTCTAACTCCCAACCCTTTTGGTTTCTTTAAGCTGACGACACCTGTCATGTGATACTAGGTCAGGCCCGGCTAACCCCAAAGTCTTACTAGGGCCCAGATACAAATGGAAGCCTCGAAGATGGCCCACTGCAAAGCTGCCGGGCAAGGCACATTTTAGAGGCATATCGATCTCTTCTGGTATGAAGCTCTGGAACTCAGTGTTTCTATCCAATGTTCTAAAACTCACCCTTTAACTCTCCTGCCAAACTTAGGGAACATGTGTTATTTATTCAACTTATTATCTGCTAAATTGCATAAAGTTCTTGGCAAAGCAGAAGGTTGTTGTCCATTTTATGACTGGATGTAGATGTTTGTGCAGTGGACTCTGAGTTTCTGGGGGATTCCTGATGGGGAGTGTGACCCTATTGCTGGCCTGCTCACACGGTATCTTCTTTGTTTTTCATTGTACCTTAGGATTGGGCCTTGTGTGTTGCTTTCAATGTGCATTAGTTATTTCTCTTGTTGCTGTGACCAAATAACTGACAAAAAAAGGAACTTGAGTGAGGGAAGGCTTATTTTAGCTCACACCCTGAAAGAATGCCATCCACCCTGGAAGGGGACAATATGGTGGCGGGCAGCTGCATGGTGGCAGAAGTGTATAGCTGGCATTCCTTGCCCCTCGTATCTTGGTGGACCAGGAAACACAGAGTGGATAAGAAGTGGTCCCAGGTTAGAATAACTCAAACCCCCCTCCCAGTGGCCTTTTTCAGTGTTACCTACTGAGGGCCGTGAGTTCAAACACGGGAGTCCATGGAAAGCATTTTACACTCAAACTCCAATGCAAGCATTGAGTATTTATAAGATATGTCATTCCATCACAGTGAGCAGAGGGGGCTGGGGCAATGATAAGCAAGCAGATGAGCCCTGACATCCACCCATCACTGAGTTTGCATGAGGACAGGACAAAATTTCCTGGAGCTCCCAACAAGCCATTCTGCATGCAGGGAGCCCCAGGGTAAGATGTGAGAGGTGATGAGATCCTAGGGACAAAACTCGGTTGTGATTCCCTTTGCAGAAGTCCTAGGTGATAGTTTCGTAAGTGGGGGTCGGGGAGGGGAAACGCCACGTTTTGGTCTTATTTTCTTTTGCTTTTATTGCAGGGATCCTCTGAAATGGAGTTGAAATAGAGTGCTTTCCCTCTGATAGTGTTTCCTCCTCAATCCGATCACATCTCTTTCTCTCCCCTGCTTTAATGGTTTCATCTTCTAGCTATTATAAGCCCTTTCTATCAGTTCAGCTTACCCTGTACTCTTAATTGGCCAGAATCGTCTCTTCACCTGCAGGCTGAGCAGTTGTCTCTGTCCTCTCTGACCTGGAGAACCGGGGCCCAGCCTAACCGGGTGTCTCTCATTTGACATCTTTTAATGCTTCTAATCCTGCACTGAGCGTATGCCCGTAATGCAATTCCATTAGAGAACTCCATGTCCTTCATCCCAGCAAGGTACACTTTGCTCTAACTCTGGCCATCTTGCAATCCTACTAATAGCCTTTTACTGTAGGAGAGATAGCAGCATCTAAGAGTGCCCATCCATCTGATGCCTCCCTAGTAAGGGCAAATGGAGGGCTAAGAGAAGGACAAACGCATTGGTCTCCCACTGTAATTGCAGTTAAGTAAAGGAACTGGTCACCAGCAGAACCGCCAGGCTTTCCATGCTGAACCATGTGATTCCACACTGTACTCTCTTCACCACTGCAGACCCTGGACATAGGTTGCAAAGCTAAGGGCTCTGTATGCTCAGAACATTTGTGACACTGGATAGAGGGCATTTCATCATCAACGTTGATACAACTCACCATCCGAAGCTTAAAGAGAGAGCACAGAGCAGAGCATGCAGTGTCGAAAGTTACCTGTTACAATTCCTTTATTTTAAGCAGTGAGCCTGGCACTACGTGAAGATGGATTTTCATCTCAAACCAGAAGTGGCTTCTTTAAGTTTTTTTTCAATATGTGTCCCTTTATGCATGTCTCATCTTATATAATTCGAGAGAAAGCTGCTGGCAAAAAGACAATGGGTTAAGATTCCTTTGAGTTCTATTAGTTTCTCTTAGGTAAAAGACTATTGCCTGGGTTCACAGAGGGATAGTCTCCTCTGGTCCTAGCAGGTGAGTAAGGTCCTGTCTATACTGCTGAGAGTAGGGTCCATACTGCTATTTCCATGGAAGTAATACAGACCCTTTCCTTGGCATGACCAACACCTTTGACCTTTGTATTGGTCAACCCTCCTCTGGATCACTGTGCCTCCTGTCTACTTTGTAGATGAGCTGATCTCCTCGTGGCAGCTGTTACTTTGCTGTCAGTAGGCTGATTCTGTGCTTCTGCTCTTCCTGCGCTAGGTCCCCACAGCACTCTCCCTGGAACAAACAGTACAATGTACAAATGAATGGTGGTTGAGATTCTAGAATGAAACACTATGTCCAGAGCAAGGATTTCAAAGTAAGACCAATTCCTAGGGAGGCATCATTGTCTTCAAATAAATCTTGTAGCTTTATGCTGACTAATGACAACGCTCTCACTTTGTGTCTAAGGCTGAGATTCCTCGATTTGTAACTTAGTCCCAGGGAAACCTGAACATTGCACCATGTAGTATGTGTCTTTGAGCTGAATAGCCAGATCCATTTCATGTTCCATGGGGACTGAGGAGACACGGGACCCTCTCATATGCTTGTCCCTATGACAAGCTGCTTCTATGTGACTGGCCACTCTGTGGCTGCGGCCATGAAGTATCCTCATGTAAGGATGCTTTTCATACTCAGTGTCAGATGACGTGATGTAGAGGTTCATGACCTGGGCATCTCCCACTGCCCTCCCACTTTATCCTGCCAGGAACGAGATTCAAGGCCTTACACTCTGCAGTATGTCTTCATGTCTTGTCCGTTCTCCACATTTAAGGCTACTTCTCCATGCCTGATTCTACTTGCTTCTGAGGCAGAGCTGCAACACCTAAAGCAAGCGTGGCATCTACCTGACAAGCAGAAGAGAAGGCTACAAACTAGTTTTCTGATGACAAGCCCCTTTTTCTAAAACAATTAAATTCATTTTCA
Source organism: Rhabdomys pumilio (assembly GCA_030674055.1). Classification (NCBI taxonomy): domain Eukaryota; kingdom Metazoa; phylum Chordata; class Mammalia; order Rodentia; family Muridae; genus Rhabdomys; species Rhabdomys pumilio. The sequence continues at coordinate 172,108,033 of JANHMN010000004.1, read as the reverse complement.
CTGAAAGATATAATTTGAAATCAAAGATGAACAATAAATGTCTTGGCATATCTTGAGGGATCCAGTTCTGAAGTTTGTTCCTTTTGTAAACTATGGAAGGATGACCCTTGAAGCATAGTGACCTTCATAGCTCAATATATGATTTATTTAAGTACCAAATGTGGAATGCATCTGTTACAACTCATGGAAGAAAGTAAAAGAATTAATGACAACGCTCTCACTACAATAAAATATCTGAGATAATCTAATTATAAAGAGAAAAGGTGTATTTCCAAAAACTCATGGCTTTGGAAGTTCCAGTCCGAGATCCAACAGCCATATTATTTTGGGCCTCTGATGTATATGTGGGATGGGGAAGCTGAGTAGTACAGGCTGGAAAACACTGCTCACCCCATGTCAGGTAAACAAAAGAGAAAGAGAGAGAGGTCATAGTACCACAATCCCTGTTGGGAGACTACCTGTAGTTACTAAAGGCTGCTCATGGTAAATGTCCCCTGCACCTCCTTGAGGACAAAGCCCTATATACTTTTGGGGGACTTTCTATATCGAAACTATGACAATTGCATGGACGCTGAGGTAGGAAAAGGTTTCTTAAATTAGATCCTCAAATCAAGGCCTAAAGGGAGTTAGTTATGGTAGAAGTTCAGACACAAAAACATGGCCTGCTTTGTACTTCACTAGAACAAAGGCAGAAGGACAATGGATATTCTGTCATGTTCCTCTCGGGATTTGGAGATAGGAGACCCATGGGACCAGTGTTTGAACAATGTCTGAGAAGTTGGGAGATTTGCAAAAGCTCTCATTGGACTTCAGACAGTGGCCATGCTGGTGTGAAGATATGCTTTTCTGTTGAGTAAGCACAGATCTGCCTTCTTACTGGAATGGAGTTTTGTAATTTTCTGTAACCTGTGAATTTATTAAGTTTATCATTTGACCTGAAGCTTTAAAATGACTTTGCCCAGGAAGGGCCCCTAAGCAGCCACCCCACGACCAAGACAGCATGTGTGGTTGCCCAGGTTAATGGACGACCACAATTCTTGTAGTTGGAAGCTTGCAGTAGGAGCTCAAAGCAGGGTCCCACCAAATGGCACTGTTGTAAAAAGTCACAAGTAACATTTCACAGTGGGAGACCATCACCAAATTGCTTTTGTGACAGTCACAGAAAACTTTCCTGGCTTTCGATGTTGCTAACAGCCCTTCTGTCCTCTACTTCTAACTGAAGATGTGTCAGAAATTGTGGCTCAGGGGTTGATGTATGGAGAAGAGCTAGAGGAGAGGTCAGGAAAGTAAGATCAATGGTGTCAAAATGAACTTCCTGTTGTAAACAGAGAAGTTAGCAGTAGATGTCAAATAGCAGGATAAACAGATAAGCCACATCAATTCCCAAAACAGTTGTTAGAAAACGTGGAAAATGGAAGAAGTAAACTATTGGGGAATAAAGTTAACAGAAAGAAAACTGAGGGTGGTTCTCAAGAAATGGGTCCTCAGGCAAGATTTCAAAAGCTCAGGTGCATTTGGAAAAGGAAAGAGATGGAGGGAGAAAACAAAGTGGCACAAGGAAGGGAAGACGGTTGATGAGGTGTATCAGAGTGAGAACACAACCACCACGGTCCACTGGAATCCCGAAACCCAGGATCAAGGTGGGACCATAGAATCGGAGTTATCCTACCCAATGGCCATACCTACTCTCCAGAGTTCTTGGCTAGGGACGCTCCAGGGCAAGTTCCTTCCTCATTAATTCCTCCCTAGATTTTGGCCCCATAGACCAGAGAAAGCCCTCAAGCAGAGAAACACGGGCACTGACAATTGTCTTGGGAACATTTTGAGTTAAAAATAAGGAGGGAAATGGGCACAGAGAAAGAAGCCTGCCACGGAGGCATGCCCATGGACTTTTACAATAAATTAATATCTTCAGAAAGATGCGAGGAGAAATTGCATTCACTCGCTTGTGAAAAAAAATCAAATAGAGGATTTGGAAATAGCAGACAAAAGCACAAATGAACAGTAAATTAGTGCAAAATTAAATTGAAGAATTCTCCCGGAGAATAATGGAAATGCATGGAGGGTTAGAAAGCATGAAATGAAAGCTGAGGTACAAAGGCTGGGTCCAAAGTTCTATTCTCTGTCTCTTCCAGGAGAGAACAGAGGGGGAAAACAAGAAATGAGATGGTGCTGAAATAAGTCAAACTCATAGACCAATCAACAAGAATAAGGTTATAAACAACTGGACCTAAAAGTTTCCTACTGGGAGATTTAATCAGAGCTCTGGAGAGGAATACCATATGAAGAAGAAAAATTTTAAGTTAGCAAAAAAGATAATCTATGCATCATGTGTGGTATTGTAGCAACTAACTACATATTTGGAAAATAACAGAATGGATCTTCAGCTATCTTGCAGGCGCAAAGTAAGAGAGGCTTCTTCCCTGTTGGCTAACCTCCAAGCATTGGCAGGCAGCTGGAGAACCAAAGTCAACAATAGTCTTCTCCATGCTATGACACCAACTTGCTAGGCTAGAAATGCTTGATGATATGGTAGTGCCACAACTGCTGTGGAGTAGCCAGCTGGTTCTCTGACTGACTCCAAGGCTTTCTCGACAGGAGTTCGGTTTACGTCTGGCACGATATGCCTGGTCAAATGTCCCAGACAGGGAGGTCAAAGAAACTGCGTGAACTCAGTTTTTGTCTTGCTAATTGTACATGTTGTCAAACTGCCTCTCAGTTGTGTGTGCTTATACGTATAGACTAGTGCTGTCCTGGCATTGATCAAAGAAGTTTCTCTTAAAATTTAGATGCAATAAAGGCAGAAGCTAATGGATAAGTGAGGCGTTGGCAGTGACTATGGAGTGTTCTGCATTAAACAAGACAGCTGTATCACCTTCTCCAAACCTCAGGGAATATCACAGAAGACTGAAAGAATCTAAGAGCGGAATAACAAGGGCCATGGAACACTTTCTTATGTGCATGTCATGGTGTGACATTCATGAACCTACAACAGTTATGGTTACTTGTATAAAAGCCACACATGACTGAGCCAGTAAACATTCAGTCAAAGATGCAAAAATGGCTCACAAGTCCTGGTCCCAGCCAAGGTAGCTAATGGCATGGAGGACTGACAGGGAAGAGGAGATAGTTCTCAGTGATATAGTCACTGGGAAGTGGGGACTTGGTGGCCAGAGAGAAGAGTTGATGAGCGTGGGAAGAGGCTAAGAAAGGGAGGAGAGATTGGTGCTACCATCATGTGTCATATACCTGTACAGAATTATCAGAGAGGAAGTTAGCTTGAAAGTATCTGTAAAACAAGAGAAGACAGGGATTCTGTTTCATGTTTATGCTCTGATGATTTGAAGAAGGATGGTAAAACAAGAGGATAATCTGTGAAGCGAGCCATCTTTCCAACCATGGTGATAGGACAACTCCGGTAAGTCTGTATAAAGAACGAATTTGGGAACCTTCCTTGGAAGTACACACAAAAGTTTATGCAAGAATGGATCAAAGATGTAAATCTAAAAGCTAAAACCATAGTCTCTCTCAGAAGACAACAGTGAAGTCATCTTTGTGAGTTTGGTTTTAGATCTAACACCAAAAGTTCAAATGATAAAATGATACAACAGGAATACTGGGGTATATCTAAGTTAAAGCTTTTGTGCCTAAACGACACCATCAAAAAAAGTTAGGCGATGGCCCAATACAATCTGCCAATTGTATATGTGAGTTTTTTTTTAATGCTTATGTTTAGAATATGTAAAGAGCTCTCACAACTCAATAATGAAAAGACAGAGCAATTTAAAACAAACAGATAACTGTCTCAAGTAGATTTCTCTCTGAAGATATACAAATGACAAACAAATGTGTGATAAAGGTGTTTTATGTCATCATGGGGATAAATTGAACCTGCAGTGAGATACCACCTCATAAACATCTGGATGGCTAGAGTCAAAAGACCTACTCATAGTCAGTGTCGTGAGGACTGGGAGAAACTGGAACTCTGATGTGTTGTTGGTAAGAAGGAATGACAAGGGTGACTTGGAAAGCTTCCTGGTAGGGGCCTCATAAAGCTTAGAGTTGGCATTTGACCCATTAATTCCATGGACCTAGCCAAGAAGCTAAAGAGATACCACTCTGCCAAAACATATACACAAATGGTCACAGTAATGTTACTCATAATAGCAGCAAAATAGAGATAACCTAAATGCTTATCAGCTGATGGCTGTGTGAGTTAAATGTGGTAAATCCATACATGTTATCAAGGCTGGAAAGGACCAGACATAGGCTAAACATGGAGTTACATCAAAGACTCAAAGCAAAAGAAGCCAGGTATATAACAACATGTTGCATGTTTCTGTTTGTAAGTCAGCTCTGCTGGGTACCATGGTGATAGATAAACCCGTGTTTATATAGGCCTAGAGGGTGGGAAGATTGGGACATGACAGCTGCAGTGTTCGTTTTCAAGGTGGTTAAAAAGTTCTAAAATAGTGTTGACAATTGTAAAACTGTGAACACGCAGGCTGAATAACCCCTATCTCAAATGCGCAGACATGTTTGTGTTTAATGTTAAATGTTTGTATAGTCGAATATATAATGAAATGTCCTAGGGAGTACTAGGTACATGGCTAAAATGTCTGACATCTTAAGTCATTACGCAAACCTCTCTGACTAGAATGGTTAGAAGCAACTAGCAAATCACAAGTTGCACTGGGCTGGTATGAAAGAACTCTTGAAGAATGGACCTCACATACGAACACCGCTTTTTCTTGTGTTCTGATTGTCCTGAAACCTCATGACCTGAGTCAATTCTTCACAATATTTTTCAGTGTCTGCATTTTCACTGCAAGCTACCAGGTGAGGTCAGGCATGAAATTTTCCACTTGTGTCATCATGCCAGAGAGCAGAAAGTTTGGAGTTTTGGAGCATTTTTAGATTTTAAAATAAATCAAGTAACTTTATATTAAAAACCTGTAAGGTGGCTCAGTGGGTAAAATGTTTAAGCACAAGAACCTGATTTAAGAGTCCCAGGACCCAGTGGTACAGCTCTGTAATTTCAGGACTAGGGAGTAAGATACACAAGTGTCAGAGGCTATCTGACCAGCTAGTGTAACTGACATTGTGAGCCCCAGTCAGACTCTAAGCCTCCGGGTTACCCTGTCTCAAAAACTAGGGTACACCAGCATTAACCTCTGCTACACACACACACACACAAAAGAGCACACTCACATATACACATTCACATACTCTCAAACATACTCTGCATATACACAAACACACACTATACACATGCACGCATACACACATGATCACTGATTGTCTGAGGATTCTAATATATGTGAATTATGTCTCAATAATAGTTTTGCAAAAATGAAAATAGGGGTCTATTTCTGTATCCCTGAAGTATAGGAAGCTTTGCTAAGCACACAAACCACAGAAGTTAAGAACAGCTTGATAAATCAACATTCAGAACCTATATTTGGAAAACGATATGAAGCTGAAAAAAGTGGAAGTTTAGGACAAAATATTTGAAACACATATCATATATCTATGTTATTTATATCTATGTCTATATCTATAACACATATATGTCTCTGTATATACGCATCTATATATATACATATATACATATACTATATATATGTATGTGTATAAATATATATTTAATATCTAGACTATTCTAAGAGCTTCTGTGGGTGCTCAGCATAAAACTGTAAGTAAGTCATGACTTAACGTGATGTGAAGGGCAAGAGGGTAGACATGAGTTAGCTAGGCCTTTGACAGTTGGGGAGAAGAATGGGAAGATGTCAGAGTAAAGCATTCTGTGCTCCTGAGTTGGCACTGAATATCTTCATTCCAAAGCATGGTTGTTCCCACGACTGCAAAAACATAGGTGACTTCTGCTTCTTGTTACCCACTGGGAGCCATGGCTTATCTATCTATCTATCTATCTATCTATCTATCTATCTATCTATCTATCTATCTATCTATCGATTTCATGAAAACATAGAAGAAAATATAAAAAAGTAGGAATACTAACTTGGGATTTGAACTCGAGGTTTGAGAATGGATAACAGCTTGGGCTGGTAGGGGCGGAGGTACCCAAGCTCAGCACTTGTAAGCCGGGGGATAGTAGGGATGGAGGCACCCAACCTCTACAGTTATAACCTGAGGCTTGTTTGGTGCTAGGTCACCTGACCCCAACAGACGTAAGAAAAAACTGAATTTAAATGACAAGTTATCAATGTCAAAAACAGAATGGAAAAATACAAAAATAGAAAAAAACCCTCAAAGCTCAGCAAAAGTATAGATATTTAATATTTTCATATTATTTCATACATAGCAATATAATTTAACAAATACTTTTTGAAGGTGATTTTCTTATTAAAATTAAAAATCCTCATGCCTTGCATTGTGGCACATGACTGTAATCCCAGTGATTGGCAGGCTGAGACAATCAGCCTGAGTTCAGGGCTAGCCTTGGCTACATAGCAATTTCTAGGCTAGCCTGGGCAATGTAAGTAGTCAAGATTAAAAAAATAAAAGAAAAAGAAAGAGTCCTT